>JACGWO010000002.1:16386022-16902452 GCA_034509735.1 Sesamum alatum
GGGCGGGCATTTTACCAGAGGTTTCTAATCTACCCTTGTGTGATTCCTGTTGAAGCATATACTCTGGGGTGGGTGCAGGGCGTTATGAAAAAGTTAGTTATTTTTTTTGAAAAAAATTTACTAAAATTACCTTAAATTACATATTTTTTTATAATTACAGAAAATTATTTTCCAAAATTACGAAAAAAGTTACTTATTTTTTTTAAAAAATACTAAAATTACCTAAAATTACAGAAAAATATGAAAAAATACAAAAAAAATTACATATTCTTTTATATAATTACAGAAAAAATCACACAAATATACCAATAATCATCATACATTCCAACACTCCAACAAATATACCCAATAATCATCATACATTCCAACACTCCAACAAATATACTCAATAAAAATAGAAAATATCCAAAAAATATACCCAATAAAAACTGAAAATATCCAACAAATTTTTCCTTAAAATTTACAAAATTTTGGAATTTACTTTTTAAAAATTACAGAAAATAAATTTGGGGAAAAGCTATTTACCTGGAAATGGGGGCAGACGGGGATGGGGCGGGTGGTGGTGGTGCTCGAACAGACGGTGGTGGGGGCAGTGGTGGGGGTGGGGCAGAGGGGAAATGGGTGGTGGGGGTGACCAGAAAACCAATTGGATTGGCAATTTTTCGGTACTATTTAGCAATCTTTATTAAAGTAATATTGACTTGATGAATATAGTAAGTATTCATACGTGGCACTACGTGTTTGTTGTGCTTACTGATTACGTTAAACGGGTTTTTAACGTCACAACAAATGCCAACAGACCAATTGGATAACCCATGTAGTTGGGTTGCGCATTGGATGACGGCTATGAGACCAACTTCTGAGGGTTGGTCTGAAACGTTGCTAGTCGAGGACATCGAGACAAGGCATCGAGGGTCCTATAGAGACTTGCACTAAGGATTGCATTCATTTGATGAGTGTCGTGTTTCATCAACGACAGACGTTGGACGTCTATGCAATATTAGTGGGTTAGTTAACAAAGGTGTCAGCTGACGGAACTGACTCGCGGAAATCGTCAGATGGAAGCCTTGGAGGCTTGGTCGGTATGACTGAAATTCTCGGCTCCGATAGTACGAGATTAGTCCTCGAACTTGAGGAATCATGGCAGTCACATGCATATGATGGTTGTATCTAGGATCTGGCAAGAGATGTCCGTATCCGGGATATGTTCATTATAAAACTCATCCAGTGCAATCGGAATATGTATTGAGGACGGTGGATTCCAACATAGGATCTGTTACCTATCAATATATAACAGTCGAGTCTCCTATGCGCTTTGAGACAGTTTAAGCTCTTTGAGTCTATGACCACAGTGATTGGTCGAGTAGGAAATGGTTTCCTACGTCGATCAATAGAGCAAATGTGTCTCGAGTTATTGAGCATAGTTGTCTAGTTCAGGGTCAGAACCAACGCCGAATTCCATGCTCTAGACTTAGACCGGGAGACGGATGATGTAAGGAACGTACTCGTATGGAACTCGGGAGCCTAAATGTTCACGCCAACATTCACCTAGTCTCTAGTGCCATGGACCGTTGCTAGACGGCCACCTATGGTGACGGGCGTTTTTCCAATTAATGGTTAATTAAAAAATAGTTAATTAAATAGGATTTAATTGTTCAATTATGTTGGACACAAGTCTAAGTCTAGCTGAGGATGAACCTAATGAGTCACACACAAATCACTATGGGGTTGGTAGAATTAATTTGGAATTAATTCTAGAAGAAGCGAATTAATTTAATTGGATTAAATTAATTCAAGGAAAAAATAAATGATTGGGTCATTTATTGAGAAATCTATTTGATGGATGGTACAATAATTAATTAATTGGATTAGTTAATTGTTGAATTAAGAACCTTTAAATTAATTAGATTAAGTTATTGGTTTTGATGTAATTAATTGATTGGATCAATTAATTAGTGTTAAGTCCAAGCTCTAGAGGTTGGAGCAAGTTGAGGAGGAGTTTCAACTCCTCCACATATGAAAGCCATGATGGTTCATGGAGAGAAGAGTGTGCATGTGTGTGTAGAGGTTACCTTGGAGGTAACTTATGTTTTGAATTGTGAACACATGGAATACACACAACACACAAACTCATCCATTCTTGCACGATTTTTTCCGGCAAAAAACACTCAAAAATCTGCAAATTTTCTCCTTTTTGTGTTCATACCTTTTGGAAAGGATTGATTTTCTTTACGTTTTCATGTATCTTTTGTTCATATCCTTTTAGCCACATGTCCAGCATTCTTCTCCTATTTTATTTATGTTTTGACATACACCGAACGCCGGGGAACTTCAAAGGGAACACCCCTTTGAACTCGTTTAAAATTATGCCTTTAATTTACGTTTTTACGCTTCCAGCGTTCCCGGGCCGTACCCAATTCTTTCAACAGACATGATGTGCATGTGACTACAATAGTCCCTCAAGTCCGAGAACCAATCTCGTACTGTCCGAAACTAGAATACAAGTCATACCGACCAACCTACTCTAGGTTCCCCATATGACGATTCCCATGAGTCACCTCAGTCAGCCGGCACCGAGTTGGCTAACCCGCTAAAATTGCATGGACGATCTTCGTCACTTGTCGATGAAATGCGACTGTAATCATTTAGTGCAAGTCTCAAATGGACCCTCGATACCCAATATCGAGGTCCTTTGATTTGAAGTATTTCAAACCGATCCACAGAAGGTGATGTTATGACTGCCAACCTATGCGTAGTCCAGCTTCTTGGATTAGCATTTCCAATCTGTGGGCTTTGCTTGTGCATTGAACAGTTATAGGTATTGAACAGTAAGTGAACACACTCAAAGTACAAATGCCGTAACTGACCATCACTTTTATTCAGAATGAATTATTTACACCACAAATGTCAGAAATATGTTACATAAGCCTAACTAGATTGACTTCACGGTCACTTATTCCAACAATTTGCACCCTTTTACTTAAGTTATTCTTTTTAATAACAAATAAAAGTTAATTATAAAAGGATAAATTAAGTTCTAATATAAAGGAAAACTATTTAGTAGTTCAAATTCCTCTCAACTACTTGGATATATTTTCATTGTCTAAGTAGTTTAGAGGTATTAAGACTATTAAATTGTCTTTTTTTGTTTTGTAGAATCTATTCTTTTATAACTAATTCTGATTTATTATTAAAAATATTATTTAATTAAGGGTATAAGTGTCTTTTCACGATAAGGAACAAACACTTAAGAGATTCGCACTTTTATATATAACTAGAAATTGTGGCACGTAGTACCTGCGCGCATAATTTTTAGTAATACTTTTATGACATGCAATACTCACATGCATAAGTTTTAGTAATACTTTTATTTTATTGACTCATAATTTGTTCCTATATGTTAAAATTTGTTATTGCTTTACAACCTCATATACAAAAAATGTCTGAAATTTTTTTTTAATGCATTAATTATCAATACATATTTTACTCAAATTAAATTTAAAATTTGTACAATATATGTTATATTGATAACGATGATTATATATACATGCAACATAAAATATTAATATGTTATTTCTATTCCAATTATCAATAAACTTAAATAAAATGGGAGTAAATTTAATTTTTGGGAACATATAATTGCATGGAATTAATTTTCTAAAAAAACTTAATTGAATAATTAATTCTATTATATAAATTGAGAAGTTGAAGGGCATTTTTGGTATTATAATAATTTGGTGTAGGGGTATAAAAACTATCACTTTGTGTCTATAAGACCCATTCTCTTTATAATAGTATAGATATACATTACCATTTGGATTGATATTTTATCAAATTATTGCTTGGATGTTAAGACATTTTCGAACTGAATTTCATGAACTTTTGAGATAATTTAAAATTTAGCTTGTTTCAGGTATGTTTTTGCCTAGATTATAACTCTTTTCTTTTAAATCACTGCGAACTCTCTTATCAGAGTCATTTAACAATAAAGTATTTGTACTTAAAATTTGAGTTTTCAGAATATTATTTTTTTGGGAATATGTAAATTGCATATATGTAAAGAAAATACAACAGGTACAATCAGTCTCTCTCCCTATCAACAGCTAAACAGCCCCTTGCCAGGGGATCTTCCAAACACGAAACAAAGCAATTGATTGAAAGCTATGCCTAAGGCCATCACCAAACAGCCGGAGTTTCACTTCTTCCATAACAAGACGAGCCGTTATGCGTGGGTGAACCGCGACATTCTCAAATCGTTTACGATTTCAAGCTTTCCAAATATGGTACACAAGCGACGCCAAAAGCGCCCGCTGCCCTGCATCCAGATATGCCGGCCCCTCCAAAGTCTAGTGGCCCAAACAATTCCGGTTGGCCATTGCGCTTGCCAAACCACACCGTACGCCGCAATATTGAGACACACTCTCGCGAGAACGGGCACTGAAAGAAAAGGTGATTATGGGATTCGATGGCGCCCTCATCACACAGTCCGCACACCTTCACTGCTCCCTCAATCCAAGGCCGATCTCCAGTTGAGAGTCGCTTCATGATGGCAAGCCATAGGATGAAAAACATTCCGTGGTATTTTGATCGGGCCTCGCAGCAAGGCGACCCACAACAACTTCTCCCCTGGTTCATGGAACACTGCATAAGTGGCCTGCACAGTGAAGTCTGGTGCATTACCCTTCCGACGCAGTTGATCAACACCTCGAGCGATGACCGACAGAGGCTGCTGCAAGTCCAGCCCTCCAGGCCAACTCCACCTCGCACCAGAAACGACCGAGGCGAGGGATGCATTCTCCGGTAAACCAGTGATCTGCGGGCCATCCGAAAAGCGCTCGAGTAGTGGCCCCCTCGGCAGCCACGGATCGTGCCAGAACCATATAGATTCCCCATCCCCAACAACATACTTAAATGCAGGGAGAAGACGCCTCCGTAGCCTGACCAACTTCCGCCAACCCCACGAGCCCACCTTATCACTCGACGTCCATATCGGTTTGTGCGCTAAGCGGTACTGCCGCAGCCATTGAATCCAAACCGAAGACCCCTCCAACTTAATCACCTGCCAGAATTGTTTGCCCATCAATGCCTCATTCATGACATCTACTCGGCGGATCCCCCAGCCACCACACTCCTTACTACTACAAACTAGGCTCCACGCGACTTTCACCACCCCCGAGTTTCCACACCAGAGGAAGCGGCGGAACCTTTTCTCAATAGCCTGGATGACACCTTTTGGTAGAAAGAAGGCACTAGCCCAATAGATATGTAGCGACGAAAGGACTGATTTGACGAGCTGGACCCGCGCCGCATACGAGAGAGCAACCACCTCCCACCCTCGAATCTTCCGATCGATCCGTTGTAGTAGGGGATCACAATCAGAGATTTTAAGCCGAGACGATTTCAGCGAGATACCCAAATATCAGATATGGAGGGCACCCTCAGGAAACCCAAGAACATCAATCACTGCGTCCTTAAAAGATGCTGCCGACTTGGAGAAGATAACATGACTTTTGGCCGAGTTGGCGTGAAGGCCCGACCAATCTGCAAACTTGTCTAGCCCCGGCTTCAAGGTCCAAACCGAGTCCGTATGTGCCTTGCTAAACAGGAGCAAATCGTCGGCGAAGCATAGCATGATCGAATGCACCTCCTGACATCGCCAATGATATTGGAACAAAGGATCCTCATCCACGCGAGAAGATAGACAAAGGTGCAAAACCTCCATAACTAACACAAAGAGATACGGCAAAAATGGATCACCCTGACGAAGGCCTCGTGCTCCTGCAAAGAATCCATGTGGCTGCCCGTTAAGACATACGGAATACGATGTCATCGTCACACACTCCATAATCCACCCCACAAACTGCTCGGGAAACCGGAATAAAATTAGGGCTTCGCGTAAGAAATCCCATTCAACCGAATCATAGGCCTTTTGTAAGTCCACTTTTATCACACATCTCGACGGTAGGTGCTTGTGATTGTAGCCATGCAGTAACTCCTGAGCCAATAAACGCATTTTGTGTTTCATCAATCAACAAGGGCATGTAAGGCTTCATGCGTTGGGCGATAATTCTAGATATGGCTTTGTATAAAATATTGTAGCAGGAAATTGGCCGGAAGTCCTCTACCTTAATAGGAAGCTGAACCTTAGGTATTAAGGTGAGGAGGGTCGCATTCAACTGTCTAAGGAGCCGACCGGAGCAAAAAAACTCTTGGATTGCTTCAGTGACCTCACCGCCAGTAATAGGCTAGGCAGCTTTGAAGAAAGCAGCCGAATACCCGTCCGGACCCGGCGCTTTGTCGTCATCAATACCAAAGAAGGCCTCTTTAATTTCCGGGCCCAAAACCAGGGCCAACAGTGCAGCCACAGCACCATCATCCAGTTGTTCACGAACCTGCAGCCGGAGGTGCGTCAAGTCGCAGGAACGGTTCACTCACCTCCTGCCGAGGAGTCTCCGAAAGTAGGACACAAATTCCAGCGTAACCTGGTCCAAGTCAGTCAGCAAGTCACCCTTAGCATCATTTACCTGATAGACCTTCTGTGCCGCTCTGCATGATGCCACCTTCCAGAAAAAAATGCGTGTACACTAGTCTCCATCCTTCAGCCACTGAATTTTCGCACGTTGTTGTAACCACATGAAGTGTTGAGCTACCGCCTTAAGGTGAATACGACGACACCAGAGTTCAACATCGAGCAAGAGAGAGTCATGAAGACACCTTTGCAGCAATGTCTACGCTGTTTCAAGGAAAGTCGCCGCTTCCTCGACATTCCGAGCCAGATCCCCCTTAGCATTGCGAAGTCGGCGAAAAATCGATTTAAGAGCTTTGAGTTTCCGCACTACCGCATAGGCCTTGCTACCATGGATACTATGCTGCCAAATGCTCCTAACATGTTCCTTGAATCCCACAGATTTGGCAATAAAGTTATGAAAGCGAAACATAGGGACTATCCGCCTAGCCCCCTCCGTCCGATGTACCACCATAGGACTGTGATCCGAAGTCCTCAACGTGGCACAACAATAATACGAGTTCGGCCAGGTAGTAAGCCAGACCTCATTGACCAAAGCCCTATCAAGTCGTTTCTATAGCCCCCTCTCGCCTGGGCTGCAATTGTGCCATGTGAAAAAACATCCGCACACTTGCCAACCACAGAGTCGTGCCTCCTGAAGGCAGTCCTGAAAATCCGCCATGGCTGTTACGTTCTCGACGGACCGGTCACTAACCTCACTCATATCCAACGTCACATTAAAGTCGCCAATCAGCATCCAAGGTGTACCATCAAGCCCCGGCGCCAGACGATGGGCTGCATCCCACAGTGTACGACGAGACCCCATATCATTATCCGCATACACAAAGGTAATCATACAAGTACTACTGTCTCCCTGAATGATCACACGATAATGAATAAACTAAGTGTCTTGCTCCATAACCTCCACACTAACCTCTGATGGATCCCACAAAATCCAAATCCGATCCCCCGGGCCACTGTAGTTCGAGAAACCATGACCACTGGCCTTTAATAGCCACTTGAATCCGACCAGATTTACGACGGGCCACCTTACTCTCCAACAACCCGATCAAAGATAATCAAAACTCCGAAATAAGCATCGACACCGCACATTGGTGGTCCCTTTTGTTGAGACCCCTAACGTTCCAACACGCCACCGTGATCATGAGGAACCCCTAGACGGGCTGCTGCTGTTAGGGCCCGAGATGGATTGTGTCACATCTTCCGTCATATCTTGGAGGGTGTCAAACGGATTATAGATTACGAGTGCCTTTCCTTTAGCTTCCACCCGCTGATCCTCACCCGACTTACTACCCTCCCCGTCTTATGTACGCCTCAAAGGGGGAGTACGTCTTGGCCGCGGCGGAAACTCCTCTTCAGCGGCATCTCGTGGCTGTTTAGGTACAAACACTCGGACGGGAGGTTATACCACCGTCTTCTTCTGTGCGGCTGGGCACTGCTCCAAGGTATGTCCCAACGCACGGCATGTAGGACACCTGCTTGGGAGCCATTCATACTCAACATCGATTTTACAAGGACCCCCACAAGCACCACCAATCTCTAGTAACATGACGACAATATGTTTAGGGAGAACAGATGCATAGTCCAATAACACACAAATGCGAGCATAGTCCAGTCGAGAGCACTGTTTGGTAACCGCGTCCTGATACAACGGCTTCCCCACTCTGCTTGCAATTACGCTCAACCCTTCCTCTATCCAAAATTCCACCGGTAGATGATGCAGCCGTATCCACACCGATACCTCTGTCAGAGCCGGCTTTTTAAGATGCATCCCGGGTTCCCACTTCTGCAAAATTATAGGTTGACCCTCGAATAGCCACAACCCCCATTCGATGACATCTTCCATTGCCCTAGATGAATCAAAGCGAATAAAATAGAATCCGGTTACCGTTGCTGTAACATCTTTCACGCTCGGCCACATAGACTTTACATAGTCATTGAAGTGGCAGAAATAGGGTTTCTTCCCAAAAAGAAGCCGATCGCCGTTGCCTCCCACCTCCTCGCGCCATCTTGAACCATCTCAACAGTAGGACGGACTACAATCTCACCATTCTGCAACTCCGGGGGAATATATTTCAGGGTTTTATGTGAGGAGTTACGAAAATGCTCGACAAACCGTTCTGCATGCATGGTGGCCCTGGCATCGGTATTTAGTTTGACGCCACCCACAAAGATTTCTGGCTGCGGTACCTGGGGCGCCGCGGTCTTCAACGGAATTAGATTCGTTAGGGAGCCCCCGTCGTGCTGCCAAGGGTCGCGGGACGGAATCATCCACAATCACAAGCTGTCCCGCCGGCTCCGGACAGTGCTCCTCCAGTGCCGGTGGTGTTAGAATAGGTGACCATGTAAGCCAATTTGGCAGGAATATGTAACCTATGTCTAGACAATTCTTTCGTATTTGATAAAAACATTTATGAATAAAGAAGTGAAAATTCATATGCCAATACTTTGTTTACGTTCACTTATCTGCATTTACATTTCTGTTCACTACGCAAACAAAGCCCACGAACTGAGAAACGATTTCGGGGACTGGGACTACGCTTGGAGGTAGGTCCATGAAATCAGTCTTACCGAATAAGTCCGGAAATTTTCAAGTTAAGGAATCCCGAAAATGGGTACCGGGATTCCCTTTGAGACTTGCACTAAGCATCTGCTGTCGTATTTCATCGACGGGTGACGAAGGTCGTCTAAGCAGTGTTAGTGGGTCAGCATGCTAGGAAGCAGCTGACTGAGGTGACTCGCGGGAACTGTCTTACGGAGGACCTTGAGTATGGTCAGCAAGGTATGACGTGTATTCCCGGTTCCAACAGTACAGGCCAAGTCCTTTGACTTGAGGAACTGCTGAGTTTACCTGTTCATCAGGTCTGTATCTTAGATATGGTGAGAGATTGCCAAAATACTCTTGAGTAGTCATAAGCCATGTATAGTGCAGCTCGGGTGTACAAAGTGACAGTAGTTTCCAAGAAAGGATCTGTCTCCTGTCAAAAGGTATTGACAGTTGAGTCTCATGTATGCTCTGTGTCTTGTCCCTGAAATCTGTGGCCACAGTAACTGAACAGAAGGGAAAGGTTTCCCTTGCGGCGTTTAGTAAGGACAGACCGACACTTAGGTCCAAAATGGGTACCTGCATTTTCCGTGCCCTAGACCCTAAGTGATGAGACCGAAGATAGAAGGACAAGTATACTGTTAGAGCCTAAATGTTCATCCCCGAATATTTCACCTAGTCTCTAGTGCCATGGACCGTTGCTAGATGGCCACCCATGGTAACGGGCGGATTCTAGGAATCCGACCAAGTCTAGCTGAATGGTGAACCTAAAGAGTCACTCACTATCCACACACACTTAGTATTTAATTTGGAATTAAATATTGGAGTAAAGGAATGATTAAATTAGATTTAATCGGGTCCTATATTTTCTTGGAGAAATTAATTCGTTCTATTTGATAAAGGGAATTAAATTAATAAATAGGATTTATTAAAAGGGTTGATTTAATGGGCTTAGAATAAACAATAATATTTATTTATTATATTATATTTATTCTTTTAGCCTTTTGGAATATTTAATAGGATTTAAATATTCCATTAAATTAAAATCAACGGTTGAGATGGAAAGGGGAGATGGAAGGCTAGGATTCGTTTGACTAGGTCAAACACTAGTTTGACTAGGACTTTGACTAGGTCAAAATCCTAGTCAAATTAGAGTACTTAGAGTTGGAGTTTAAAGAGGATTAAACTCCTCCTCTATATAAACCTCTAGCTTCCAACAATTGTAGGATGATGATTCTTGAAAACACACACAACACACACTCTCCCCTTCTCCTCATCTCTCGTCCGCCCCCTCTCTCTCTAGCAAGAAAATATTTCTTAGTTCTTTTTGTTCTTGGAACATTAGAACTTAGACGAACCAATACCGTTAATTGATAACGTGTTATTGATTCGTCCACTCCAAAAATTATACACTTGTTCGTTGCTAGCACGACGTGCAAGATACGTGGGTGGATCGTGTGTGTCACGATTTGGAGGGTCTCAAGAACGAGATCTCGGTGCAAAACGGGGAACAACGCGAGTAGCCGTTGAAGACGAAACGACAACGGGTAGGTCTCGTTTTATCTTTTCGTCCCTCTTTAATTTTTTCAACTCTATGGCCTCCATGATTTCTTTATTTGTTATATGATCATGAGATACACCGAACGCCCGGGAACCTCAAGGGCACACCCCTTGAGCGTGTTCTTTTCAATTAAAAGCATGCCTTTTATTTTTGTATGTTTATTTTTATCGCGCTTCCGCATTCGCGCAATTCTCGGGACGATCCACCGTTTTCTTTCAGTGGTATCAGAGCCCGGTTCGGTGTATAGGCCTAGGGTTTATGTGCGTTATAAGCATGAAATGTGATATTGGCATGTTTTATATTAAATCTTGATTGTTCTTGATTTTAAGCATGTCGATTTTATTGCTTTTAATTCGTCTGAATTTCTGAATGTTGGTATTTTTCTGTTTTTCTTAGGAAACGGGGTGGAAAATTGAACAGAAAACGAGAAACGACGCAGCCGGCCAGCCGGGAGGGCTGGCCGCGCGCAGCCGCACGCTGCCAGCAGGCAGACGCGCGCAGGCAAGGGAGGCCTGCGCGCGCCCGCCCAGCCGGTCGCGCAGGCGCGCACGCACGCAGACAAGGGTGTCTGCGCGTGCGCGCGCGCAAGGCTGCGCGCCTGCGAGTCCGCGTGGGGACGGGCTCTGGGTAGCGCCGCCAGGCGCGCGCGCGCCCGGCAGGCGTGCCCAGTGCGTGTCTGCGCAGGCACTGCGCACGGCGCGGCCGGCAGCCAGCAGGCCAGCGCGCGCGCAAGGCAGGGGAGCCTGCGCGTGCGGCGGCCTGTCGGATTGCCAGGCCGCGCAGCGCGCTGCCGGCCAGGCGCGCGCGCACGCAGGCAAGGGGCCTGCGCGCGCGCGCCCGGCCAGGCAACGCCTGCGCGCGCAAGGGCGGCAGGCTGAGCCTGCTGCCCTGTGCGCGTGCCGCCGGCGGCGGCTGCTGCTGCTAGGGTTTTTAAAACCCTAGCAGTGTTTTTCTTTTATTTTTTAATTATTTTCAGTTTTAATTTTTTAATTAATTCTGAAAAATCGTTTTTAGTTCAATTATGCCTATTTTTCTAAAGACATTATTTTAGGAGTAAAAATAAATTGGATTTGGAATCCCGGGGTTATTTTACTTAAAATAATGAGGAAAGGTTTTCCTAAAACGAGAAAATAATATTACCAATATTTTGTGTTTTATTTTTCACACGTTGTGCACATATTCATTTTATTATTTTGGATGTTTATGATTGGAAATCATATGTTGTTGCTATATTGTAATTATATGATTGGATCATGTGATTATGTGTGTTGGATGGAAATGGGTGATCGCGAGCCCTAGATCGGATGTATGGTTTATTTACTGTTGGGCCTGTGTGCCTCTTTTTACTGCTTTCTCCTTCTCTCTTTCTAGTTGCCTTGGAATAATAAAGCATTCTACCTCCCTCCTTATGTACTCCCCCCGGGTTTTTCGCTGGGGTTTCTTTTTTTTTTTTTTAATATGTAATGAGAGTAGACTAGGAGTGAGGTTTCTATTTTTTGTAATTGGTGGAGAAGAAGGAAGGACCACATGGAGAGCCCAGAGGGGAGGTCCCTTGGAGTTTTCCATGAAGTGAAGAAAGAGAAAGAGACCAAGGCCCATCAGCATGATGATTGGGATACTATTAATGTAATAGTATAGGACCAACCCTAGATTGACCATAGATCCACTGCGGGCTCAGTGGGTCACATAGGATTCGGGCTCGTGATCATCCAACAGGGGCGTGCTAGGCTTTAATTTTGCATGTGGTTATGATGATGGATGAATGGGTTGTTTATTTATCATATAACTGCTGTGAATGGTTTATTTATGCATTATGGATATATGTGTAGATATTTATTTATTTGAGATCTCGGTCATTTCCTACTCTCACATTGGTTGGACCAATGTCAAAATATTAGACCCTAGACAAAGTGGACATGAACTCTAGGAGTTTGTCCATGCCTTCCAATCCATGGCATAGTTAGGAAGCTGCTTTAGGTCAATAGCGTGGTCTCACGAGTCGTGGCACGTTATTGTACTTAAAGGAAGCTGCATTATGTCATGAACGAAAAGCGGGTTGCTGCTACCTGTCTCACGAGTCGTGGGGGTACCAGTGGGTCCGTGGCTCGGTCGATTGGGTTGGGTCTAACGCCCAATCAACATGATTCGCTTGGAGTCCTCGGGATCATGTGAAAGGGTGAGGCAATAATCTTGGGAATCTCGTGGAACGAGAATGGTATGGAATACCTCCCACAGGATCTTTTCCATGCGAATCGTAAAAGCGGGGCATGGGAAAAATCGCTGTGGATCCCAAGCCCACTTGGAAAGGATTTCCCGAAAATCATGTTTGAGAGTACCGTGTTTTCGTATAAATAGTGGGAGGATTAAATGACTAAAAGTCCATGCATTTAATTATTTTATCAAACCACCGTCTTTTATTTTCTGCTGATCACGCGCTGTTTTCTAAAATGTAGATTTTAAAATGTCTAAAACCCACTTTCCACCATTCTTGAGACAAACAAATTCAATGGAACAAACTACAACGACTGGTTGCGCAATCTCAGGATAGTCCTAGATTACGAGAACCAAGGCTACGTCATGGACGAGCCTCTCCCTAGGACCTTACCGGAAGGATCCACGCCAGAAGAACGTGAGACGTTCGAGACTTGGCATAAGGATAACCGGAAGGTCCGTAGCATCATACTTGCTTCGATGACCAATGAGATTCAGAAGCAATATGAAAGGCTAGACGATGTCCCTTCCATTATGGCTCGCCTTAAGGATTGCTATGCAGTCCCGGACCGACATACTAGGTATGTCGCGACCAAGGCGTTCTTTGGAACGAAAATGACAGAAGGATCCTCTGTACAAGAGCACGGGGTTAAAAATGCTTACCCTGGTGGAAAAGCTCGAGGACCTAAAGGCAGGTCTCGATAATGAAACGTACATAGATGTGATCCTTCAGTCACTCCCACCCTCCTTTGACCAATTTATCGTCAACTACAACATGAACGCACTTGAGAAGGGCATTCATGAGTTGATCAATATGTTGGTGCAATACGAGGCAACGACTAAGAAGTACACGCCTTCGGTATTGTTTGGAGGTGCTTCGACTTCTAATACGAAAGGCAAGGGTGCCGGACGTTGGAAGAAGAAGAAAGGGAAGGGAAAGGCCGTCAAAGCAGCTATGAACACTAAGAGTGTTCCCATTGCCAAAGGAGGGAAAGGCAAAGGAAAGGGAAAGATTGTCTCCAAGCAACAGTCGAAGGCATATGACATATGTATCAACTGCCGTGAGAAAGGGCATTGGAAGAGAGAGTGCCCCAAACTCTTCTCGAACCAAGGTATATATGTGATTGAGGTTAATATGGTCACTAGTTCTGCCTCTTGGGTATTAGATACCGGCTGTGGAGCTCACATTTGCAATGACTTGCATGTGTTGAAAAGAAGCAGAAAACTGGGTAGCGGGGACATGATCCTGAAGCTTGGGAATGGCAAGGCCATCTCGGCAGAAGCAGTAGGATCCGCCACTCTAGTGATTAGTGATAGTATTAGCAAAGATTTAGAGCAAGTTTATTTTGTACCCAGTATGATTAAAAACATCATTTCATTCCATTGTTGGACAATAGTGGTTATGAGTTTAGAATCAATAAAAATTGCTTTTATTTGATGAGGTGTGGAATTGCTCATCTACTTGGTACATTGCATAACGGACTCTATATCTTGCAACAAACGAATTTCGTCCTCAATGCACAACACAAACGAAAATTAGATAATAACGGGAACGCACGTCTGTGGCACGCTATACTAGGTCACATATCCCAAGATAGGATAAAAAGGTTGGTAGACTCAAAGAACCTAGAGGTTGGGGACTTGAGCGATCTACCAACTTGTGAGTCCTGTCTAAGAGGGAAAATGACCAAGAAGCCCTTTGTAGGACAAAGCAGGCTTGCCACAGGTCTGTTGGACTTGGTCTATACAGACGTATGTGGACCCACTAAGGACGCAGGCCCGAGGTGGGCTCTCCTACTTCATAACCTTCACCGATGATCATTCGCAGTATGGTTATGTTTACCTGATGAGGTACAAGTCTGAAGCTCTTGAGAGGTTTAAAGAATTCAGACTTGAAGTGGAGAACCAAACCAACTACAAAATTAAAATCCTACGGTCGGACCGAGGCGGTGAATACCTTAGTACGGAGTTCCTAGATTATCTAAAAGAACATGGTATAATATCAGAATGGACACCTCCAGGAACACCACAGTTGAATGGTGTCTCTGAAAGGAGGAATCGAACCCTGTTGGACATGGTTCGGTCCATGATGAGTTTTACCAAATTGCCCTTATCGTTTTGGGGCTATGCACTAGAGACAGCGGCCAAATTATTGAATTTAGCGCCTACTAGTGCATTGACCCAAACGCCATATGAGATATGGCACGGCAAGCCTGCATCCTACAACTACTTGAAAGTGTGGGGTAGCCCCACATACGTCAAGAGGTTAGTGGGAGATAAGTTAGAATCTAGGTTTAGCTTATGCAGGTTCGTTGGATACCCTAAAGAAACTGCGGGTTATTAATTTTATGACCCCTTGGAACAAAAGGTGTTTGTTTCAAGAAATGCAGTATTCTTGGAGCAAGGCTTCCCGGAGGATATCCAACCTGATGAGCTGATCCTTGAGGAATCAAGTGATGGAATCCAGCCATCAGAGGAGGCCGCGGAACCCTCACTTAGAGGATTCAGGATAGACAGCCGAAGGGCTGACCAACCTCGAGAAGTCCAACATGCTAGGCATGAAGGACAGCCTCAGGAACAGCCAGCCCCGGTTCCTGAACCACCGGCTCCGATACAGTCAGCGCCCACAGTCACCACTGACGTTCCCGTTCTCCGTAGGTCCACTAGAGAGTCCAGACCTCCAGTGAGATATGGCTTTCTAGGTGCGACCGATCTTTTGGATAACAATCCTAAGACATATGGAGAAGCGATGTCTGACATCGACTCCGGGAAATGGCTTGAGGCCATGAAACCGAAATGGACTCCATGAGCGAGAACCAAGTTTGGAGTCTCGTAGATCCACCGAAAGATGTTAAGCCAGTCGGCTGTAAGTGGGTCTACAAGCGCAAACTTGGCGTTGATGGAGAAGTCACAACCTTTAAGGCTAGGCTTGTAGCTAAGGGATACACTCAACGACCCGGGGTCGATTTTGAGGATACCTACTCGCCAGTAGCCATGGCTAAATCCATTCGGATTCTGCTCGCCATAGCAGCATGGTATGACTATGAGATATGGCAGATGGATGTGAAAACGGCCTTCCTCAAAGGTTTTGTTGAAGAAGAGATCTATATGGATCAGCCGCAGGGTTTCACGGTCACTGGAGAAGAACAGAAAGTCTGTCGTCTCCAGAAGTCCATCTATGGCCTCAAACAAGCCTCCCGAAGTTGGAACATTCGCTTTGATGAAGTAATACGGGGTTATGACTTCATCAAAAATGAATCCGACCCTTGTGTATATAAGAAGGTCAGTGGGAGCTCAATAGTGTTCCTAGTGCTTTATGTGGATGACATTCTGCTCATTGGTAATGACGTTAGAATGTTAGGAAACACAAAAACATGGTTGTCAACCCAATTTTCCATGAAGAACTTGGGTGAAGCCTCCTACATCCTAGGCATCCAGATTGTCAGGGACAGATCTAAAAGGGATGTTAGGACTCACCCAAAACTCGTATATGGAGAAAGTCCTAAAGAGATATCGAATGGACAACTCCAAACGAGGATTCCTTCCAATGAGGCATGGGATCAAGTTATCCAAGAAACAGTCCCCACAGACTGATGAGGAACTTGAAAGGATGAAAGTCATCCCCTATGCTTCTGCCGTAGGTAGCATCCAATATGCGGTCCACTGCACTAGGCCTGACATTGCATACGCTTTGAGCGTGACAAGCAGATATCAGTCCTGCGCAGGAGAAGCACATTGGAATGCTGTTAAGGGCATCCTTAAGTACCTAAGGAGGACTAAGGAGATGTTCTTAGTCTATGGAAATGGAGAACTAATTCTGGAAGGCTTTAGCGACGCTAGCTTCAAGTCTGATGACGATGATGCCAAGTCTCAATCGGGGTACATATTCAAACTCAATGGAGGAGTAGTAGCTTGGAAAAGTTCCAAGCAAGCAACCATTGCTGACTCCACCATAGAGGCTGAATACATAGCAGCTTCAGAAGCTGCTAAGGAAGCGGTTTGGATGAGAAACTACATCCAAGAGTTGGGTGTGGTGCCTAGCATCGCCGAGCCCGTTGTCATCTTCTGTGATAACAACGGCGCTATAGCGCAAGCAAAGGAACCGAGATCTCATCACCGTTCCAAACACATTCTTAGACGCTACCATCTTCTTAGAGAAATGGTAGGAAGAGGTGACGTCCGGATGGACCGAGTCAACTCGGCAGACAATACAGCAGACCCGCTGACAAAAGCCTATGTCGTAGAGCGCTCATACGCAACATCTTGAGAAGATGGGGATTAAGCATATGGGCAATTGGCTTTAAAGGTCAAGTGGGAGATTGTTAGAATAGGTGACCATGTAAGCCAATTTTGGCAGGAATATGTAAACTATGTCTAGACAATTCTTTGGTATTTGATAAAAACATTTATGAATAAAGAAGTGAAAATTCATATGGCAATACTTTGTTTACGTTCACTTATCTGCATTTACATTTCTGTTCACTACGCAAACAAAGCCCACGGACTGAGAAACGATTTTGGGGACTGGGACTACGCTTGAAGGTAGGTCCATGAAATCAGTCTTACCGAATCAGTCCGGAAATCTCCAAGTCAAGGAATCCCAAAAATGGGTACCGGGATTCCCTTTGAGACTTGCACTAAGCATCTGCTGTCGTATTTCATCGACGGGTGACAAAGGTCGTCTAAGTAGTGTTAGTGGGTCAGCATGCTAGGAAGCAGCTGACTGAGGTGACTCGCGGGGAACCATCTTACGGAGGACTTTGAGTATGGTCAGCAAGGTATGACGTGTATTCCCGGTTCCAACAGTACAGGCCAAGTCCTTTGACTTGAGGAACTGCTGAGTTTACCTGTGCATCAGGTCTGTATCTTAGATATGGTGAGAGATTGCCAAAATACTCTTGAGTAGTCATAAGCCATGTCTAGTGCAGCTCGGGTGTACCAAGTGACAGTAGTTTCCAAGAAAGGATTTGTCTCCTGTCAAAAGGTATTGACAGTTGAGTCTCATGTATGCTCTGTGTCTTGTCCCTGAAATCTGTGGCCACAGTAACTGAACAGAAGGGAAAGGTTTCCCTTGCGGCGTTTAGTAAGGACAAACCGACACTTAGATCCAAAATTGGTACCTGCATTTTCCGTGCCCTAGACCCTAAGTGATGAGACCGAAGATAGAAGGACAAGTATACTGTTAGAGCCTAAATGTTCATCCCCGAATATTTCACCTAGTCTCTAGTGCCATGGACCGTTGCTAGATGGCCACCCATGGTAACGGGCGGATTCTAGGAATCCGACCAAGTCTAGCTGAATGGTGAACCTAAAGAGTCACTCACTATCCACACACACTTAGTATTTAATTTGGAATTAAATATTGGAGTAAAGGAATGATTAAATTAGATTTAATCGGGTCCTATATTTTCTTGGAGAAATTAATTCGTTCTATTTGATAAAGGGAATTAAATTAATAAATAGGATTTATTAAAAGGGTTGATTTAATGGGCTTAGAATAAACAATAATATTTATTTATTATATTATATTTATTCTTTTAGCCTTTTGGAATATTTAATAGGATTTAAATATTCCATTAAATTAAAAATCAACGGTTGAGATGGAAAGGGGAGATGGAAGGCTAGGATTCGTTTGACTAGGTCAAACACTAGTTTGACTAGGACTTTGACTAGGTCAAAATCCTAGTCAAATTAGAGTACTTAGAGTTGGAGTTTAAAGAGGATTAAACTCCTCCTCTATATAAACCTCTAGCTTCCAACAATTGTAGGATGATGATTCTTGAAAACACACACAACACACACTCTCCCCTTCTCCTCATCTCTCGTCCGCCCCCTCTCTCTCTCTAGCAAGAAAATATTTCTTAGTTCTTTTTGTTCTTGGAACATTAGAACTTAGACGAACCAATACCGTTAATTGATAACGTGTTATTGATTCGTCCACTCCAAAAATTATACACTTGTTCGTTGCTAGCACGACGTGCAAGATACGTGGGTGGATCGTGTGTCACGATTTGGAGGGTCTCAAGAACGAGATCTCGGTGCAAAATGGGGAACAACGCGAGTAGCCGTTGAAGACGAAAACGACAACGGGTAGGTCTCGTTTTATCTTTTTCGTCCCTCTTTAATTTTTTCAACTCTATGGCCTCCATGATTTCTTTATTTGTTATATGATCATGAGATACACCAAACGCCCGGGAACCTCAAGGGCACACCCCTTGAGCGTGTTCTTTTCAATTAAAAGCATGCCTTTTATTTTTGTATGTTTATTTTTATCGCGCTTCCGCATTCGCGCAATTCCCGGGACGATGCACCATTTTCTTTCAGGTGGAACTTCACCCATAGGTGCAACCTCCTAAGTAGTGTCATACTTCGCCTCCCAACGCCGTTTCAACATAAGGATGGCCTAGGGTAGAGTCCTCATCCCCATCATCCAGGACGCGTTGAGTGAGGCTGAGGAATGCGGAGAAGTTGAACGCCTGTGGTATGGTACCGTCACCATCCGCGTCTAAGCCTTCCAGGCCGTCGTCAGTACGGCCATCGGCAATACCCGAGCTGAAAGGAATCGTGGATCGTCCCGGGAAATTGCGCAAATGCGGAAGCGCGATATAAAATAAAGTACAAAAATAAAGCATGCTTTAATGAATTAAAGAACACGCTCAACTGGTGTACCCTTGAGATTTCCCGGGTGTTTGGTGTATCTCATGAATAAATAACACGTAAGCAATCATGGAGGCCATAGGGTTGAAAAAATAAAAGGAGGCGAAAACGTAAACCGAGACCTACCCGTTGTCGTTTTCGTCTTCAACGGCTACTCGCGTTGTTTCCCGTTTTGCACCAAGATTTCGTTCTTGAGACCCTCCAAATCGTGACACACGATCCACCCACGTATCTTGTACGCCGTGCTAGCAACGAACAAGTGTATATTTTGGAGTGGATGAATCAACGACACGTTATCAATTAACGGTATTGATTCATCAATGTTCTAGTGTTCCAAGAACAAAAGAACAAGAAAGTATATTTCTTGTAGAGAGAGAGGGGGCGGATGAGAGGTAAGAGGGAGAGAGACGAGTGTGTGTTGTGTGTGTGTTGGAATTTCATCATCCTTCAATTGTTGGAAGCTAGAGGTTTATATAGAGGAGGAGTTTAATCCTCTTTAAACTCCAACTCTAAGAACTCTAACTTGACTAGGATTTTGACCTAGTCAAAGTCCTAGTCAAACTAGTGTTTGACCTAGTCAAACCAATCCTAGCCTTCCATCTCCCCTTTCCATCTCAACCGTTGATTTTAATTTAATGGAATATTTAAATTCCATTAAATATTCCAAAAGGCCAAATAAATATAATAAATAAATAATAATATTTATTCTAGGCCCATTAAATCAATTCCCTTAATAAATCCAATTTATTAATTTAATTCCCTTTATCAAATAGAATGAATTAATTTCTCCAAGAAAATATAGGACCCGATTAAATCTAATTTAATCATTCCTTTACTCTAATATTTAATTCCAAATTAAATACTTAAGTGTGTGTGGATAGTGTGTGACTCTTTAGGTTCACCTTTCAGCTAGACTTGGTCGGATTCCTAGAATCCGCCCGTTACCATGGGTGGCCATCTAGCAACGGTCCATGGCACTAGAGACTAGGTGAAATAATCGGGGATGAACATTTAGACTCTAACAGTACATTTGTCCTTCTGTCTTCGGTCTCATCACTTAGAGTCTAGGGCACGGAAAAATGCAGGTACCCATTTTGGACCTAAGTGTTGGTCTGTCCTTACTAAACGCCGCAAGGGAAACCTTCCCTTCTGTTCAGTTACTGTGGCCACAGATTTCAGGGACAAGACACAGAGCATACATGAGACTCAACTGTCAATACCTTTTGACAGGAGACAGATCCTTTCTTGGAAAACTACTGTCACTCTGTACACCCGAGCTGCACTAGACATGGCTTATGACTACTCAAGAGTATTTTGGCAATCTCTAACCATATCTAAGATACAGACCTGATGCACAGGTAAACTCAGCAGTTCCTCAAGTCAAAGGACTTGACCTGTACCGTTTGAACCGGGAATACGTCATACCTTGCAGACCATACTCAAGGTCCTCCGTAAGACGGTTCCCGCGAGTCACCTCAGTCAGCTGCTTCCTAGCATGCTGACCCACTAACACTGCTTAGACGACCTTCGTCACCCGTCGATGAAATACGACAGCAGATGCTTAGTGCAAGTCTCAAAGGGAATCTCGGTACCCATTTTCGGGATTCCTTGACTTGGAGATTTCCGGACTGATTCGGTAAGACTGATTTCATGGACCTACCTCCAAGCGTAGTCCCAATCCCCGAAATTGATTCTCAGTCCATGGGCTTTGTTTGCGTAGTGAACAGATATGTAAAAGCAGATATAAGTGAACGTAAACAAAGTATTGCCATATGAACCTTTTCACTTTCTTTATTCATATATGTTTTATCAAATACCTAAAATTGTCTAGACATAGGTTACATATTCCTGCCAAAATTGGCTTACATGATCACCTATTCTAACACGAGCCATCGGCATTAGAGGTAGGGTTAGGGTTAAGGGCTAGAGAGAGAGAGAGAGCCATCTTTTTGAATCTTAGTTTTCAAAATATTGGAGATATGTTTTTCTTTTTAAAAAAAAATCTATTGCTTCCACTTAATCGTTGCGATTGACAATTGTAAATATTCGGAGATTGCATACTTCATCGATCCTTATAGGATTCTTGTAAGAATGGCATTCTGGGACTAAATGGGATTTTGGTGAAGTGTAACCGCAACACACATGCATATACATTATACACAGTACACACATATATAGAGAATATAATTATTTCTACCCAATCCAATGCCAAGAAGCTGCGACACGTTTTCTAATCTTTCCTTTTTCGATAACAGTGTTACAGATGAGAATAAGTCGATTTCTAGCATCCCATTTCACATTTTCAGGCACACCCTGTACACAGTATTCTACTGTAATAATAAATGGCCGCGGTTGTTGTTCTTCGGCCAGAAAAAATGTCTGGAAAAGCGACTTTAATACGCACGTGAAGAAAAGGGGAAAAGAAAAGTGAAGCGTAAACACTGGGGGGTGGGGTTGGAGGTTTTCCCTTTCTACTTTCTTACCTCTGAGTCAAATTCTACTGCTAAAGCACTGCGTAACTGATCAAATTGGGGGTATTTGTTTTCTTGATTAATTTTAATGTAATGAAATTGGAGGCGTTGCCAAAGGGTTTCAGATTCCGGCCGACTGATGTGGAGCTCGTCAGCCATTATCTCAGGCTCAAGATTAACGGTCAACATTCCTCCGTTCAAGTCATCCCCGAGGTTGATGTCTGTAAATGGGAGCCATGGGATCTCCCTGGTATTTCGCCGTATTCTTCCTCTATTTTTTCTTTTTTTAATTATGTGCAAGAATAATATATATTATTCTTTCTTTCTCTTACAAGAATAATATTTTGTTTCTTCCTCTCTCTGTATATGTATATATCTCTTTGAATTCTCTGTCACTCATTTTTTCATATGGGTTTTGTTTTTCTTGTAAGTTTTAACTTGTGTGACCCTATATCATGTTTATTCTGTTCATGAAATTTGCTTGTCACTTGTATGAATCTATGTCGTGGCTTTTTTCCATTCTTGGACGTTTTGACATCCGAAAATGGGGCACGAAAAATATTTATTGGGCATGTATATATTTAGTAAAATTCTGTCTGAATATAGAATTTATTCTCTTCTCCCTGATTCTGGAAGACGGGGACTGTATGACTCTGAGTGTGATGATGATAATGAGATTCATCTTATCAAAAACTTAGTAAAAGTAAAGTAATTACGAAGTTTTAGAGGAGATATAACTAGAACAGAACATGTTCAATTTACAAACACATATATGAAAAGAGTATCTCGAATTGTTCTCTTTATTCTTGAGTAAAACTTTGTGGGATAAGAGATATGTCATATGCAATTGGACCATAACATTTTATCTGCAGTTTTGTGTTCTAACAACTAGCTAAGCGATTGTACGACTCATGATCCTGAAATGATCTAGTGTCGATATGAGGTGATGAGCATCATATAGGATTTCATTCGGACAAAGAGGATGCAAAAGTGCCTATCTAATTGTCCTCAAACCAAACACGACATGTTCAGAAAGAAACTTTACTCTTTTGCAAGAGCTGAGAGCAGAGTAAGTTCAGCTATGTTATATAGTTGGACAATCCTAATCAAGTTGGACTTTGTAATTGTCTGTGATAAATTTTCTATGATCTCATGCATACATACCCAGAAGTGACAGAGACCGCTGCTCGGCATCTTTTGCCAGAATCAAGAATGTTGGTCGTACATCATGTCTACCCAAAGTGCATTCCAAAAGAAATCTTATTTGTGTTACCTCAGAGAAGAACTTTCTTGGGGCACAGTACTTACTTCCAAGGATCCGTGTTTTGTTGTTTTGATTCTTCATGAATTCATGTGGTGTAACCATAAAACAGGTTTAGTGGACCAAATAACAATGGGATGAATATGGGTGAATTGAATTTGGTTAAGTTTGTTGCTGGATTTATGCTGGATATATTCAAAATTGAACTCTAGGTTTGTTGGCCACATGCTTTGTTTTGTTCTCACATGCAAAAGCAAGTGAAAAGTAAATCTTAGTCTCTCTCTTTTTCCCTGTGCAGCACTGTCAGTGATAAAGTCTGATGACCAAGAATGGTTCTTCTTCTGCCCCCGTGATAGAAAATATCCAAATGGGCATCGCTCTAATAGGGCCACCGAAGCTGGTTATTGGAAGGCCACGGGTAAGGACCGCACCATTAAATCTCGCAAATCATTGCCTTCTGGTCGTTCCAATACCCAGTTAATTGGCATGAAGAAGACTTTAGTATTCTATAAGGGTCGTGCACCTAGGGGTGAACGGACGAACTGGATTATGCATGAGTATCGTGCCACTGAACCAGATCTCGACGGCTCTGGCCCTGGACAGGTCAATAGATGTTTCCTCTCTCTCTCTCTCTCTCTCTCTAGTGCACCCACGCACTCTCACACACAAACATGCATCCACAAACACACGCATATTGCTTTCCTGTTTTCTAGGACATGTTCTGACATTGGGGTCACTTAATTTCTTTGGCTATTAACAACTAATATTCTTACTCGTGCTTATAACAAAAAAAATTCTGATCATCATCTTCTCTAATCACAATGACTTTGTTTAGAGTTGTTTTTAGGTAGGTTTTGGAAGTTTTTAGAGAAATGAGTTTGGGTTGTATTTGTATTGGTGAATTTAATGAGAGTTTGGTATTGTTTTTAAAGATGACAAAAGTTGCTGAAGATGTCAAATAACGTTTTGATAGTGGTGGGAAATGTTTAAAGTTAATGAAAATATGTTTTGATATTATTATTTAAGGAAACAAAAGTTACTCTAAACGTCAAATCATGCCCTGATAGTAGGTATTTTATTATTTTATATATAAAAAATATATTACTAGGGTGTATGGTAGGTATTGGGTTGATTTTAGTACTTCTTACAGTGTGAGTTGTGGATTGACTTTAAACCAGTCAAAACCTCTAATACATTGTATTTAGAGTCATTTTGGCCCGTTTTGAGAATTGGTTAAAAAATGAAACCAAACAAAGGGAATATTATGGCCTTTCAGGATTCAAATTGATTTTTTTTTTTATAATTTTGTATGCTTCTTTGTGTGTAAATACACATGGAATATCTCTTTAATAATTCATTACAGAATCATATTCTGTCTCTATGTATTCACTGCCTTTGTCTCTCTTTGAGGATTCCATGAGTTGAATGTGCAGATTCTCAGACTGGACTCCACTTTGATCATTCTTTGCTAGACAACTCTTATCAACTTGATTTTGCTTTTATAACTATTATATGTTGCTCGCTTGAGGTTAAAGATCACCGAGGACAAATATATCCTGTTAATAATGTACTCCATTGAACCTCTACTGCTCTTCGTGTGCATACTTTCTACCATCAAGGACTTTATCTTTGAGGTTAACGTCCATAAATTGAATATGTGCTGATTCTCATGAAAAAGTTGAAGATGCATGCATTTTCTTTTGAAATAGTTCTGTATCTCGTAAGACATTTAAATTGAAAGAAACATCTATTATCTGTTACAGGGAAACAACATTTATCTTTGGTTTACTACGTGAATTCTAGTGTTCCACTATGGAAATTAGTGGTAAATTAGGGATTCAGTATGGTTAAGAGTGCTATTACGTTCACTCTGTGCTCCAGGTCCGGCTTAATGCTAGTTTTAGTGGTTGTTTGAAATGTTGCATCTAGTGGCCTAAAAGGAATAGGCGTAAGGTGCAAGTTTATTCTGGTACTGTTCTTCAGCGGATATTGCCTTGACCAGTTAATGAACATTCCTGTTACTCTCTATGTTTCTTTATACTCTCTGAAGTTCACTTGAACATAGTCACCTTGCCAGCTCTTACTTCATTTTTATTATAGTTTCTTAGAAGCCCAGCAGTTAGTTCAACATCACATGCTGAAATGTAGTCACTTCAACATTCCTGTTACTTTCTATGTTTCTTCATACTCTCTTGTTTTTCATACAACTCCGAGAAATTTAACTCATGCTGATGTAGTCAGTAATTCTTGCTGAAATTAACTGAAATGTAGTGAGTAATTCTTGGTAGTCAGTAACCATTTTTTCATACAACTCCAAGAAATTGAACTTATTTTCATACAGTTATTAACAATGTAGAGTAAGTGGCAATAAACGAAAAACATACTGCTTGTTTATGTTTCCATTTTTAGTTTTCAGTGAAAATTATGTTTTTCAATTTTGTATAGGTTTTTTTGTGAAATGAGAATATGTTTGGATTAGTTAATGAGATTATTTTATATTGAACTGGGATCAAATTAATATATTTCCAATGAGAACACGTATAAACAAACATGTTCACTTTAATTACTGTTTCAAAAACTGAATTTAAAATGAAAACATAAACAAACATCTTTCTGTTTTCTGCTGACTGGATTACAATCCATTTGCCGTTTGTATCAGTGTCCTATTAGTTCCACCTAGAAAGACAATATCATCTATTAAAATAATTCATCCATAATTTGCAATAAAAATTACAAACTTAAATCATATCCTTGGGGACTTTGGCAATCTACTATCATAAGGTCATAAGGATTTTTGTGTCAACTACTCATTGGGGGCGTAGTCATGCTTTGATAGATGAAATTTTGGCATATAAAACCCTTTTCTTAAGTTGACAGTTAATTAGTGGATAAAATAGAGGGTGGAGTTAAGTATTTTTTCTTACAGCTAGTTGGATATTAGCTTCTTTACTTTTAAACTCTTACATTTCAATACTAAAAGTGCCACTCTTATTCATTGCTATAAATGCAGAGTCTAATATCATTCTTCTTGTGTACGTTACAAATTTTCATCACAAAATCTCATCCACAATTCCCCACAAAATTTCAGTGCATATAATTCCTCAAGGTGGTGGATCCAAAAATTCACTATCTTATGATTAGAAGGCCCAATGTTATACTTGATGATGTCAATGCGTCTAATTTGGCTTGCTTCTTTTATACAAGACACCAAAATGGCTCTATAGGCCCTATTATGTTCATAATATTAGTCCTTTCCTAGATGCCCTGTTATAAAGAATGTTTAGCCTCTGTGCATCATAAAGAATTGATATAACTTGAGATCCTCTGCATCATAAAGAGTATGTCGTAACTCGTGTATCCGCTGCATCATAATATCATGTGGAGACGTGTTTACCTCTGCATCGTGAACAATAATTTCCATTGTTGCCTGCTTCTGTTTTTTCTTTGATTTGTGGGCTGAGGTGGGGGAATTTATCAACTTAACAACTTGTTTTACGGTGCTGATGGACCAATTAGAGAGGCTTACTGTGATATGAACTTTAATAGAATAAATGGGAAAATGACCAGCAATAAAAATTTGTGCGATTTTATCTTCTTGCCCGTTATAACCCACTTCTGATTGGCTGACCTGCATTTTTTTAATTTTCCATTGTATTGGTAATCAGTTCTCTGTCACATGCTACAGGGAGACTATGTCCTATGTCGTTTGTTCCATAAGGCAGATGAGAAGCTAGACAATTCGAAGTATGATGAAGTTGAACCTACTGGATCATCTCCTTCTACTAACAAATCATCTCCTGAAGAAGCATCATCATCTGATCTTTTCACAGAACCTGCAGTCCTTGGTACTGAAATACTCAAAGAACCGGAGGATGTGAAAATGCGGTGGAATGATGAGGCTGATACAACTCCTGCTATCCTGACACCTAAAGAAATACGCGAATCCAATATAGCCAATCACTCAGGAGAAAAAACAGATAGGGAGGTCAGAGAGAAAGATGTATACTCTTATTGGCCAATATTTCTCATCTTTTCTGCCTTATTTAAACAATAAAGTTCAAGTTCTGATCTATTCTTTTACCCCTGTTTTATTCAGGTGTATGCTCCAATAAGAGAAATTCCATTATCCAATGAAGCTGCATATAATCAATTTGATGACGAGGCCTTAGATGCCTTACGGTCTCACTATTACACCGACTCAGGAGCTTGCATAGGTTCTCCCTTTCCTGATGACTTTGGCAATGATCCCCACGGATTGCATTTCCAAGACGGGACATCTGAGCAGGATGTCTCCCTATCAGAGCTGTTGGAAGGCCTTCAAAATCATGGGAGCTACTTTCATGAACAGTCAACTGGCGACAAGACCTTAGTTGCTGGTGAAGGCCTCATCCCTGAGCAGATTAATGTTCTGGAGCACACACCAATTACATTCTGTAAAGCGAACCTTTCTAAGATTCGTGGGGAGACAGACAAGGAAATGGTTCAAGCACAGGTAAACAGCATGTGATCTGGTATCTTGCATTTGTTTCAGTTCTAATTTGTGTCCTTTAAATTCTTTATCATGTACTATCTAGTATGACCTTGTTCCTGATGATCAAATTTTACCCCCAGCGTCTAATCAGAATTAAATGCTCATTTGTGCTTAGATATGAATCTGTTGTTAGATACGTTGGTGTTCTTTCACTCTTTAGTCCTGGTTGTTCCAGTTCCCCACGTCTCACATCGATGCTCATACTGATGTTACTATCTCCTGCAGGGGCAACCATCTTCGAGATCCCGAGTTGCGCCATCTGCTGATCATTCGCTTTCTCACTATGCAGTAGAGAAAGATGATTCATCTGTTGATGTAGTTTCCGGCTCACTGTACAAAATGGATGTTTGCCATTCATATCCAATAAAAGATGGTAGTACTCATGTTAGTGGAACTGGAATCAAGATTCGATCACGTCAGCCACGGAATCAACCAAGTATACTGAACTCTACTACCCAGGGTACTACTTCAAGGAGAATCCGCCTGTGGATGGAAAGTGGATCATACTCCATATGTTGTGAAAAATCCAAAGATGCCGACAGCAGTGAAGAACAAGAATCACAATCACTTATCACTGAGGTGAGTTCCATTGATATATTTGGAATAGGATGCACTCGTAAATTAACTCATGAAAGTCAACGTAAGCTGTGATAACTACGTGAGAGTGACAACTGCTGAAATGAACGTACAGGCTAAGTGCATATTCTTACATCTTTATTTGCTGAGGAACCATGTAATTTACTCAGAAAGATGATATGCTTTTCCTCATCCGTTGGTCCTTAATTGCTGAATGCAGGACAACAAAGATTCTGATGAAACTTGTGAGTCTCAGCATCCAGAAGATGAAGTAGACGATGCAAATAAGGGGACTACTCAAACACGTGATCCAAGACTAGAGCTGCCCGCAAATCCTGTTGATGAAAATGGCATTACAAAGATGGCATCTACGCTATCAACAGCATCCTCTGTCCTCCACAGAGTTGCAAGTTATTCGAAAGCGTACGCTGTTCGCATTTATTTTGTGATAATTCTATCAGTGGTTTTCATTTGGCTGTGGAAACGTCCAGTTTCATGAATTTTAGTCTTATTGTTGTTAATTATCTTTTATTTTCATGTAATTATATAGTGAGGTGGTAGTGAAATGAATACCTGCTTGTATAAATCCTAATTGTGTAGAAAGAAGTTAACTGTAAAAGATATAGGTGGATCCAGAGTTCTTCACAATCACAAAATTCACACAAATCTGTTTGGACTATCATGGAAAACTGGCCATCTCTGGTAAGTAATCCTGCCCTTTTTCTTCTTATCATTTTCTGAGTCAAGGTTGTGTTTGTTTTTGTTTTCGTTTCAAAGTTTGAGTTTTTACGTAAAAATATATATTTGTTTGTGTATATATCGTGTGGGAATAAAAATGTTTTTGGACTTGTTGGTGATGCTGCATGCTTTTGTTGTTAGTAGTATCAAATTGGTGTATTTTTTTTTTATGTAAATGAAGTTTATAATCGTATTTGTAACGTTATATCAATGCGTTATCATAAATATATGCTATTATTTTGTTAGATTAATGACTGAAAAATGTGTGTGTGTCATTACATATACGGAAGAGGTAATAATTGAGTTGAGAAAATGATGAAAATATCTTTAATAAGTACAAAAAAATAAAGATTTTTTTTTAATTTTCAAGTAGATGAAAATTGAAAGTTAAGAATTTGAAAAACGAAAAAAAGAAAAAAAGGTTTTGGTGTTTTAAACCGGTGAGTCGGTGACCCAAAAGTATGGAGAGCATGCGGGGCAGATAATTTAGGAGGAAATTATTTAAATATTGTAAAATAAATAATAATTTACAAAAATACCGTAATTTTAAAATTTTTATAGAATTATGCAAAACTGTTGAGAAATTCAGCAGTTTTAAATTAAAAATAAAAAAAATTAAAAAAACCTGTGTCAGAACCGCTGACAGTGTCAGCGGTTCTGACACACCTGAGAACCGCTGACTTTCTCAGCGGTTCTCAGGAAAGATAAAGAGGCAGGGTTCTGACACACCTGAGAACCGCTGACTTTCTCAGCGGTTCTCAGGAAAGATAAAGAGGCAGACAATGTCTGCCCCTTTATCGTGGATGGGACGCATGCTGGGACGCATGCATGCGTCCCATCCATATGTATTTTTGGGGTTCACGGGTGAACATGGAGTTCACCCGTGAACTCCTTGCATAAGGAGGGGTGAACCTCTAAGGGTGAGGACCACAATCCGAATATTGTATTAAATATTCAAAAAAAAAAAAAATTCTTGTAGAATTATGGTTAATTTTGGCCCACGTAATTCTAGTGTGTTGTATGGACAAGCAAATCATCGTTCTGAAGATGTGTTCGGAGCCCCCGACACAACATTACATGTTCGACGTGGTGATAGTTCTTTTTTTCGAAATCTCAAACTAGTGCCACGCCACGTACGTGTTCTACAGGTATTAGAAAATATGGGTTTTTTAGGAGTTTTTCAGTGTGGTCACATTGAGATTGACGCACACCTTATTACTGCGTTAGTCGAGAGATGGCGACCCGAGACTCATACTTTTCATTTCACGATTGGTGAGGCGACTGTCACTCTTCAAGACATCGCAATCATGTGGAAACTTTCATTCTATGTTGTACGTAGAAGGCCCTGCAAAATCTTCATTTATCCCAAATCTTCCCATCTCTTGAGTTACTGCTGGCAAACTGGCCCCATCTTGTGTTAAAATTGACATGTATGTTTCATAATCACCAGCAAAAGGGTCGTCCAATACAATATTATCAATATTATGATAGACTTTCTCTGCTTCAACAAAACTTTCTACAGTAACATATCCATTCAACGGATTGAAAAAAAATTGCACATCTCGATCCGTCTTAATCGGCAATGCCATCTCCCGTCTTCTATCAGCACTATATGTTGTGTATTTAAAATATATTTGTAACTGAAAATCATTCATACGGAGCCCAAGTTCTTCATACATAAGTGATTCAAGTTCAGCAAATTTAGTACTACGAGAAATTTTCATAAATCTGATTGGAGGTCGATCGTAACTTACACAATCATATGAATCAATTCGTTGACCTCCAAAATATATAATGATATTAATATTGTTTTGCTCCGCCATATCTTCACATCAAAATAATATATGCATAAAAAAATAATATTATTAATAATATTATAACGAAAACAAACAAATATATAATAAAACAAAATTTTAGAATATAAAACTTACAATTTTTGTTGCAGAAATTTCCAACTGGTGTAGTCTAAAAATGTGCCCTTTCTCTATAATTTTTTCGGTGAGGCTGCTGCAATATTTTCTAACGTATGCAATTCTTTCAAACTCATATGAACTGGAACAAGTAGTATTTATAGAAGAAAAACCGCATTTACACATAGCAGTTTTGTAAAAATAATTAAAGATGATGGGACGCATGCATGGCTCATGCATCCCATCATCTTTTTCCCATCATCTTTTTGATGGGATGCATGAGCCATGCCATCCATGTTCACCCGTGAACCCCAAAAATACATATGGATGGGACGCATGCTTGCGTCCCAGCATGCGTCCCATCCACGATAAAGGGGCAGACGTCTGCCCCTTTTATCTTTCCTGAGAACCGCTGAGAAAGTCAGCGGTTCTCAGGTGTGTCAGAACCGCTGACACTGTCAGCGGTTCTGACACAGGTTTTTTTAATTTTTTTTTATTTTTAATTTAAAACCGCTGAATTTCTCAGCGGTTTTGCATAATTCTATAAAAAATTTTTAAAATTACGATATTTTTGTAAATTATTATTTATTTTACAATATTTAAATAATTTTCCCATAATTTAGGGTGGGGGAAGGCGCTGCAACCAAATTAACGAGTCCCTGTTTAATATTTTAACACACTGTCCTCATATATTAATTCATATAGATTTTAATTGGTATTATCTATTTTTTATTAAATAGTATTTTATATTTTTCAAAGCTTAATCTTTTATGTGCATACAAGATTATTTAATATTAAATAATTAGATAATAAGAGATTCACTGCTGAATTAAAATTTTATACAAATAGTGCTTTTATCTACCGATATGTTTTATTTTTAATACTTAATTTACTTTTGTTAATATTTAGAGCATATAATTATGTTAACTGTATTTACTATATTTCACAAATTCTGATGTGTACATTCTCCTTTTCAACCTCATCAGTTTTTAGCGCAATATTTTTATATACAATATTATTTGTTGCGGGCGGTTATTTACATGATGTGTTTGGTTACAAATTACATATTGGTATTTCATATTCTTTGTATGTTCTCATAGTACATTATTTATTTTGATCAAATTGTTAATATTTTTTTTTCTTTTAGATAGCATATATTGTCATTGTAATTTAAATCTAAATTGCACTTATCAGTATTATTTTATCTTCATTACATTATGGAAAAAAAAGGGTAAAAATACAATCTAAAAAAAATTATCTAGTATTAATATCAGTCTGAAGTCACTCATTTTAAAATCTACAACAGACTCCTATAATAAAATTGAGGATTTTTATTTGAAATTTTCTAATATTTATTATCATTTTTTTTATGTTTTGAAGTTTAGATTAGTACATATCTACATATTACTCATATGCTATTCATTCTAAATTTTATAGTGCCCAGATAAATCAATGTTTATAAAAAAATATATTTAAAATCATTCCTAACAAATTAATGTAAAATTTATTTGCCTATTTATATTTTAGAATAATAATCATTCTCTATAGTAATTTAGACAAATAGGAATACCAAATACTTTTATGCTTGGATAGATGAATTTTGTTCTTATAACTAATTCTTATTTAGGGATAATTATATTTATACCCCTAAGCTGTTGTTTACATAGATCATCCCACTATTTTGAATAATTACACATACACCACCAAAAACGTCGATCTTATTTACCTAAACCCCCCTGCTTTTTAAAAAATTAAACATACACCCTCTAAAAGTATCAATATTATTACACAACTACTCCTATTCTTTGGCTATTAGGATGATTTGTATAAACAAAATATTGTATAAATTTTCTTTAATTTATGTACTTTGCTCCAAAATATTGTATAAATTTTTAGTTTAGTCCTTTCAAGTTTTAATATAAATTTAAAATTTCAACATAAAACTTATAATTAAATTTATATTTTCTTAATAATTACTAATTAGTCTCTCAATTATGTATAAAATTTTATGGACGTCACAGTTCTCCCCTCCTAATAAAAATTTCGTCCTCGAAATTTAACTAACGTACCCATTTAATGGAATAAATAAGGATACTTTTTTTTTTCTCATATGTTCCTCAACCTCTCAAGTGGCCTATCTTGGGAATGATGACTCCACCTCATTTTCACCATTGGTATTTCTTTATTTCTCAATTTCTTTACGCTTTTGTCCAAAATTTCTATTGATTCCTCTACGTACGTTAATCCTTTTGATATTTCTATCTCCGATTCACGCAAACATGACTAGGATCATATTTATATTACCCTGACTTAAAAGTATAGAATACGTCATATGTCCATGATAATTCTACCAATAATACTCTTCCTCATGTGCTACTGGCCCAATTCTATCCGTAATTCGTATAGGTCTATATACCTTTTATTCAACTATTCTTGCCTGTATGAAACTCACATTTACTCTTAAGTGCATAATATATATTTTAAGTATTCAATAATACTATTCTTCACAAATTATCCACATAGAATCTAATCCCCGCTCTGATACCACTCAATGTGACACCCCCTCCGTAATCACATCCCATCTTATAAAGAATTCACATTTAATCCAATAAGACAACCCATGTTTTAATTCATATATTATATAGACATCACAAAAGGACATATATCATCAAAATTGCGTAATAAATCCTCGACCTTAGCCATTATCACTATAAAGAAAGGAGAAAAGTGAAGCTTCTAGTTGTTACAAAACTTAAGAAAAAAAATACAAACCCACAAACATTATTTAATATACAATCACCACAAAATCATGAAATAACCAATACCACAATCATACATCAATCCACAATACAATATATCTAGAATCATCGTTTATTTTATTAGGGCCCTGCTTACCCAAGCTGAAGTGCATCACTCAATGGTCTATGCCGGCTATCATCCCCTCAATCATAATATCTCTTTTTTTTTTTCTATCGGTACCACACAGCACACAGCTCGTATGATACCCCATCATCACTGATATCACACAGCACACAGCTCGTATGATATCCCATCACCCATCATATCACACAGCACACAGCTCGTATGATATGTTACATCATCTCCCTTGATCAATGACAGCACACAGCTCGTCATTAATCATATCATCATAAGCCATTGCAGTATGCCCTCCAGTCAGGTAAGCCATCTCTTTATCTCAATTCACAATATTCTCATCAATAATCTCATCATTCATCTTCATTCAACAATTAAATCCCCATCGATAACTTCAACGATCAATTCCATTTAACAATCAAACACAGTACACATAATCGTCCGTCTATGTTCCATACATCATAACCGCATATAATCACATAATGACAATTTTATAGAATCAGAAGTAATTCAGACAAACAACCACCACAACACAAGAGTATATATCTATATATACATATAAACATATATATATATATATAAATCCAATTAACTATACTTACCTCAAATCCTTAAATGATTACATAGGTATATAGAGTTGATCAATCCTCTACTTTATCCCCGTGCTTTATAATAAGTTATAATATATATATATAATCAATATATTGAAAATATCGTAAATTCCGAATACAATTTCTAAATAATATTCGTATATTTTTCTTCGTCAATCTTTTAATATTTCACTTATATTGAAACTTAAACCTCAGTTCATCCCTCGTCTAAATAATTAAACATTATGAGCTTCCCCGGTGTATATCTAATTTATCAATTAACTCATAAGAATTTATTTTATCAAACCCCTCACATTTTTATAACAATCGTCCTCTATAACATCCCTAAATGAAATTATTACAAAAATCTCACATTCCTTTTTAATAAATACAATAGTTCTCAAATATAATTTCCTAATATTTCTCAAACATTATTTTCTACTATTCTTATTAATTTTTGTTAGTTCTTCACTATAATAATAATTATTTAGACACCAGTACATACTATTATGTATTTGCTTAATAAACCCAATCAATTTGAGCAAATCTATTTTAATAATGGCTAATCTAATAGATTAAATAAATTCTAATTTATTGACTATAATGTCACTGGTCCAGTTAAATATTTACCCTATCGCTAATTTGTATAAATGTTCAAATTCAATAAATTTTTCGGTTAAATAATAAATCAAATAGTATAAAGCATATTTAATAAATGCACTAATTAAATTACATAATTATATAATTTAATAGTAATTAAAATCAAATATTTTTTTCCTTACCTGTTTCGTCCGAGAGAAAGCCTCTATGTGTGTGCATCTAGTAATTTTGTGTGTGTGTGCGCTTTGTCGTGTGTGTGTGTGTTTTCCAATTGTGTAGAAACTAATTTATATATTGTATGTGCATGATAGAGGTGTTGGGAAGCAGCCACGTGCTGCTCCCAAATTTAATCTTTATCACTTTTCTCTTCTTTTTTTTAATTAATATATATATATATATATATGTGTATTTTTTTTTTTATTTGATCTTTTTGTTCAAAACTTAAATTAAATCCCCTAATTTTCTTTAATTTAGGTACTTTGCTCCAAAATATTGTATAAATTTTTAGTTTAGTCCTTTCAAGTTTTAATATAAATTTAAAATTTCAACATAAAACTTATAATTAAATTTATATTTTCTTAATAATTACTAATTAGTCTCTCAATTATGTATAAAAATTTTATGGACGTCACAGTTCTCCCCTCCTAATAAAAATTTCGTCCTCGAAATTTAACTAACGTACCCATTTAATGGAATAAATAAGGATACTTTTTTTTTCTCATATGTTCCTCAACCTCTCAAGTGGCCTATCTTGGGGAATGATGACTCCACCTAACTTTCACCATTGGTATTTCTTTATTTCTCAATTTCTTTACGCTTTTGTCCAAAATTTCTATTGATTCCTCTACGTACGTTAATCCTTTTGATATTTCTATCTCCGATTCACGCAAACATGACTAGGATCATATTTATATTACCCTGACTTAAAAATATAGAATACGTCATATGTCCATGATAATTCTACCAATAATACTCTTCCTCATGTGCTACTGGCCCAATTCTATCCGTAATTCGTATGGGTCTATATACCTTTTATTCAACTATTCTTGCCTGTATGAAACTCACATTTACTCTTAAGTGCATAATATATATTTTAAGTATTCAATAATACTATTCTTCACAAATTATCCACATAGAATCTAATCCCCGCTCTGATACCACTCAATGTGACACCCCCTCCGTAATCACATCCCATCTTATAAAGAATTCACATTTAATCCAATAAGACAACCCATGTTTTAATCCATATATTATATAGACATCACAAAAGGACATATATCATCAAAATTTCGTAATAAATCCTCGACCTTAGCCATTATAACTATAAAGAAAGGAGAAAAGTGAAGTTTCTAGTTGTTACAAAACTTAAAAAAAAAAATACAAATCCACAAACATTATTTAATATACAATCACCACAAAATCATGAAATAACCAATACCACAATCATACATCAATCCATAGTACAATATATCTAGAATCATCGTTTATTTTATTAGGGCCCGCTTACCCAAGCTGAAGTGCATCACTCAATGGTCTATGCCGGCTATCATCCCCTCAATCATAATATCTCTTTTTTTTTTTTTTTTCTATCGGTACCACACAACACACAGCTCGTATGATACCCCATCATCACTGATATCACACAGCACATAGCTCGTATGATATCCCGTCACCCATCATATCACACAGCACACAGCTCGTATGATATGTTACATCATCTCCCTTGATCAATGACAGCACACAGCTCGTCATTAATCATATCATCATAAGCCATTGCAGTATGCCCTCCAGTCAGGTAAGCCATCTCTTTATCTCAATTCACAATATTCTCATCAATAATCTCATCATTCATCTTCATTCAACAATTAAATCCCCATCGATAACTTCAACGATCAATTCCATTTAACAATTAAACACAGTACACATAATCGTCCGTCTATGTTCCATACATCATAACCGCATATAATCACATAATGACAATTTTATAGAATCAGAAGTAATTCAGACAAACAACCACCACAACACAAGAGTATATATCTATATATACATATAAACATATATATATATAAATCCAATTAACTATACTTACCTCAAATCCTTAAACGATTACATAGGTAAATAGAGTTGATCAATCCTCTACTTTATCCCCGTGCTTTATAATAAGTTATAATATATATATATATAATCAATATATTGAAAATATCGTAAATTCCGAATACAATTTCTAAATAATATTCGTATATTTTTCTTCGTCAATCTTTTAATATTTCACTTATATTGAAACTTAAACCTCAGTTCATCCCTCGTCTAAATAATTAGACATTATGAGCTTCCCCGGTGTATATCTAATTTATCAATTAACTCATAAGAATTTATTTTATCAAACCCCTCACATTTTTATAACTATCGTCCTCTATAACATCCCTAAATGAAATTATTACAAAAATCTCACATTCCTTTTTAATAAATACAATAGTTCTCAAATATAATTTCCTAATATTTCTCAAACATTATTTTCTACTATTCTTATTAATTTCTGTCAGTTCTTCACTATAATAATAATTATTTAGACACCAGTACATACTATTATGTATTTGCTTAATAAACCCAATCAATTTGAGTAAATCTATTTTAATAATGGCTAATCTAATAGATTAAATAAATTCTAATTTATTGACTATAATGTCACTGGTCCAGTTAAATATTTACCCCATCGCTAATTTGTATAAATGTTCAAATTCAATAAATTTTTTGGTTAAATAATAAATCAAATAGTATAAAGCTATTTAATAAATGCACTAATTAAATTACATAATTATATAATTTAATAGTAATTAAAAGTAAATATTTTTTTCCTTACCTGTTTCGTCCGAGAGAAAGCCTCTATGTGTGTGCATCTAGTAATTTTGTGTGTGTGTGTGCTTTGTCGTGTGTGTGTGTTTTCCAATTGTGTAGAAACTAATTTATATACTGTATGTGCATGATAGAGGTGTTGGGAAGCAGCCACGTGCTGCTCCCAAATTTAATCTTTATCACTTTTCTCTTCTTTTTTTTTAATTAATATATATATATGTGTGTATTTTGTTTTATTTGATGTTTTTGTTCAAAACTTAAATTAAATCCCCTAATTTTCTTTAATTTAGGTAATTTGCTCCAAAATATTGTATAAATTTTTAGTTTAGTCCTTTCAAGTTTTAATATAAATTTAAAATTTCAACATAAAACTTATAATTAAATTTATATTTTCTTAATAATTACTAATTAGTCTCTCAATTATGTATAAAATTTTATGGACGTCACAATAACCCAGTAAGAATACGAATGTCTTATCACAATAGGAATAAACAAACACGAGATTCTCACTATTATATATATAATCATAAGTTGCACTTAGTAGTATTATTTTATCTCCAGTATATTATGGTAAAAATTAAAAGTACATGAAAGATAATCTCAAAAATATTTTCTACTACTAATATTAAAATAAAATCAATTAGCCATGTTAATTTTTTCGAAAGCATTTCTAATTTAATGAGATTGATAAATTTTATTTAAAGTTTCATAATATTTATTCCTTTTATATATATATATATATTGTTTTTTTATGTTTGGTATTTTATGTATTATTCCAATGCTTTTCATTTTAAATTAATTCGTGCCTAGTGAAATAATATTTTTGAAGTAATTAAAAATATCTTCTAAGAAAGTAATCGTGTAGACACATTATTAGCCTATTTTTTTTAGTATGATATTTACCATAGTTCAAGTAGTTTAGAGATATTAGGACTCTTAAATAGTCTTATTTTGATATAAATTTATTCTTTTATAAATAATTTTTATTTTATTATTAAAAATGTAACTTAAGTAAGGGCATGAATGTCTTTTCACAATGGTGGGGGGGAGCTTTTCGGGGTACCCTTCCCTTCTCCATTAATCATAAAAAAGAAGGATATTTACAACGTGGAGTACTAATTCCCTAGAATAATCTACAAAAGCATAAATAAGGAGTAGTACTCCCTTACAATAATTCAAAAAGTAATGCAAGAAAGCGTAAATAATGAGTACTACTTCCTTAGAGTGAATATGAAAAGCATAATCGAGTAGTACTACTCCCCTAAAGTAGTAATAAAGAATATAAAGACTTGTAGAACTTCTGATGATAAAAAAGATTAGTCTGGGTGAATAATGTTTGCGTGTCAAAAAGTATTTTCCAAACAGTGTATAGCCCCTGGAAGAGGGGGGCAAAACCAAGCAATAATGTGAGAGCACATATGGAGTACTAATTGATTTCAGCCCCTGGAAGAGGCTAAAACTATTAGTACTGCTTGTGCTTAAACCGTAAAGAGAGGTGGCCAATAGCATCAAGGTGAATAATACCTCTTATCTTACCCTTTAGCTGATCCTCTATGAATTCCTGGAAAGTGTCCTCTATGCATGCTTGATTTGCAAGGCAATCAATTGCTTTGTTACCTTCTCTATATATGTGGGAGATTTTGAAGTCAATGTGCCTAAGGTATCCTTTGATCTGCTGTAGAGTGCTCTTGAACATCCATGCTCCTTTAGTAAGGGGTGTTAGTAGGTTGATGATATATGTTGCATCACTCTCTATCCAGATCTTATTAACCCCTTTCTCCACACAGATTTGCAGCCCCCTAAGTATGGCTCGGAGCTCAGCTTGAATATTGGTTGAGTACCCCTATGGCTTGGTTGAGTATCCCTATGGCTCCGAAAAGGCAAAAAGAAACTCTACCAAGATGATCTCTGAGAATGCCACCAACCCCTAATGGGCCGGGATTTCCTTTTGAGGCCTCATCTGTATTGAGCTTCATTCATGCAATCTCAGGTTTTTCCCAAGAGACCATTGTGATAGTGAGTTGTTTCTCCTTGTGATGAATGTGGATGTTTAGGTTTCTGGGCAAGCTGATCTCCAAATAAATGCTCAACTTGCAGCAGTTTGCTTTTGTAGAGGAGGAGGATGTGTGTCAAGATTTTGCGATGGTGTTGTGCTTGAATGCAATGAAAGAATCGGGGACGGCCTGGGAACGCAACGGAAGCGTAAAAACATAAATTTAAGGCATAATTTAAATCGATTCAAAGGGGTGTTCCTTTGAAGTTCCCGGATGTTTGGTGTTTGTCAAAGCACAAATAACAAAAGCAAGGATGCTGGTGAAGGACAAGCGAATCCGCCCGGGAGCGCGAGCGAAAGCGAGAAATGCAAAAAAATAATACGATAGCATGAATTAAATCGCATATAAAAGCGAAATCCCAAGAGGTCTACCCTTGGGTTCTCAACCGGACGTTCAATGTAGGATGTATTAATATTTAAACATATATTATACATAGGGCATAGATGAAATAGAAATCTACAAAAGCATAAATAACCGTTACCTTTGTAGATTTCACGTGTGTGCGGTTACTTGTGTTGTTCCTTCTCGGAATGCTCACAAAGTTCAAACGTATGGATTCTCCAAAGGTGATTCACACCACACCGGAAGAAACTCACGTTCTCCTTGCTAGAAGAAAACAAGTTTATGAAGGAATCGGTTTAAGAGAATAAACACTATGAATTAGTGTTCTCTTAAACCTACTTTGTTCTTCCTTTTTTATCCAAGATTAAATGAAGAACACAAGTGGGAGAGGGAGAGAGAGAGGCCGAGAATGAGAGAGAGGAGAGGGGCCGATTTTTCTTCTTCTTTTCTTAGAAAAGATGAATAATGATTCTCATACACAAGGTGTTGTATATACTCATATATATACATAATTAATGTGATTATTGGAATGTGTCTAGGTTCATCTAAGGATGTTTAGATACATCCCAATCAATCACCATTAATTCTTCAATCAAGCCTACCAACTTTTAGGGTATGATTGAATCATACCAAAAGGGAAGGGCTAGATTGGAGTTGATTTGTTTCTTACCAAAAGAGACAAGTCAACCGCCACCTTGCATGCAACATGGCTGAATTTTGCTTCCTCCAAGGGAGCATTTTTGGCCATGCTCAATATGGGAAGAAGTCCAACTTCTTCCTATGCCAAAATAGGAATTAATTCTTCCCTCGGGTCAAAATTTAACGAACCGGGTTATACCGTAATTCAATTACGACGAACGCAAAATTAAATTCAATTTAGTCCACTTAAATAATTCCCGTTGATCTTTTTAATCCAATCAAAAGATCCAACATCTCGACTTTTCATAATTAATCGGTAAATCTAATTTACCGATTAAATGAGGGTCCGATATAATATCGGCCCGTCCATCCAATGGACTATCCCTTAAGTAATCCAATTACTTATTTATCCTTCGAGATTGACTCCAAGTCAATCTCTCAATATTCTCGATGATTTGTGTGTGACCCTTTAGGTTCACCCTCAGCTAGACTTGGGCCCGTGTCCCACAAGGGCCCGTTATCATGGGTGGCCGTCTAGCAACGGTCCATGGCACTAAAGACTAGGTGAATGTTGGCGTGAACTTTTAGGCGCCGATTCCGTACGGGTACGGTCCTTCCGTGTACCGTCTCCCGGCCTTAGTCTAGGGTATGGAATTTGGCGTCAGTTCCCATCCTTGACTAGGCATCTATGCTTAATACTCGAGACCACGCATGCCTCATTGCATCGACACAGGAAATCATTCCCTGTTCGACAACCACTTTGGCCACAACTTTAAACAGCATGAACGTGTCTCCAAGTGCATAGGAGATACATCTGTCACATACTGACAGGGGATGGATCCTCTTCTTGAAATCACCTTCCTCGCTACTCATTCTGACTGCACTGGACAAGGCTTATAATGATCATCTTACAAAATGTGAAGGACAAGCGGATCCGTCTGGGAGCGTGAGCGGAAGCGAGAAAGCGAGGAAATTGCGTAAATTAAATCAAATCTAATTTAAAATACGAATCCCAAGGGGTGTACCCTTGGGTGCTCAACCGGGCGTTCGATGTAGGATGTGTAAATATTAGAAACATATATTTAAACACATAGGGCATAGATGTATATTAAATCAATCAAAGCGTAATAAACCGTTACCTTTGATTATTTAGCGTATGCTCCCGGCTACTTGCGTTGTTCCTTCTCCGGAATGCTCACGAAATCCCAACGTATGGATTCTCCAAAGGTGATCCACACCACACTGGAAGAAACACACGTTCTTCTTGCTAGAAAAGAACGGGTTTAAGAAGGAATCGGTTTAAGAGAAGAACACTATGAATTAGTGCTCTCTTAAACTTACTTTGTTCTTCTTCTTGATTCAAAATCAAGTGAAGAACACAAGTGTAAGAAAGGGAGAGAGGCCTAGATTTTGAGAGAGAGGAGAGGGATTTTGTCTTCTCTTTTTCCTAGAAAAAGATGAATAATGAATCACTTATGCTTGGTGTTGTATATTCTAATATATATACATAATTAATGTGATTATTGGAATGTGTCTAGGTTCATCCAAGGATGTCTAGATTCATTCCAATCAATCACCATCAATTCTTCAATCAAGCCTACCAAAACTTATGGTATGATCAAATCATACCAAAAGGGAAGAGCTTGATTGGAGTTGATTTGTCTCTTTCCAAAAGAGATAAGTCAACATACCACCTAGCATGAAACATGGCTGATTTTGCTTCCTCCAAGGGAGCATGTCGGCCATGTTTAATTAAGGGAAGAAGTCCAACTTCTTCCTATTCCAAATTAGGAATTATTTTTCCTCTCGGGTAAATTTAACGGACCGGGTTTTATGTAATCCAATTACGACGAACCCAACATTAAATCCAATTTAATGTCCATTTAAATTATTCCCGTTGATCTTTTAATCCAATTAAAAGATCCAACGTCTTAACGTTTCAACTTTCCATATTTAATCGAAAATCCAATTTACCGATTAAACGAAAGCCCGATACAATATCGGCCCGTCCATCCAATGGACTTTCCCTTATGTAATGCAATTACTTATTTATCCTTCGAGATTGACTCCAAGTCGATCTCTCAACCTACTCGGTGATTTGTGTGTGACCCTTTAGGTTCACCCTCAGCTAGACTTGGGCCCGTGTCCCACAAGGGCCCGTTATCATGGGTGGCCGTCTAGCAATGGTCCATGGCACTAGAGACTAGGTGAATTGGCGTGAACATTTAGGCGCCGATTCCGTACGGGTACGATCCTTCCGTCTACCGTCTCCCGGCCTTAGTCTAGGGTATGGAATTGGGCGTCGGTTCCCATCCTTGACTAGGCATCTATGCTTAATACTCGAGACCACGTATGCTTCATTGCGTCGACACAGGAAACCATTCCCTGTTCGACCAACCACTGTGGCCACAGCTTTAAACAGCATGAACGTGTCTCCGAGCGCATAGGAGATACCTCTGTCACATATTGACAGGGACGAATCCTATTCTTGGAATCCACCGTCCTCGCTACACATTCCGACTGCACTGGACAAGACTTATGATAATTATCTTACAGAATGATTACCTCTCACCAGATCCAAGATACAGCCGTCATGTGCACGCGACTGCCATGATCCCTCAAGTCTGAGGATTACTCCCGTACTATCGGAACCGGGGAAAAATAATCATACCGACCAAGCCTCCAAGGCTTCCATATGATGATTCCCGCGAGTCAGTCCAGTCGGCTCGACCCCAGTCGACCAACCCATCAAGATCGTGTAGGCGTCCCACGCCTGTCGCCGATGAAACACGACACTCATCTAATGAACACGACTCTTGACGCAAGTCTCAATAGGACTCTCGATGCCCTGTCTCGAGGTCCTCGACTTGGAACATTTCAGACCCAACTCTTAATCAGTTGGTTTCATGACCACCATCCAATGCGTGGCCCAACTGCATGAGTTGTTATCTCAACCGTTGATTTTCATTTAATGGAATATTTAAATCCCATTAAATATTCCAAAAGGCTAAAAATAAATATAATAAATAAATATTAATATTTATTCTAAGCCCATTAAATCAACCCTTTAATAAATCCTATTTATTAATTTAATTCCCTTTATCCAATAGAAGGAATTAATTTCTCCAGGAAAATATAGGACCCCATTAAATCTAATTTAATCATTCATTTACTCCAATATTTAATTCCAAATTAAATACTAAGTGTGTGTGGATAGTGTGTGACTCTTTAGGTTCACCTTTCAGCTAGACTTGGTCGGATTCCTAGAATCCGTCCGTTACCATGGGTGGCCATCTAGCAACAGTCCATGGCACTAGAGACTAGGTGAAATAATTGGGGATGAACATTTAGGCTCTAACAGTACACTTGTCCTTCTGTCTTCGGTCTCATCACTTAGAGTTTAGGGCACGGAAAAAGTAGGTACCCATTTTGGACCTAAGTGTCGGTCTGTCCTTACTAAACGCCGCAAGGGAAACCTTTCCTTCTGTTCAGTTACTGTGGCCACAGATTTTAGGGACAAGACACAGAGTGTACATGAGACTCAACTGTTAATACCTTTTGACAGGAGACAGATCCTTTCTTGGAAAATACTGTCACTCTGTACACCCGAGCTGCACTTGACATGGCTTATGACTACTCAAGAGTATTTTGGCAATCTCTCACCATATCTAAGATACAGACATGATGCACAGGTGAACTCAGCAGTTCCTCAAGTCAAAGGACTTGGCCTGTACCGTTGGAACCGGGAGTACACGTCATACCTTGCTGACCATACTCAAGGTTCTTCGTAAGACGGTTCCCGCGAGTCACCTCAGTCAGCTGCTTCCTAGCATGCTGACCCACTAACACTACTTAGACGACCTTCGTCACCCGTCGATGAAATACGGCAGCAGATGCTTAGTGCAAGTCTCAAAGGGAATCCCGGTACCCATTTTCGGGATTCCTTGACTTGGAGATTTCCGGACTGATTCGGTAAGACTGATTTCATGGACCTATCTCCAAGCGTAATCCCAGTCCCCGAAATCGATTTTCAGTCCGTGGGCTTTGTTTGCGTAGTGAACAGAAATGTAAATGCAGATATAAGTGAACGTAAACAAAGTATTGCCATATGAATTTTCACTTCTTTATTCATAAATGTTTTTAGCCAACACTAGAAATTGTCTAGACATAGGTTACATATTCCTGCCAAAATTGGCTTACATGGTCACCTATTCTAACATTATCCATGGTCTGTGGGCTTTGTTGCGATATAAGTTAAACACCGTTTTAACAAATGTAAGATGAGCGCAACAAAGAAGGTACCATTGGTGAAGAATACTCATCTTATTCATCACATAATAATATTACATTTATATCAAGTTGTCAGATAGGTTACAAATCGCCAAACCTATTGGCTTTCTGGTCACCTATTCTAACAGAATGATCACCTCTCGCCAGATCCAAGATACAGCCGTCATGTGCACGCGACTGCCATGATCCCTCAAGTCTGAGGATTACTCCCGTACTATCAGAACCGGGGAAAACCAATCATACCGACCAAGCCTCCAAGGCTTCCATATGATGATCCCCGCGAGTTAGTCCAGTCGGCTTGACCCCAGTCGACCAACCCATCAAGATCGTGTAGGCATCCCACGCCTATCGCCAATGAAACACGACACTCATCCAATGAACACGACTCTTGATGCAAGTCTCAATAGGACTCTCGATGCCCTGTCTCGAGGTCCTCGACTTGGAGCGTTTCAGACCCAACTCTTACTCAGTTGGTTTCATGACCACCATCCAATGCGTGGCCCAACTTCATGAGTTGTTAACCGTGGTCTGTGGGCTTTGTTGCGATATAGGTAAAACAACGTTTTAGCATATGTAAAAATGATTTTTCAGTCCGTGGGCTTTGTTTGCGTAGTGAACAGAAATGTAAATGCAGATATAAGTGAACGTAAACAAAGTATTGCCATATGAATTTTCACTTCTTTATTCATAAATGTTTTTATCAAACACCAGAAATTGTCTAGACATAGGTTACATGTTCCTGCCAAAATTGGCTTACATGGTCACCTATTCTAACAATCTCCCACTTGACCTTTAAAGCCAATCGCCCATATGTCTAATCCCCATCTTCTCAAGATGTTGCGTATGAGCTCTTTGCGACATAGGCTTTGTCAGCAGATCTGCTGTGTTGTCTGATGAGTTGACTCGGTCCATCCGGACGTCACCTCTTCCTACCATTTCTCTAAGAAGATGGTAGCGTCTGAGAATGTGTTTGGAACGGTGATGAGATCTCGGTTCCTTTGCTTGCGCTATTGCTCCGTTGTTATTACAGAAGATGACAACAGGCTCGGCGATGCTAGGCACCACACCCAACTCTTGGATGTAGTTTCTCATCCAAACCGCTTCCTTAGCAGCTTCTGAAGCTGCTATGTATTCAGCCTCTGAGGTGGAGTCAGCAATGGTTGCTTGCTTGGAACTTTTCCAAGCTACTACTCCTCCATTGAGTTTGAATACGTACCCCGATTGAGACTTGGTATCATCGTCATTAGACTGGAAGCTAGCGTCGCTAAAGCCTTCCAGAATTAGTTCTCCATTGCCATAGACTAGGAACATTTCCTTAGTCCTCCTTAGGTACTTACGGATGCCCTTAACAACATTCCAATGTGCCTCTCCTGCGCAGGACTGATATCTGCTTGTTACGTTCAAAGCGTATGCAATATCAAGCCTAGTGCAGTGGACCGCATATTGGATGCTACCTACGGCAGAAGCATAGGGGATGACTTTCATCCTTTCAAGTTCCTCATCAGTCTGTGGGAACTGTTTCTTGGACAACTTGATCCCATGCCTCATGGGAAGGAATCCTCGTTTGGAGTTGTCCATTCGATATCTCTTTAGGACTTTCTCCATATACGAGTTTTGGGTGAGTCCTAACACCCTTTTAGATCTGTCCCTGACAATCTGGATGCCTAGGATGTAGGAGGCTTCACCCAAGTCCTTCACGGAAAACTGGGTTGACAACCATGCTTTTGTGTTTCTTAACATTCTAACGTCGTTACCAATGAGCAGAATGTCATCCACATAACGCACTAGTAACACAATTGAGCTCCCACTGACCTTCTTGTATACACAAGGGTCGGATTCGTTTTTGATGAAGTCATACCCCCGTATTACTTCGTCAAAGCGAATGTTCCAACTTCGGGAGGCTTGTTTGAGGCCATAGATGGACTTCTGGAGACGACAGACTTTCTGTTCTTCTCCAGTGACCGTGAAACCCTCCGGCTGATCCATATAGATCTCTTCTTCAACGAAACCATTGAGGAAGGCCGTTTTCACGTCCATCTGCCATATCTCATAGTCATACCATGCTGCTATGGCGAGCAGGATCCGAATGGACTTAGCCATGGCTACTGGCGAGTAGGTATCCTCAAAATCAACCTCGGGTCGTTGAGTGTATCCCTTAGCTACAAGCCTAGCCTTAAAAGTTGTGACTTCTCCATCAACGCCAATTTTGCGCTTGTAGACCCACTTACAGCCCACTGGTTTAACACCTTTCGGTGGATCTACAAGACTCCAAACTTGGTTCTCGCTCATGGAGTTCATTTCGGCTTTCATGGCCTTAAGCCATTTCTCGGAGTCGATGTCTGACATCGCTTCTCCATAAGTCTTAGGATCGTTATCCAAAAGATCGGTCGCACCTAGAAAGCCATATCTCACTGGAGGTCTGGACTCTCTAGTGGACCTACGGAGAATGGGAACGTCAGTGGTGACTGTGGGCACTGACTGTATCGGAGCCGGTGGTTCAGGAACCGGGGCTGGCTGTTCCTGAGGCTGTCCTTCATGCCTAGCATGTTGGACTTCTCGAGGTTGGTCAGCCCTTCGGCTGTCTATCCTGAATCCTCTAAGTGAGGGTTCCGTGGCTACCTCTGATGGCTGGATTCCATCACTTGATTCCTCAAGGATCAGCTCATCAGGTTGGATATCCTCCGGGAAGCCTTGCTCCAAGAATACTGCATTTCTTGAAACAAAGACCTTTTGTTCCAAGGGGTCATAAAAGTAATAACCCGCAGTTTCTTTAGGGTATCCAATGAACCTGCATAAGCTAGACCTGGATTCTAACTTATCTCCCACTAACCTCTTGACGTATGCGCGGCTACCCCACACTTTCAAGTAGTTGTAGGACGCAGGCTTGCCGTGCCATATTTCATATGGCGTTTGGGTTAATGTACTAGTAGGCGCCAAATTCAACAACTTGGCCGCCGTTTCTAGTGCATAGCCCCAAAAGGATAAGGGCAGTTTGGTGAAACTCATCATGGACCGAACCATGTCCAACAGGGTTCGATTCCTCCTTTCAGAGACACCATTTAACTGTGGTGTTCTTGGAGGTGTCCATTCTGATATTATACCATGTTCTTTTAGATAATCTAGGAACTTCGTACTAAGGTATTCACCGCCTCGGTCTGACCGTAGGACTTTAATTTTGCAGTTGGTTTGGTTCTCCACTTCAAGTCTGAATTCTTTAAACCTCTCAAGAGCTTCAGACTTGTACCTCATCAGGTAAACATAACCATACCGTGAATGATCATCAGTAAAGGTTATGAAGTGGGAAAACCCACCTCGGGCCTGCGTCCTTAGTGGCCCACATACGTCTGTATGGACCAAGTCCAACAGACCTGTGGCAAGCCTGCTTTGTCCTACAAAGGGCTTCCTGGTCATTTTCCCTCTTAAATAGGATTCACAAGTTGGTAGATCGCTCAAATCACCAACCTCTAGGTTCTTTGAGTCTACCAACCTTTTCATCCTATCTTGGGATATGTGACCTAGCCTAGCGTGCCACAGTCGTGCGTTCCCGTTATTATCTAATTTCCATTTGTGTTGTGCATTGAGGATGATATTCGTTTGTTGCAAGATATAGAGTCCGTTATGCAATGTACCAAGTAGATGAGCAATTCCACACCTCATCAAATGAAAGCAATTTTTATTGATTCTAAACTCATAACCACTATTGTCCAACAATGGAATGGAAATGATGTTTTTAATCATACTAGGTACAAAATAAACTTGCTCTAAATCTATGCTAATACTATCACTAATCACTAGAGTGGCGGATCCTACTGCTTCTGCCGAGATGGCCTTGCCATTCCCAAGCTTCAAGATCATGTCCCCGCTACCCAGTTTTCTGCTTCTTTTCAACACCTGCAAGTCATTGCAAATGTAAGCTCCACAACCGGTATCTAATACCCAAGTGGCAGAATTAGTGACCATATTAACCTCAATCACATAAATACCTTGGTTCGAGAAGAGTTTGGGGCACTCTTTCTTCCAATGCCCTTTCTCACGGCAGTTGATACATATGTCATATGCCTTCGACTGTTGCTTGGAGACAACCTTTCCCTTTCCTTTGCCTTTCCCCTCTTTGGCAATGGGAACACTCTTAGTGTTTGTAGCTGCTTTGACGGCCTTTCCCTTCCCTTTCTTCTTCTTCCAACGTCCGGCACCCTTGCCTTTCGTATTTGAAGTTGAAGCACCTCCAAATAATACTGAAGGCATGGACTTCTTAGTCGTTGCCTCGTATTGCACCAACATATTGATCAACTCATGAATGCCCTTCTCAAGTGCGTTCATGTTGTAGTTGACGATAAATTGGTCAAAGGAGGGTGGGAGTGACTGAAGGATCACATTTATGTACGTTTCATTATCGAGACCTGCCTTTAGGTCCTCGATCTTTTCCACCAGGGTAAGCATTTTAACCCCGTGCTCTTGTACAGAGGATCCTTCTGTCATTTTCGTTCCAAAGAACGCCTTGGTCGCGACATACCTAGTATGCCGGTCGGGACTGCATAGCAATCCTTAAGGCGAGCCATAATGGAAGGGACATCGTCTAGCCTTTCATATTGCTTCTGAATCTCATTGGTCATCGAAGCAAGTATGATGCTACGGACCTCTCGGTTATCCTTATGCCAAGTCTCGAACGTCTCACGTTCTTCTCGCGTGGATCCTTCCGGCAAGGTCCTAGGGAGAGGCTCGTCCATGACGTAGCCTTGGTTCTCGTAATCTAGGACTATCCTGAGATTGCACAACCAGTCGTTGTAATTTGTTCCATTGAATTTGTTTGTCTCAAGAATGGTGGAAAGTGGGTTCTTAGACATTTTAAAATCTACATTTTAGAAAACAGCGCGCGATCAACAGAAAAAAGACGGTGGTTTGATAAAATAATTAAATGCATGGACTTTAGTCATTTAATCCTCCCACTATTTATACGAAAACACGGTACTCTCAAACGTGATTTTCGGGAAATCCTTTCCTAGTGGGCTTGGGATCCACAGCGATTTTTCCCATACCCCGCTTTTACGATTCGCATGGAAAAGATCCTGTGGGAGGTATTCCATACCATTCTCGTTCCACGAGATTCCCAAGATTATTGCCTCACCCTTTCACATGATCCCGAGGACTCCAAGCGAATCATGTTAATTGGGCGTTAGACCCAACCCAATCGATCGAGCCATAGACCCACTGGTACCCCCACGACTCGTGAGACAGGTAACAACAACCCATTTTTCGTTCATGACATAGTGCAGCTTCCTTTAAGTACAATAACGTGCCACGACTCGTGAGACCACGCTATTGACCCAAAGCAGCTTCCTCACTATGCCATGGATTGGAGGGCATGGACAAACTCCTAGAGTTCAAATCCAGTTTGTCTAGGGTCTAATATTTTGACATTGGTCCAACCAATGTGAGAGTAGTAAATGACCGAGATCTCATAAATATACATTCACACATACAACCATAATGCGTAAATAAACCATCCATAGCGGTTATATGATAAATAAATAACCCATTCATCCATCATCATAACCACATGCAAAATTAAAGCCTAGCACGCCCCTGTTGGATGATCACGAGCCCGAATCCTATTCGATCCACTGAGCCCGCAGTGGATCTATGGTCAATCTAGGGTTGGTCCTACACTATTACATTAATATTAACCCAATCATCATGCTGATGGGCCTTGGTCTCTTTTCTCTTTCTTCACTTCATGGAAAACTCCAAGGGACCTCCCGTCTGGGCTCTCTATGTGGTCCTTCCTTCTTTCTCCACCAATTACAAAATTAGAAACCTCACTCCTATTCTACTCTCATTACATATAAATAAAGAAACCCCAGCGAAAACCCGGGGGGAGTACATAAGGAGGGAGGTAGAATGCCTTATTATTCCAAGGCAACTAGAAAGAGAGAAGGAGAAAGCAGTAAAAGAGGCACACAGGCCCAAAAGAAAATAAACCATACATTCGGTCTAGGGCTCGTGATCATCCATTTCCATCCAACACACATAATCACATGATCCCATCATACAATTACAATATACTAACAACACATGATTCCCAATCATAAATATTCAAAATAATAAATGAATATGTGCGTAACGTGTGAAAAATAAAACATAAATATTGGTAATAAGATTTTCTCGTTTTAGGAAAACCTTTCCTCATTATTTTAAGTAAAATAACCTCGGGATTCCAAATCCAATTTATTTTACTCCTGAAATAATGTCTTTAGAAAATTAGGCATAATTGAACCCACAAAACGATTTTTCAGAATTAATTCAAAATTAAAACTGAAAATAATAAAAGAATAAAAGAAAAACACTACTAGGGTTTTGAAACCCTAGCAGCAGCCGCCGCCGCCGGTAGCGGCCTGCCAGTGCGCGAACAGGGCAACAGGCTCAGCCTGCCGCCCCCTGCGCGCGCGCAGGCCCCTGCCTGCGTGCGCGCGCGCCTGGCCGGCAACACGCTGCGCGGCCCGGGCATTCTGGCAGGCCGTCGCGCGCGCAGGCTCCCTTTCCTCGCGCGCGCGCTAGCCTGCTGGCTGCCGGCCGCGCCATGCGCAGTGCGCGCGCAGACGTGCACTGGGCACGCCTACCGGGCACGCGCGCGCAGACTCCTCCGTCTGCGTGCGCGCGCGCCTAGCGGCGCTGCCCAGAGTCCTTCTGCGCGCGGACTCTCAGGCGCGCAGCCTTGTGCGCGCGCGCGCGCGCGCAGACACCCTCGTCTGCGTGCGCGCGCACCTGGAGGCGCTGCCCTGCGTGCGCGCCTGCGCGCAGCCTCCCTAGCTGCGGCGCTGCCCCTGCTCGACCGGCTGGGCGGGCGCGCGCAGGCTTCCCTTGCCTGCGCGCGTCTGTCCTGTCGGCAGCGCGCGGCTGGGCGCGGCCAGCCCTCCCGGCTGGCCGGCTGCGTCGTTTCTCGTTTTTCGTTCAATTTTTCCACCCCGTTTTCCAAGAAAAACAGAAAAATACCAATATTCAGAAAATACACACGAATCAAAAGCAATAAAAAACGACATGCTTTAAAATCAAGAAAATCAAGATTTAATAAAAAACTGAAAGAAAGTGTGGATCGGCCCGGGAGATAAGCGCGTATAGCGGAAGCGCGAAATAGTGCGTAATAAAAAAAATTACAAAGCATAATTAAACGGAATTTAATTCATGCATAATATATATAAACGAATCAAGGGGTGTGCCCTTGATTCTCCCGGGCGTTCGGTGTATCTCATGTTTAATAAAGCACAACATGGAGGCCATAGAATTGAAACCGAAAAAACGAAATTAAAGAACCTACCCGGTTGTAGTTTTGTCTTCGTTCGGCTACATGCATTGTTCCCCGTTTTGCACCAAGATCTCAAGAAGAGACCCTCTAAATCATCTCACTCGCTCCACCGGAAAGCAAACGACCCTTGTGCTAGCAAGAAATTATTTGGGGAGAAGAGACATCGATACACGCTATGAATTAACGCAATCAATGTCTCTTATGTTCTTAACTTGAATAAAATCAAGAAGAACAAAGTATAATTCTTGGAGATTAAGAAAAGGGCATGGACGAATTTTGAGAGGAAATTGAGAGATGAGAGTTGTAGAGAATACTAGGTGTAAGTGTGTGTTTTTTTAAGTATTTATAGAAGATGGAATTCCTATTCCTTCTCAAACTCTTCCAAAGAGACACACATTGACTAGGATTTTGACCTAGTCAAATCCTAGTCAAATTAGGCTTTGATTAAGTCAAATCAATCATGGCCCTTCATCTCATCATTCTCTAGATCAAATCTTGTCCATCCATTTTGATGGGCTTTATGGAATGGGCTTTATTTAATTCTAAATTAAATGATCCCATGGACTTTATATTAAAATCCTATTTAATATACTAAGCCCATTAATTAATTAATGAAATGGACTTTATTTAATTCCAAATTAAATAGTCCATGGACTTTATATTAAATCCTATTCAATACCAAGCCCATTAATTAATTCCATAGAATGGGATTATTTAATTCTAAATTAAATAGTCCCATGGACTTTATATTAAAATCCTATTTAATATACTAAGCCCATTAATTAATTAATGGAATGGACTTTATTTAATTCCAAATTAAATAGTCCGTGGACTTTATATTAAATCCTATTTAATACCAAGCCCATTAATTAATTAATGGAATGGACTTTATTTAATTCCAAATTAAATAGTTCGTGGACTTTATATTAAATCCTATTTAATACCAAGCCCATTAATTAATTAATTCACCCTTTTAATCTAATTAAAAGGAAAGCCCATGCTTTGTAAAATTCATAAATCTAATTTATGAACTCAAGCCCGATTATTCCAAATAATTCATCGAAGCTTGAATCTCCAAGAAGTATAATTTAATTCCATTAAATTAAACCTTCTCCCGAAATTAATTCCAAATTAATTCCCTTTCATTTGGTGTAGCGGGTGTGACTCTTTAGGTTCACCTTTCAGCTAGACTTGGACCTACTTTTTGTTATTTCATAACCAAAGTAGTCCGTTACCATGGGTGGCCATCTAGCAACGGTCCATGGCACTAGAGACTAGGTGAATTTATGGTGTGAACATTTAGGCTCCGAGTTATACGCAGGTGCGGTCCTACCGACGCTCGATACGTACGGGTACGGTCCTACTGTCGCCTGTCTCCCGGCCTTTAGTCTAGGGGTCGGTTCCCATCGTTGACTAGGCAACTATGCATAATGCTCGAGATAGGTTTAACTCGACGTAGGAAATCCTTTCCCACTACATCAAGTGCTATGGCCATAGACTTTGTGAGTCTAAACCATCTCCGAGCGCATAGGAGATCTTGCTGTCATATCCTTTGACAGGGGACAGATCCTATCTTGGAATTCACCGTTCTTACATACTCCGACTGCACTGGACGAGGCTTATGATGACCATGTGATATAATCGGTCAAATTTCACCAGATCCAAGATACAGCCTTAGTATGTAGGGGACTGCCGTGATCCTCAAGTCCGAGAACTAATCCCGTACTATCGGAACCGGGAATACGAGTCATACCGACCAAGCCCGAGTAGCTTCTATATGACGATTCCCGCGAGTCACCTCAGTCGGCCGCTCCCTAGTAGGCCGACCCACTAACACTGCTTAGACGATCCTCGTCACCCATCGATGAAACACGACAGCAGGTGCTTAGTGCAAGTCTCAAATGGATTCTCGATGCCCTGTCTCGAGATTCCTTTGACTTGGAGTATTTCAGACTGATTCGGCGAAACTGATCTCATGAACCTACTCCAAGCGTAGTTCCAATTTCCCGAAATGTTATTTCAGTCTGTGGGCGTTTGTTGTGACATCGTAACGATGCAAGCAGTAAGTACAACAAACTCATGCCTATGAATCCTTACTACATTCATTAACATAATATTACTTGTTCACAGATTGACGAATGGTTCTCAGAACAGCCAATACCATTGACTTTCTGGTCACCTATTCTAACAATCTCCCACTTGACCAATAAGTCAATTACCCACTTTGTTCAGAATCCTCTGAGTATGAGTAATCTACGATACCGACTAAGGTATTGTGAGTCCGCTTATATTTCCTTGCGAAGCAATACGGTCTAACCGTATTACCTCTATCCACCATTGCCTCTTAGAGATGGTGGTTGTCTAAGAATATTTTCGTGGATCCTGTGATGAGATCTCGTGCCAATACTCCCATAGCCAAGTTGCCTGCCATATAGGCGAACATGGCTTGGTCGTGCTAGGCGCCACGTCCATCCTATGGACGCGGTCTTCATCAGTGACCACTATCCGATGCACTCGTCATTGGGCCTGACTGTGCATACCTTTTGAAAGAAATCGGTGGATCGGCCCGGGAGATTAACGCGTATAGCGGAAGCGCGAAATAGTGCGTAATAAAATTACAAAGCATAATTAAATGGAATTTAAAATCATGCATAACGTACATAAACGAATCAAGGGGTGTGCCCTTGATTCTCCCGGGCGTTCGGTGTATCTCATGTTCAATAAAACACAACATGGAGGCCATAGAATTGAAACCGGAAAAAACGAAATTAAAGAACCTACCCGGTTGTAGTTTTGTCTTCGTTTCGGCTACACGCATTGTTCCCCGTTTTGCACCAAGATCTCAAATAAGAGATCCTCTAAATCATCTCACTCGCTCCACCGGAAAGCAAACAACCCTTGTGCTAGCAAGAAATAATTTGGGGAGAAGAGACATCGATAGACGCTATGAATTAACGCTATCAATGTCTCTTATGTTCTTAACTTGAATAAATCAAGAAGAACAAAGTAGTATTCTTGGAGATTAAAGAAAGGGGATGGACGAATTTTAGAGAAAGATGAGAGATGAGAGTTGTAGAGAATACTAGGTGTAAGTGTGTGTTTTTTGAGTATTTATAGAAGATGGAATTCCTATTCCTTCTCAAACTCTTCCAAAGAGACACACTTTGACTAGGATTTTGACCTAGTCAAATCCTAGTCAAATTAGGCTTTGATTAAGTCAAATTAATCATGGCCCTTCATCTCATCATTCTCTAGATCAAATCTTGTCCATCCATTTTGATGGGCTTTATGGAATGGGCCTATTTTATTCTAAATTAAATATTCCCATGGACTTTATATTAAATCCTATTTAATATACTAAGCCCATTAATTAATTAATGGAATGGACTTTGTTTAATTCCAAATTAAATAGTCCATGGACTTTATATTAAATCCTATTTAATACGAAGCCCACTAATTAATTAATTCACCCTTTTAATCTAATTAAAAGGAAAGCCCATGCTTTGTAAAATTCATAAATCTAATTTATGAACTCAAGCCCGATTTATTCCAAATAATTCATCGAAGCTTGAATCTCCAAGAAGTATAATTTAATTCCATTAAATTAAACCTTCTCCCGGAATTAATTCCAAATTAATTCCCTTTCATTTGGTGTAGCGGGTGTGACTCTTTAGGTTCACCTTTCAGCTAGACTTGGACCTACTTTTTGTTATTTCATAACCAAAGTAGTCCGTTACCATGGGTGGCCATCTAGCAACGGTCTATGACACTAGAGACTAGGTGAATTTATGGTGTGAACATTTAGGCTCCGAGTTATACGCAGGTGCGGTCCTACCGACGCTCGATACGTACGGGTACGGTCCTACTGTCGCCTGTCTCCCGGCCTTTAGTCTAGGGGTCGGTTCCCATCGTTGACTAGGCAACTATGCATAATGCTCGAGATAGGTTTAACTCGACGTAGGAAATCCTTTCCCACTACATCAAGTGCTATGGCCATAGACTTTGTGAGTCTAAACCATCTCCGAGCGCATAGGAGATCTTGCTGTCATATCCTTTGACAGGGGACAGATCCTATCTTGGAATTCACCGTTCTTACATACTCCGACTGCACTGGACCAGGCTTATGATGACCATGTGATATAATCGGTCAAATTTCACCAGATCCAAGATACAGCCTTAGTATGTAGGGGACTGCCGTGATCCTCAAGTCCGAGGACTAATCCCGTACTATCGGAACCGGGAATACGAGTCATACCGACCAAGCCCGAGTAGCTTCTATATGACGATTCCCGCGAGTCACCTCAGTCGGCCGCTCCCCAGCAGGCCGACCCACTAACACTGCTTAGACGATCCTCGTCACCCGTCGATGAAACACGACAGCAGATGCTTAGTGCAAGTCTCAAATGGATTCTCGATGCCCTGTCTCGAGATTCGGTGAAACTGATTTCATGAACCTACCTCCAAGCGTAGTTCCAATTTCCCGAAATGTTATTTCAGTCTGTGGGCGTTTGTTGTGACATCGTATCGATGCAAGCAGTAAGTACAACAAACTCATGCCTATGAATCCTTACTACATTCATTAACATAATATTACTTGTTCACAGATTGACGAATGGTTCTCAGAACAGCCAATACCATTGACTTTCTGGTCACCTATTCTAACAATCTCCCACTTGACCAATAAGTCAATTACCCACTTTGTTCAGAATCCTCTGAGTATGAGTAATCTACGATACCGACTAAGGTATTGTGAGTCCGCTTATATTTCCTTGCGAAGCAATACGGTCTAACCGTGTTACCTCTATCCACCATTGCCTCCTAGAGATGGTGGTTGTCTAAGAATATTTTCGTGGATCTTGTGATGAGATCTCGTGCCAATACTCCCATAGCCAAGTTGCCTGCCATATAGGCAAACATGGCTTGGTCGTGCTAGGCGCCACGTCCATCCTATGGACGCGGTCTTCATCAGTGACCACTATCCGATGCACTCGTCATTGGGCCTGACTGTGCATACCTTTGAGACTAACTGATTTTCACTTATGCTCTGGAAGCTAGTATCGCTTTAGCCTTCCAAAGCAACTCTCAACAGACGGTGCATCATGAACACATCTTTAGTCCTTATTCAGGTACTAAGGATCGTTCTTGATTGTTGTCTTCAACCCCTCAGTGCATTACCGATTTATGTTGAGCCATGCTAGAAGCACTCTCAACATCGGTTCCTATGCACCGAGTAAACATATCATATGTTTGCCTAGGGTTAAGACGTAGGGGATACTCAACATCCAAGCCTTCTCATTAGTCCACCGTGACTAAGTCTTGAATGGCTTGATGCTTTATGCATAGTATCCAAGTTTTCTCATCAGTCTTACTATGACTGAGTCTCGAACAACTTGTCCCTCTACATATATGAGTTTTTCTCATCAGTCCACCATGACTGAGTCTTTGAAAAGCTCAATTCATGATATGTATGTGGGATCCCTAAAATGTCATCGAGAATTTTCGTGAGTTACAGTTTGAGTTTTAGTGATTCCTAATGCCTTGAATTCATCCATGAATCAAGATATTACACACTTAAACACTTGGAACGCCATTTCTACTCCCACTGATCACCTACGTCGTTTAAGACCGAGTCATGCTCCGTATGAGCTCGTCAAAACGAATATTCCAGTTATGCGGTGTTTCAAACCTTGTTTGAATTTCCTAGCGGATTCTATGGCTCCTCTCCATAAATCCTACTACGATTTCCAACATCACGTTCCGCAGGTCATTTGGATTACTATCCAAATTTGACCGAACATATCCCGATCACTCGTACCTCTTACGACATTCGGGTTCGTTCTTAAGGGGACTTGGAATATGATCAATTTAAGAAATGCGATTCTAAGCAAAGTTAGTATTATTCTGTCGTAAACTTGTACAAATTACACACCGAGTCTAATTTGTCTCCCACTAGTCCCTCGACGCATGTAGGATCCTTCTACATGCTCAAGGACTTTGTCGGGACACAGGTTTGCCAAACCATGGCTCCTTGTGCGTGACTCCTAGCAAAGTGCCACGTTCCTTACGTTGGCAATTTTGAGTCTATGTCTACACGGGCTAAGGTAATTGGGCGAAACTTCGATCGATCTTCGTCCAACGAGATTCGATCGTTCCCTTTATCAGAGACCGTCATACTTGGCCTTTACAGGAAACGTTTCATTGAGAATTCCATTCTCAACTTGGATGCTCAAGAGCTCCCACTAAATACACGGCCTTTTCGATCCTATCGAAACAGGTTTAATTTTGCAACCATTTATGGTTCACCTCCTTAAGTCTAATTCCCAAACCTCCTATGGGACCTTTAGACTTTTGAACCCTCTTATGGTCTTGTGTATTAGTAACCTACAGTTGTCTTATTGGCTCCCTTCCAATAGACTATTTGGCAAGCCTACTTTGTCCAACAAAGAGCTTTTGGACTTTTATTCTTCATAAAAGACTTGTAAATTTAGTCGATTCGAATCATCTATTTCTAGATTCATCAAACTTTCCAATTTACTTATCGTTTAATAAGAAGAAATGTCCTAGCTGTTGTAGATGCCAAATCTGCAAGTTGGTCTTGATTAATCCATTTAGATAATTTGAATTTTGAGTATCCATAAACCTTTTATGGGATGGTATTTTAGGAATTTACGTACTAGCAAACATGAATCATTATTCAATAATTTTGTTTGATCAAATATGTATGTAATAAAACCTTTGTCCAACAAAGAGACATACTTTTGATCATGCTAGGTTACGTAATTCCTATATTATCCTAACATGATCACGATTATGAGCCTAACAAGTCTCTAGTCCTTTTCATCAATGGACCTTGCCATTGTTGAATCCTAGAACTGTTCTTGGCTTTTAAGTCCTTATTCACTTTCTGCAAACCACCTGCAGATTAGTGATAGGAATGGTATCAAATACCAAATAGAGATCATGTCAATACTCAATATCAAATTTTACCTACATTGGAGAGAGGTTTAGAATACTCCCCTTTCCAATGGCCCTCTTTACGACAGTAAATGCTTACGTTCTTAGAATCTATGAACTTGACTGCTTGAACCTTTTGCTCTTTCCTTTACCTCCACCTTGTGTTGTAAAGGAACAACACTTGAAGTGCTGCAATAGTTGATGTTACCTTACCCTTCTTCCTCTTTTAGCGTCTGGCACCCTTGCCTTTCGCTATGGAGGTTGAAGCCTCTCCTACTAGTACCGACGGCGCAGATTTTGCAATCGTTGCCTCGTACTAGGCCAACATAATTACCAACCTATGAAGATCTTTTCTAAGCTCGTTCATGTTGATAATTAATGGTTCGTAGGAGGAAGGAAGAGACTGAAGGATCATGTCAATGTACGTCTCTAAGACTGACGTGGAGGTCTTTTGAGCTTCTCCACTAGGGATTGCATCATCACTCCATGTTCTTTGTACCGACATCCCTTCCTTCATCTTAGCTCCAAACATGCCTTCGTTGCATTTTACCCCACATGCTAGTCCAAGACCATATAGACATGATGCAAACGAAGCATAGTTTGAGCCAACATCATTATATCCTACTTGCCGGTGGTCATCCTTCAACTTTTGAACGCCAAGCGTTGCCTTAGTTGTCGACCCCTCCGGCAAGCGCTGAGGAACGTCCTCATTCCGGTATGTGAGTTAAGGTTCTGGAAATCTAAGACCATCTTAAGATTTTGCAATCAATTCGTGTAATTGGTTCCCTTTTTAATGAGCCTCTTAGTGATGTGTTTGGTGGATTCTTAGACATTCACAACATATATGAAACAGAAAATAATAAGCAGAATGAAGTAATATTTTGGTTAAGTCTCGGTCTTTAGTCCTTAACCTCTCCCACTATTTCTACGAAAACACGGCACTCTCAAACGTTGTTTTCGGGAAATCCTTTCCTAGTGGGCTCGGGATCCACAGCGATCTCCCCCATACCCCGCTTTTACGATTCGCATGAGAAAAGAACCTGTGGGAGGTATTCCATACCATTCTCGTTCCACGAGATTCCCAAGATAATTGCCTCACCCTTTCACGTGATCCCGAGGACTCCAAGCGAATCACGTTATTCGGCGCGTTAGACCCGACCCAATCAACCGATTCATAAACTCACTGCTACCTCCACGACTCGTGAGACAGGTAACAGTAGTCTACTCATCGTTCATGACAAAGTGCAGCTTCTTTTAAGCACGATAGTCGTGCCACGACTCGTGAGACCACGCTATCGACCTAAAAGATCTTCCTCACTTTTGCCATGGATGGAAGGCTTGGACAGACTCCCAGAGTCCTAGTCCATTTATTAAGGGTCTATATTTAACTTGGTTTAACCAAGTGAGAGTTTTGATAGAACGAGACCTCATCACATATTAAGTATTGCATTGCGTGCGTTATGGCAGAAATATTCTAAGCGTGAATGTAACCATACATAAAGCATATAGAATAATCATAAGCAATTAATACGCATCGCATGCAAAATAAAGCCTAGCACGCCCCTGTAGGATGATCACAAGCCCAAACCTATGCGACCCACTGAGCCCGCAGTGGATCTATGGTCAATCTAAGGGTAGGCCCTACACTATTACAAGTTTTAATAACCCATTACATGCAATGGGCCTTGTAAGTCCTCTTTATCTTCTTGGGCTCTCCATCGTGGGCCTACACCAGGCTTCTTCTCCATGGATCCTCCGTGGGCCATCTGATGGCAACCTCCATGGGCCTCCAACACCTTGGGCTTATCTTCTCTTGCAGCTTTTATTTACAAAAAAATAAAACCTCACCACTAATTCTACTCTCATTACATCATAAAATAAGAAACCCCAATTAAACATTTGGGGGGGAGTACATTGGGAGGGAGAGAGAAAGCCTTATTATTCCAAGGCACTAGAAGAGAGACAGAGAGGAAAATAAAGAGGCACACAGGCCACAACCCAACAAATAAATGTAAATAAACCATACATGCGGTCCAGGGGCTTTGTGATCATCCTTTGTCAAATCAATTAACACAAATAGCACAAATACATATCCCACGTAAAATATGCTATACCAACATCCATGATAATCCATACCATAAAATAAATGCAGAAACTACATGTAAAATATCCACAGCGAACATTGGATAATAGTGCAACCTATGCACAACGATTTTTGTTGGAAAAACCTTTTCCATAATTAACAAGGCAATATTAATTCTATGAAATATAAAATCTCAACCAAAATTAAAATGCCCCAAGTTAATTAATTCAGAAAAATTCCTAGAATTATACAGAAAAATTAAATTTTTCTGAAACACAAAAATCAACAATTCAAGAATATGCCCATTTATTCAAGAATTCCAAAATCCAACATTCGTGCAATATTAATACATGTTAAGATCTACTCATGCTCAAACCATAAAATAACCATGATGTCCAACATCATAAAACGCAGAAATTATTGCGAAATTTCACATATGAATTTTGATCATTGGTGCAACGATTGCAAAAATTAAATCTTGTTAGGAAACCCTTTCCTCATCAACCAAGCAATATTTATTTTAGAAAATTCCAAATCTCAAAAAATAAATATTCTAAGTCAACGGGTTCAGAATAATGCAGAAAATATCATAAAAATAATACAGTAAAAACAGTTTTGAAAAACGAGCCAAAAACGGGAGAGAAACGGAAAACGGCACAGCCGGCCGGCCAGGCGCGCGCGCGCGCGCAGGCTCCTCTGCCTGCGCGCCAGCGCGCGCGCGCCCAGCGCGCGCGCACGCGCCCATGCCTGCGCGCGCCCAGCGCGCGCGGCCGGCACAGCGCGCGCGCTGTCCGCGCACGCTGGGCGCGCTGGCCGGGCGCGCGCAGGCCCCTGCCTGCACACGCGCCCGGCCGCGCCCCTGTGCGCGCGGCCAGCGTGCTGCTGCTGCCGGTTCGCCGTTTTTCACTCCTTTTCGATTTTTCATGCAATTTTTCTGAACCACAAGATAAATTAAACCCTAGAACATGTATAAACACATTCAAGAAAACCAAGATCCAAAATCCCATGCAAAATTAAACGCCAATAAATATCTACGATAAACATGCTATAAACGTAAATTAAAACACGTTTATCATGCTTAAACGCACATAGCACATAGAATTCTAGGCCTATACACCGCACCGGGCTCTGATACCACTGAAAGAAATCGGTGGATCGGCCCGGGAGATTAACGCGTATAGCGGAAGCGCGAAATAGTGCGTAATAAAATTACAAAGCATAATTAAATGGAATTTAAATCATGCATAACGTACATAAACGAGTCAAGGGGTGTGCCCTTGATTCTCCCGGGCGTTCGGTGTATCTCATGTTCAATAAAACACAACATGGAGGCCATAGAATTGAAACCGGAAAAACGAAATTAAAGAACCTACCCGGTTGTAGTTTTGTCTTCGTTTCGGCTACACGCATTGTTCCCCGTTTTGCACCAAGATCTCAAATAAGAGATCCTCTAAATCATCTCACTCGCTCCACCGGAAAGCAAACAACCCTTGTGCTAGCAAGAAATAATTTGGGGAGAAGAGACATCGATAGACGCTATGAATTAACGCAATCAATGTCTCTTATGTTCTTAACTTGAATAAATCAAGAAGAACAAAGTAGTATTCTTGGAGATTAAAGAAAGGGGATGGACGAATTTTAGAGAAAGATGAGAGATAAGAGTTGTAGAGAATACTAGGTGTAAGTGTGTGTTTTTTGAGTATTTATAGAAGATGGAATTCCTATTCCTTCTCAAATTCTTCCAAAGAGACACACTTTGACTAGGATTTTGACCTAGTCAAATCCTAGTCAAATTAGGCTTTGATTAAGTCAAATTAATCATGGCCCTTCATCTCATCATTCTCTAGATCAAATCTTGTCCATCCATTTTGATGGGCTTTATGGAATGGGCCTATTTTATTCTAAATTAAATATTCCCATGGACTTTATATTAAATCCTATTTAATATACTAAGCCCATTAATTAATTAATGGAATGGACTTTGTTTAATTCCAAATTAAATAGTCCATGGACTTTATATTAAATCCTATTTAATACGAAGCCCACTAATTAATTAATTCACCCTTTTAATCTAATTAAAAGGAAAGCCCATGCTTTGTAAAATTCATAAATCTAATTTATGAACTCAAGCCCGATTTATTCCAAATAATTCATCGAAGCTTGAATCTCCAAGAAGTATAATTTAATTCCATTAAATTAAACCTTCTCCCGGAATTAATTCCAAATTAATTCCCTTTCATTTGGTGTAGCGGGTGTGACTCTTTAGGTTCACCTTTCAGCTAGACTTGGACCTACTTTTTGTTATTTCATAACCAAAGTAGTCCGTTACCATGGGTGGCCATCTAGCAACGGTCCATGACACTAGAGACTAGGTGAATTTATGGTGTGAACATTTAGGCTCCGAGTTATACGCAGGTGCGGTCCTACCGACGCTCGATACGTACGGGTACGGTCCTACTGTCGCCTGTCTCCCGGCCTTTAGTCTAGGGGTCGGTTCCCATCGTTGAGTTACAGTTTGTGTTTTAGTGATTCCTAATGCCTTAAATTCATCCATGAATCAAGATATTACACACTTAAACACTTGGAACGCCATTTCTACTCCCACTGATCACCTATGTCGTCTAAGACCGAGTCATGCTCCGTATGAGCTCGTCAAAACGAATATTCCAGTTATGCGGTGTTTCAAACCTTGTTTGAATTTCCTAGTGGATTCTATGGCTCCTCTCCATAAATCCTACTACGATGTCCAACATCATGTTCCGCAGGTCATTTGGATTACTATCCAAATTTGACCGAACATATCCCGATCACTCGTACCTCTTACGACATTCGGGTTCGTTCTTGGAATATGATCAATTTAAGAAATGCGATTCTAAGCAACGTTAGTATTATTCTGTCGTAAACTTGTACAAATTAGACACCGAATCTAATTTGCCTCCCACTAGTCCCTTGACGTATGTAGGATCCTTCTACATGCTCAAGGACTTTGTCGGGACACAGGCTTGCCAAACCATGGCTCCTTGTGCGTGACTCCTAGCAAAGTGCCACGTTCCTTACGTTGGCAATTTTGAGTCTACGTCCACACGGGGTAAGGTAATTGGGCGAAACTTCGATCGATCTTCGTCCAACGAGATTCGATCGTTCCCTTTATCAGAGACCGTCATACTTGGCCTTTACAAGAAACGTTTCATTGAGAATTCCATTCTCAACTTGGATGCTCAAGAGCTCGCACTAAATACACGGTCTTTTCGATCCTATCGAAAAAGGTTTAATTTTGCAACCATTTATGGTTCACCTCCTTAAGTCTAATTCCCAAACCTCCTATGGGACCTTTAGACTTTTGAACCCTCTTATGGTTTTGTGTATTAGTGACCTACAGTTGTCTTATTGGCTCCCTTCCAATAGACTATTTGGCAAGCCTACTTTGTCCAACAAAGAGCTTTCGGACTTTCTTCTTCATAAAAGACTTGTAAATTTAGTCGATTTGAATCATCTATTTCTAGATTAATCGAACTTTCCAATTTACTTATCTTTTAATAAGAAGAAACGTCCTAGCTGTTGTAGATGCCAAATCTGTAAGTTGGTCTTGATTAATCCATTTAGATAATTTGAATTTTGAGTATCCATAAACCTTTTATGGGATGGTATTTTAGGAATTTACGTACTAGCAAACATGAATCAATATTCAATAATTTTGTTTGATCAAATATGTATGTAATAAAACCTTTGTCCAACAAAGAGACATACTTTTGATCATGCTAGGTTACATAATTCCTATATTATCCTAACATTATCACGATTATGGGCCTAACAAGTCTCTAGTCCTTTTCATCAATGGACCTTGCCATTGTTGAATCCTAGAACTGTTCTTGGCTTTTAAGTCCTTATTCACTTTCTGCAAACCACCCGTAGATTAGTGATAGGAATGGTATCAAATACCAAAAAGTGATCATGTCAATACTCAATTTCAAATTTTACCTACATTGGAGAGGGGTTTAGAATACTCCCTTTTTCAATGGCCCTCTTTACGACAGTGAATGCTTACGTTCTTAGAAACTATGAACTTGACTGCTGAACCTTTTGCTCTTTCCTTTACCTCCACCTTGTGTTGTAAAGGAACAGCACTTGAAGTGCTTAATAGTTGATGTCACCTTACCCTTCTTCCTCTTTTGGCGTCTGGCACCCTTGCCTTTCACCATGGAGGTTGAAGCGTCTCCTGCTAGTACTGACGGCGCAGATTTTGCAATCGTTGCCTCGTACTAGACCAACATAATTACCAACCTATGAAGATCTTTTCTAAGCTCGTTCATGTTGATAATTAATGGTTCGTAGGAGGGAGGAAGAGACTGAAGGATCATATCAATGTACGTCTCTTTTTCAAGACTGACGTGGAGGTCTTTTGAGCTTCTCCACTAGGGATTGCATCATCACTCCATGTTCTTTGTACTGACATCCCTTTCGTCATCTTAGCTCCAAACATGCCTTCGTTGCATTTTACCCACATGCTGGTCCAAGACCATATAGACATGATGCAAACGAAGCATAGTTTGAGCCAACATCATTATATCCTACTTGCCGGTGGTCATCCTTCAACTTTTGTACGCCAAGCGTTGCCTTAGTTGTCGACCCCTCCGGCAAGCGCTGAGGAACATCCTCATCCGGTTATGTGAGTTAAGGTTCTGGAAATCTAAGACCATCTTAAGATTTCGTAGTCAATTCGTGTGATTGGTTCCTTTTTAATGAGCCTCTTAGTGATGTGTTTGGTGGATTCTTAGACATTCACAACATATATGAAACAGAAAATAATAAGCAGAATGAAGTAATATTTTGGTTAAGTCTCGGTCTTTAGTCCTTAACCTCTCCCACTATTTCTACGAAAACACGGCACTCTCAAACGTTGTTTTCGGGAAATCCTTTCCTAGTGGGCTCGGGATCCACAGCGATCTCCCCCATACCCCGCTTTTACGATTCGCATGGGAAAAGAACCCGTGGGAGGTATTCCATACCATTCTCGTTCCACGAGATCCCCAAGATAATTGCCTCACCCTTTCACGTGATCCCGAGGACTCCAAGCGAATCACGCTATTCGGGCATTAGACCCGACCCAATCAACCGATTCATAGACTCACTGCTACCTCCACGACTCGTGAGACAGGTAACAGCAGTCTACTCATCGTTCATGACAAAGTGCAGCTTCTTTTAAGCACGATAGTCGTGCCACGACTCGTGAGACCACGCTATCGACCTAAAAGATCTTCCTCACTTTTGCCATGGATGGAAGGCTTGGACAGACTCCCAGAGTCCTAGTCCATTTATTAAGGGTGTATATTTAACTTGGTTCAACCAAGTGAGAGTTTGATAGAACGAGACCTCATCACATATATTAAGTATTGCATTGCGTGCGTTATGGCAGAAATATTCTAAGCGTGAATGTAACCATATATAAAGCATATAGAATAATCATAAGCATATAATACGCATCGCATGCAAAATAAAGCCTAGCACGCCCCGGTAGGATGATCACAAGCCCAAACCTATGCGACCCACTGAGCCCGCAGTGGATCTATGGTCAATCTAAGGGTAGGCCCTACACTATTACAAGATTCAATAACCCATTACATGCAATGGGCCTTGTAAGTCCTCTTTATCTTCTCGGGCTCTCCATCGTGGGCCTACACCGGGCTTCTTCTCCATGGATCCTCCGTGGGCCATCTGATGGCTACCTCCATGGGCTTCCAACACCTTGGGCTTGTCTTCTCTTGCAGCTTTTATTTACAAAAAAATAAAACCTCACCACTAATTCTACTCTCATTACATCATAAAATAAGAAACCCCAATTAAACATTTGGGGGGAGTACATTAGGAGGGAGAGAGAAAGCCTTATTATTCCAAGGCACTAGAAGAGAGACAGAGAGGAAAATAAAGAGGCACACAGGCCACAACCCAACAAATGAATGTAAATAAACCATACATGCGGTCTAGGGGCTTTGTGATCATCCTTTGTCAAATCAATTAACACAAATAGCACAAATACATATCCCACGTAAAATATGCTATACCAACATCCATGATAATCCATACCATAAAAATAAATGCAGAAACTACATGTAAAATATCCATACCAAACATTGGATAATAGTGCAACCTATGCACAACGATTTTTGTTGGAAAAACCTTTTCCATAATTAACAAGGCAATATTAATTCTATGAAATATAAAATCTCAACCAAAATTAAAATGCCCCAAGTTAATTAATTCAGAAAAATTTCCAGAATTATACAGAAAAAATCAAATTTTCTGAAACACAAAAATCAACAATTCAAGAATATGCCCATTTATTCAAGAATTCCAAAATCCAACAATTTGTGCAATATTAATACATGTCAAGATCTACTCATGCTCAAACCATAAAATAACCATGATGTCCAACATCATAAAACGCAGAAATTATTGCGAAATTTCACATATGAATTTTGATCATTGGTGCAACCATTGCAAAAATTAAATCTTGTTAGGAAACCCTTTCCTCATCAACCAAGCAATATTTATTTTAGAAAATTCCAAATCTCAAAAAATAAATATTCTAAGTCAACGGGTTCAGAATAATGCAGAAAATATCATAAAAATAATACAGTAAAAACAGTTTTGAAAAACGAGCCAAAAACGGGAGAGAAACGGAAAACGGCACAGCCGACCGGCCAGGCGCGCGCGCGCGCGCGCAGGCTCCTCTGCCTGCGCGCACAGCGCGCGCGCCCAGCGCATGCCGTGCGCGCGCCTGCGCCTAGCGCCTGCGCGCGCGCGCACGCGCGCAGGCGCCCATGCCTGCGCGCGCGGCCGCGCGCGCGCTGTCTGCGCACGCTGGGCGCGCTGGCCGGGCGCGCGCAGGCCCCTGCCTGCACGCGCGGCCAGCGTGCTGCTGCTGCCGGTTCGCCGTTTTTCACTCCTTTTCGATTTTTCATGCAATTTTTCTGAACCACAAGATAAATTAAACCCTAAAACATGTATAAACACATTCAAGAAAACCAAGATCCAAAATCCCATGCAAAATTAAATGCCAATAATTATCTACGATAAACATGCTATAAACGTAAATTAAAACACGTTTATCATGCTTAAACGCACATAGCACATAGAATTCTAGGCCTATACACCGAACCGGGCTCTGATACCACTGAAAGAAAGTGTGGATCGGCCTGGGAGATAAGCGCGTATAGCGGAAGCGCGAAATAGTGCGTAATAAAAAAAATTACAAAGCATAATTAAACGGAATTTAAATCATGCATAATATATATAAACGAATCAAGGGGTGTGCCCTTGATTCTCCCGGGCGTTCGGTGTATCTCATGTTTAATAAAGCACAACATGGAGGCCATAGAATTGAAACCGAAAAACGAAATTAAAGAACCTACCCGGTTGTAGTTTTGTCTTCGTTCGGCTACATGCATTGTTCCCCGTTTTGCACCAAGATCTCAAGAAGAGACCCTCTAAATCATCTCACTCGCTCCACCGGAAAGCAAACGACCCTTGTGCTAGCAAGAAATTATTTGGGGAGAAGAGACATCGATACACGCTATGAATTAACGCAATCAATGTCTCTTATGTTCTTAACTTGAATAAAATCAAGAAGAACAAAGTATAATTCTTGGAGATTAAGAATAGGGCATGGACGAATTTTGAGAGGAAATTGAGAGATGAGAGTTGTAGAGAATACTAGGTGTAAGTGTGTGTTTTTTTTAAGTATTTATAGAAGATGGAATTCCTATTCCTTCTCAAACTCTTCCAAAGAGACACACATTGACTAGGATTTTGACCTAGTCAAATCCTAGTCAAATTAGGCTTTGATTAAGTCAAATCAATCATGGCCCTTCATCTCATCATTCTCTAGATCAAATCTTGTCCATCCATTTTGATGGGCTTTATGGAATGGGCTTTATTTAATTCTAAATTAAATGATCCCATGGACTTTATATTAAAATCCTATTTAATATACTAAGCCCATTAATTAATTAATGAAATGGACTTTATTTAATTCCAAATTAAATAGTCCATGGACTTTATATTAAATCCTATTTAATACCAAGCCCATTAATTAATTCCATAGAATGGGATTATTTAATTCTAAATTAAATAGTCCCATGGACTTTATATTAAAATCCTATTTAATATACTAAGCCCATTAATTAATTAATGGAATGGACTTTATTTAATTCCAAATTAAATAGTCCGTGGACTTTATATTAAATCCTATTTAATACCAAGCCCATTAATTAATTAATTCACCCTTTTAATCTAATTAAAAGGAAAGCCCATGCTTTGTAAAATTCATAAATCTAATTTATGAACTCAAGCCCGATTATTCCAAATAATTTATCGAAGCTTGAATCTCCAAGAAGTATAATTTAATTCCATTAAATTAAACCTTCTCCCGAAATTAATTCCAAATTAATTCCCTTTCATTTGGTGTAGCGGGTGTGACTCTTTAGGTTCACCTTTCAGCTAGACTTGGACCTACTTTTTGTTATTTCATAACCAAAGTAGTCCGTTACCATGGGTGGCCATCTAGCAACGGTCCATGGCACTAGAGACTAGGTGAATTTATGGTGTGAACATTTAGGCTCCGAGTTATACGCAGGTGCGGTCCTACCGACGCTCGATACGTACGGGTACGGTCCTACTGTCGCCTGTCTCCCGGCCTTTAGTCTAGGGGTCGGTTCCCATCGTTGACTAGGCAACTATGCATAATGCTCGAGATAGGTTTAACTCGACGTAGGAAATCCTTTCCCACTACATCAAGTGCTATGGCCATAGACTTTGTGAGTCTAAACCATCTCCGAGCGCATAGGAGATCTTGCTGTCATATCCTTTGACAGGGGACAGATCCTATCTTGGAATTCACCGTTCTTACATACTCCGACTGCACTGGACGAGGCTTATGATGACCATGTGATATAATCGGTCAAATTTCACCAGATCCAAGATACAGCTTTAGTATGTAGGGGACTGCCGTGATCCTCAAGTCCGAGGACTAATCCCGTACTATCGGAACCGGGAATACGAGTCATACCGACCAAGCCCGAGTAGCTTCTATATGACGATTCCCGCGAGTCACCTCAGTCGGCCGCTCCCAGTAGGCCGACCCACTAACACTGCTTAGACGATCCTCGTCACCCATCGATGAAACACGACAGCAGGTGCTTAGTGCATGTCTCAAATGGATTCTCGATGCCCTGTCTCGAGATTCCTTTGACTTGGAGTATTTCAGACTGATTCGGCGAAATTGATCTCATGAACCTACCTCCAAGCGTAGTTCCAATTTCCCGAAATGTTATTTCAGTCTGTGGGCGTTTGTTGTGACATCGTAACGATGCAAGCAGTAAGTACAACAAACTCATGCCTATGAATCCTTACTACATTCATTAACATAATATTACTTGTTCACAGATTGACGAATGGTTCGCAGAACAGCCAATACCATTGACTTTCTGGTCACCTATTCTAACAAAAACATGCCAATTTCACGTTTCATGCTTATAACGCACATAAACCCTAGGCCTATACACCGAACCGGGCTCTGATACCACTGAAAGAAATTGGTGGATCGTCCCGGGAATTGCGCGAATGCGGAAGCGCGATATAAAATAAAATACAAAAATTAAAGCATGCTTTTAATAATAAAAGAACACGCTCAAGGGGTGTACCCTTGAGATTCCCGGGTGTTCGGTGTATCTCATGATTAAACAACATGTAAAGAAATCATGGAGGCCATAGAGTTGAAAATAAAGAGAGACGAAAAATAAAAGGAGACCTACCCGTTGTCGTTTTCGACTTCAACGACTACACGCGTTGTTCCCCATTTTGCACCGAAATCTCGTTCTTGAGACCCTCCAAATCGTGACACATGATCCACCCACGTATCTTGCACGTCGTGCTAGCAACGAACAAGTGTATATTTTGGAGTGGATGAATTAACAACACGTTATCAATTAACGGTATTGATTCATCTAAGCTCTAATGTTCCAAGAACAAAAGAACTAGAAAATATTTTTCTTGGAGAATGGAGAGAGAGAGAGGGCGGACGAGAGAGAGGGGAGAGAGGCCGAAATTATGTGTGTGTTGTGTGTGTGTTGGAATTTCATCATCCTTCAAAAAGTTGGAAGCTAGAGGTATTTATAGAGGAGGAGTTTAATCCTCTTTAAACTCCTACTCTAAGAACTCTAATTTGTCTAGGATTTTGACCTAGTCAAAGTCCTAGTCAAACTAGTGTTTGACCTAGTCAAACAAATCCTAGCCTTCCATCTCCCTTTCCATCTCAACCGTTGATTTTAATTTAATGGAATATTTAAATCCCATTAAATATTTCGAAAGGCTAAAATAATATAATAAATAAATAGTAATATTTATTCTAAGCCCATTAAATCAACCCTTTAATAAATCCTATTTATTAATTTAATTCCCTTTATCAAATAGAAGGAATTAAATTCTCCAAGAAAATATAGGACCCGATTAAATCTAATTTAATCATTCCTTTACTCCAATATTTAATTCCAAATTAAATACTAAGTGTGTGTGGATAGTGTGTGACTCTTTAGGTTCACCTTTCAGCTAGACTTGGTCGGATTCCTAGAATCCGTCCGTTACCATGGGTGGCCATCTAGCAAAGGTCCATGGCACTAGAGACTAGGTGAAATAATTGGGGATGAACATTTAGGCTCTAACAGTACACTTGTCCTTCTGTCTTCGGTCTCATCACTTAGAGTCTAGGGCACGGAAAAAGCAGGTACCCATTTATGACCTAAGTGTCGGTCTGTCCTTACTAAACGCCGCAAGGGAAACCTTCCCTTTTGTTCAGTTACTGTGGCCACAGATTTTAGGGACAAAACACAGAGCGTACATGAGACTCAACTGTCAATACCTTTTGACAGGAGACAGATCCTTTCTTGGAAAATACTGTCACTCTGTACACCCGAGCTGCACTAGACATGGCTTATGACTACTTAAGAGTATTTTGGCAATCTCTCACCAAATCTAAGATACAGACCTGATGCACAGGTGAACTCAGCAGTTCCTCAAGTCAAAGGACTTGGCCTGTACCGTTGGAACCGGGAATACACGTCATACCTTGCTGACCATACTCAAGGTCCTCCGTAAGACGGTTCTCGCGAGTCACCTCAGTCAGCTGCTTCCTAGCATGCTGACCCACTAACACAGCTTAGACGACCTTCATCACCCGTCGATGAAATACGACAGCAGATGCTTAGTGAAAGTCTCAAAGGGAATCCCGGTACCCATTTTCGGGATTCCTTGACTTGGAGATTTCCGGACTGATTCGGTAAGACTGATTTCATGGACCTACCTCCAAGCGTAGTCCCAGTCCCCAAAATTGATTTTCAGTCCGAGGGCTTTGTTTGCGTAGTGAACAGAAATGTAAATGCAGATATAAGTGAACGTAAACAAAGTATTGCCATATGAATTTTCACTTCTTTATTCATAAATATTTTTATCAAACACCAGAAATTGTCTAGACATAGGTTACATATTCCTGCCAAAATTGGATTACATGGTCACCTATTCTAACATTATCCATGGTCTGTGGGCTTTGTTGCGATATAAGTTAAACACCGTTTTAATAAATGTAAGATGAGCGCAACAAAGAAGGTACCATTGGTGACGAATACTCATATTATTCATCACATAATAATATTAGATTTATATTAAGTTGTCAGATAGGTTACAAATCGCCAAACCTATTGGCTTTCTGGTCACCTATTCTAACAGAATGATCACCTCTCTCCAGATCCAAGATACAACCATCATATGCACGCGACTGCCATGATCCCTCAAGTCTGAGGATTACTCCCGTACTATCGGAACCGGGGAAAACCAATCATACCGACCAAGCCTCCAAGGCTTCCATATGATGATCCCCGCGAGTCAGTGCAGTCGGCTTGACCCCAGTCGACCAACCCATCAAGATCGTGTAGGCATCCCACGCCTATCGCCAATGAAACACGGCACTCATCCAATGAACACGACTCTTGATGCAAGTCTCAATAGGACTCTCGATGCCCTGTCTCGAGGTCCTCGACTTGGAGCGTTTCAGACCCAACTCTCAATCAGTTGGTTTCATGACCACCATCCAATGCGTGGCCCAACTTCATGAGTTGTTAACCGTGGTCTGTGGGCTTTGTTGCGATATAGGTAAAACAACGTTTTAGCATATGTAAAAATGAGCGCAACAAAGTAGGTACCAATAGTGACGAACACTCATTTTATTCATCACATAATAATATTAAATTTACATCAAGTTGTCAAATAGGTTACAAATCACCAAACTTATTAGCTTTCTGGTCACCTATTCTAACAATCTCCCACTTGACCTAAAGCCAATCACCCATTGGCCTCAAACCCATCTTATCCAGATGCTGAGTATGGGCAACTTGTGACACGGGCTTAGTAAGTGGATCTGGTATGTTTTCTGCGGAGCTGACTCGGTCCATCCGAACGTCACCCCTGCTAACCATCTCTCTGAGTAGATGGTAGCGTCTTAGAATATGCTTGGATCGGTGATGAGATCTCTGTTCCTTTGCTTGCGCTATGGCCCTGTTGTTATTGCAGAAGATAACCACTGGCTCAGTGATGCTAGGTACTACACCCAACTCTTGGATGTAGCTCTTCATCCAAATCGCCTTCTTAGCAGCTTCCGAAGCTGCTATGTATTCAGACTCTGTGGTGGAGTCCGCCGTGGTAGCCTGCTTGGAACTCTTCCAAGCAACCACGCCACCATTAAGTCTGAACACTAAACTAAACTGAGACTTGACATCATCGTCATTTGACTGGAAGCTAGCGTCGCTATAGCCTTCCATTATCAACTCTCCACCACCGTAGATCAAGAACATGTCCTTAGTCCTTTTCAGGTACTTCAGGATAGTCTTGACCGCACTCCAGTGTGCCTCCTCGGCACACGACTGATATCGACTAGTTACGCTCAAAGCGAAAGCCACATCAGGTCTAGTGCACTGGACATCGTACTGAATGCTGCCTACGGCTGAAGCATTAGGGATGTCCAACATCCATTTAAGCTCCTCATTCAGTCTTAGGAAGCTGCTTCTTGGATAATTTAATTCCATGCCTCATAGGAAGGAATCCTTGTTTTGAGTTCTCCATCTTGAATCTCTTCAAGACTTTCTCAATATACGAGGACTGGGCCAACCCTAACATCCTTCTTGATCTATCCCTGTAGATCTTGATGCCAAGGATGTAGGACGCTTTACCCATATCCTTCATGGAGAATTGCGTTGACAACCATGTTTTAGTGGTTCCCAACATCTTAGCATCATTCCCAATGAGCAAGATGTCATCCACGTAAAGCACTTGAAACGCAACTGAGCTCCCACTGATCTTCTTGTATACAGAAGGATTGGACTCATTCTTGATGAAATCATATCCCCGTATGACTTCATCAAAATGTATGTTCCAGTTTCGGGAAGCTTGTTTGAGGCCATAGATGGACCTTTGGAGACGACAGACCTTCTGCTCTTCTCCAACAGATGTGAAACCTTCCGGCTGATCTATATAGATCTCTTCCTCTACGAAACCGTTGAGGAAGGCGGTTTTCACGTCCATCTGCCATATTTCATAGTCATACCATGCTGCTATGGCAAGAAGTATCCGAATGGACTTAGCCATTGCTACAGGTGAGTAGGTTTCCTCAAAATCGACCCCAGGTCATTGAGTGTAACCCTTCGCCACAAGCCTGGCTTTGAAGGTTGTAATCTCCCCATCAGCTGCAAGCTTACGTTTGTAGACACAATTACACCCTACGAGTTTTACCTCTTTGGGTGGGTCCACTAGGGTCCAAACCTGGTTTGTACTCATCGAGTCCATCTCAGATTTCATGACCTCAAGCCACTTATCCAAATTGATGTCCGACATCGCTTCTCCGTACATCTTTGGATCATTATCCAACTGACAGGTCATGCCAAGAAATCCATACCTATCAGGTGTATGGGATACTCTGGTCGACCTACGGAGGATTGGAACATTATTAGTGGGAACTATCGGCTCAGATGTCACTGCCGCCTCATGGGGTACCTCACTTGATTCGTCAAGGAGTACCTCATCGCGTCAACTATCCGATAGAAAACCCTTTTTCAAGAACTCTGCGTTTCACGAGGCAAAATCCATTTGCTCGGAGGGATCATAGAAATAATACCCCTCAGTTTCTTTTGGATACCCGATGAACCTGCATAAACTAGACGTTGAGATGACGCCAAGTTCAAAATTTTGGCCGCCGTCTCAAGAGCGTATCCCCAAAAGGATAAGGGGAGTTCGGTAAAACTCATCATGGATCGGACCATGTCCAACAAGATCCGATTCCTCCTTTCAGACACACCATTAAGCCGTGGTGTTCCAGGAGGGGTCCATTGAGAGAGAATCCCATTCTCTTTTAGATAATCAGTAAACTCACCACTTAAATACTCTCCATCTCGGTCCGACCGAAGGGCTTTGATCTTTCGACTGGTTTGGTTCTCTACTTCAAGTCTGTATTCCTTAAACCTTCCAAAGGCTTCAGACTTGTACCTCATCAGGTAAACATAACCATACCGTGAGTGATCCTCGGTTGAAGGTTATGAAGTACGAGTACCCATCTCTAGCCTGAGTATTTAGTGGGCCACAGACATCCGTATGGATCAAATCTAATAGACTGTTGGCTAGCGTGCTTTGTCCAAAAAAGGGTTTCTTGGTCATCTTTCCCTTCAGACATGATTCACAGTTCGGTAGGTTGTCCAAATCGTCTATTTCTAGACTCTTTGACTCCACTAACCTTCTTATCCTATCTTTACAAATACGACCTAACCTCGCATGCCATGTCTGTGCGTTATTATGATTATCCCATTTTCGTTTGTGTTCTGTAGTCATAATCCAATTAGACTGTTGAAATATGTATAGACCGTTTACCAGTGTACCAAGCAAATGAGAAATACCATCCTTAATAATGAAAAAACCATTTTTATTGATGGTAAATGAATATCCCTCCTTGTCAAGGACCGGGATAGATAAAATATTTTTAATCATGCTAGGTACATAGAAATAGTCGTTTAGTACAATCCTAACATGACTACTAATGGCTAACTCCATTGATCCTACGACTTCCGTAGCAACGGCGTTGCCATCGCTTAGCCTTAGGATCATCTCATCCTTGGTTAGCCTTCTGCTTCTTTGCAGTGCCTGCAAATCATTGCAGATGTGAGCACCACACTCGATATCCAATACCCATGAAGCAGAATTAGTTATCATGTTTACTTCAACCACAAACGTATCTGTGTTGGAGAGGAGTTGTGGGCACTCCCTCTTCCAATGCCCCTTTCCTTGGCAATGCATGCAGACATCATTTTTCTTGGACCACTGAGAACCACGGGCCTTTCCTTTCCCTTTGCCCATCCCCACTGGGGCAACAAGGGCAGCTGGAGTGCGAGCAGGGGCCGCAACTGTCTTCCCTTTTTTCTTCTTCCTCTTCCAGCGTCCGGTCCTCTTGCCATTCGCCTTGGGGGTCGAAGCCTCTCCTATCAATACCGCCGGCGTCGACTTGTGGGTCGTTACCTCGTATTGGACTAGCATGTTGATCAACTCATGAATAGACTTCTCAAGTCCGTTCATGTTGTAGTTTACAACAAACGGGTCATAGGACGGAGGAAGCGACTGGAGGATCATGTCAATGTACATGTCATTATTAAGCCCAGCTTTAAGGTCCTCGAGTTTCTCCACTAGGGAGAGCATCTTAACCACATCACTTTGTACAGACGATCCTTCAGCAAGCTTAGTGCCAAAGAATGCTTTTGTGGCGGCATATCTAATATGCCTCTCCGGAACCGCATAAACCTCGTTCATGCGGAGCATTATGGCGGAGACATTGTCCAGCCTCTCATATTGCTTCTGGATGTCGTTAGACATTGAAGCTAATATGATACTGCGCATTTTCCGGTTGTCCTCATGCCATTTCTCGAATGTCAAACATTCTTCTGGTGTGGACCCCTCCGGTAAGTCGCTCGGCGGTGGCTCGTCCAAGACGTAGCCTTGGTTCTCGAAACCGAGGACAATCCTCAAGTTTCTCAGCCAGTCCGAGTAGTTCATTCTATTAAACTTATTAGTCTCAAGTACCATGGTTAATGGATTCTTATACATATCTGCATTTATAAAAAATGTAAAGCAGAAATTAGCAGATGATGGTAATATTATTATTCAAGTTGAAGACTTGGTCTTTTAGTCTTTAACCCTCCCACTATTTGTATGAAAGTCAGCCACTCTCAAGCGGAGTTTCGGGAAACCATTTCCTAGTGGGCTTGGGATCCACAAGCGCAATCTCCATGCCCCGCTTTTACGATTCACATGAAGAAGACCTCGTGGGAGATATCCAATATGATTATCATCCAATGAGATTCCCAAGATATTTTGTCTCACCTATTCGCATGGTTCCGAGGACTCCAAGCGAACCATGTTACTCAGTGTTGGGCCCAACCCATCCAGCAAATCATGCCTCAAACTATCGCCCCCACGACTCGTGAGACAGGGAAACAACGAGTGCAGTCTCTTTGTTCACAATAATGGTGCAGCTTTCCCCTAGTCCAAGTGTGCCACGACTCGTGAGAATGGGTAGTGGTAGCTTCCTCATCACATTGATATGGATGGAAGGCTCGAACAGATCAAAATGCCATTTTGATCCAAGTCCGTTCTGGGCCTAATATTTAACTTGGTCCAACCAAATGAGAGCTTAATGTACGACCGAGACCTTATCACATTAATGTATTTTAGCATGCATAAATATCTAATATTTAAAGCGATAAATAAATATGCCGCATGCAAAAAACATAGCATACCCCTGTTAGGATGATCACAAGCCCAACCTATGCGACTCACTGAGCCCGTAGTGAGTCTATGGTCTGTCTAGGGTGGTCCTATATTATTACAAAATAATATACCCATTGTCATTCCAATGGGCCTTGTGATGCTCTTGTTTCCCGCCTTGATACTCCACCTTGGGTCTCCGACTCCATAAGCTTGTTAAAAGTAAAACCTCACCAATCTTATGCACTCTCATTACAATTGAAAGTAATACATAGGAAATAAAAACAAACCTTAAGATCACGAGGCTGCAATACGGGAGATGATAGTCCCAAAACAGGAGGCACGCAGGCCCCACCCAACAGAAATGTAAATAATCATACATTCATCCACACATAAGGTCTAGGGCTTTTGTGATCATCCCATGTTGATCCCATCAACGCACATAACATAATTATTCCAAATAATCATGCTTAAACCATGGATATTCCAAATATCCAAGTGATGTCCAACATCACAAAGCATAAATACATATACAATATGAAAAAATTCAAATTTCAAATTCAATTGACATTATAAATAATGCATCCAATGCATGTATTAATCCCAAATTAATTAAGCAAATTTGATTTAAGGAACAATCCAATTATTCCAAAATCAAATACACAAAATTAATACATTTTCAGAATAATGTGCAGAAGAAACAGAAAATTAAATTTTCCAGAAAACGTCGAAAAACGACACAAAATGACCCAGTCCCTGGAAGAGGGGGGCAAAAACCAAGCAATAATGTGAGAGCACATATGGAGTACTAATTGATTTCAGCCCCTAGAAGAGGTTAAAACTATTAGTGCGGCTTGTGCTTAAACCGTAAAGAGGGGAGGCCAATAGCATCAAAGTGAATAATACCTCTTATCTTACCCCTTCGCTGGTCCTCCGTGAATTCCTAAAAAATTTCCTCTGTGCATGCTTGATTTGCAAGGCGATCAGTTGCTTGGTTACCTTCCCTATATATGTGGGAGATTTTGAAGTCAATGTGCCTAAGGTATCCTTTGATCTGCTGTAGAGTGCTCTGGAACATCCATGCTCCTTTAGTAAGGGGTATTAGTAGGTTGATGATATATGTTGCATCACTCTCTATCCAGATCTTATTAACCCCTTTCTCCATACAGATTTGCAGGCCCCTAAGTATGGCTCGGAGCTCAGCTTGAATATTGGTTGAGTATCCTTATGGCTCCGAGAAGGCAAAAGAAACTCTACCAAGATGACCTCTGAGAATGCCACCAGCCCCTAATGGGCTCGGATTTCTTTTTGAGGCCTCATCTGTATTGAGTTTCATCCATGCAATCTCAGGTTTTTCCCAAGAGACCATTGTGATAGTGAGTTGTTTCTCCTTGTGATGAATGTGGATATAAAGGTTTCTGGGCAAGCTGATCTCCAAATAAATGCTCAACTTCCAGCAGTTTGCTTTTGTAGAGGAGGAGGATGTGTGTTAAGATTTTGCGATGGTGTTGTGCTTGAATGCAATGAAAGAATCGGGGACGACCCGGGAACGCAACGGAAGCGTAAAAACATAAATTTAAGGCATAATTTAAATCGGAATAAAAGGGGTGTTTCCTTTGAAGTTCCCCGACGTTCGGTGTTTGTCACAACACAAATAACAAAAGCAAGGATGCTGGTGAAGGACAAGCGGGTCCACCTGGGAGCACGAGCAGAAGCAAGAAATGCGAAAAAATAATACGATAGCATGAATTGAATCGCAAATAAAAGCGAAATACCAAGGGGTGTACTCTTGGGTGCTCAACCGGGCATTCGGTGTAGGATGTATTAATATTTAAACATATATTATACATAGGCAATAGATGAAATGTAAATCTACAAAAGCGTAAATAACCGTTACCTTTGTAGATTTCACGTGTGCGCGACTACATGCGTTGTTCCTTCTTTGGAATGCTCACAAAGTTCAAATGTATGGACTCTCCGAAGGTGATCCACACCACACCGGAAGAAACTCACGTTCTCCTTGCTAGAAGAAAACGGGTTTATGAAGGAATCGACTTAAGGGAATAAACACTATGAATTAGTGTTCTCTTAATCCTACTTTGTTCTTCCTTTTTGATCTAAGATCAAATGATGAACACAAGTGGGAGAGGGAGAGAGAGGCCGAGAATGGGAGAGAGGAGAGGGGCCGATTTTTCTTCTTCTTTTCTTAGAAAAGATGAATAATGATTCTCATCCACAATGTGTTGTATATACTCATATATATACATAATTAATGTGATTATTGGAATGTGTCTAGGTTCATCCGAGGATGTCTAGATACATCCCAATCAATCACCATTAATTCTTCAATCAAACCTACCAACTTTTAAGGTATGATCAAATCATACTAAAAGGGAAGGGCTTGATTTAAGGGCTTGATTGGAGTTGATTTGTCTCTTACCAAAAGAGAAAAGTCAACCGCCACCTTGCATGAAACATGGCTGAATTTTGCTTCCTCCAAGGGAGCATTTTCGGTCATGCTCAATATGGGAAGAAGTCTAACTTCTTCCTATTCCAAAATAGGAATTAATTCTCCTATGGGGTCAAAATTTAACGGACCGGGTTATACCTTAATCCAATTACGACGAACCCAAAATTAAATCTAATTTAATGTCCACTTAAATAAATCCCGTTGATATTTTAATCCAATCAAAAGATCCAACATCTCGACTTTCCATAATTAATCGGTAAATCCAATTTACCGATTAAACGAGGGCCCAATACAATATCGGCCCGTCCATCAAATGGACTATCCCTTAAGTATTCCAATTACTTATTTATCCTTCGAGATTGACTCCAAGTCAATCTCTCAACCTTCCGGTGATTCGTGTGTGACCCTTTAGGTTCACCCTCAGCTAGACTTGGGCCCGTGTTCGAGAAGAGCCCATTACCATGGGTGGCCGTCTAGCAACGGTCCATGGCACTAAAGACTAGCTGAATGTTGGCGTGAACATTTAGGCATTCGATTCCGTACGGGTACTGTCCTTCCGTCTACCGTCTTCCTGCCTTAGTCTAGGGTATGGAATTGGGCGTCGGTTCCCATCCTTCACTAGGCATCTATGCTTAATACTCGAGACCACGCATGCCTCATTGCGTCGACATAGGAAACCATTCCCTGTTCGACAACCACTGTGGCCACAGCTTTAAACAGCATGAACGTGTCTTCGAGTGCATAGGAGATACCTCTATCACATACTGACAGGGGACGGATCCTCTTCTTGGAATCCACCGTCCTCGTTACACATTCTGACTGCACTGGACAAGGCTTATATTGATTATCTTATAGAATGATTACCTGTTGTTAGATCCAAGATACAGCTGTGCACGCGACTGCCATAATTCCTCAAGTCTGAGGACTACTCCCGTACTACCGGTACCAGGAAAATTCAATCATACCGACCAAGCCTCCAAGGCTTCCATATGATGATCCCCGCGAGTCAGTCCAGTCGGCTTGACCCCAGTCGACCAACCCATCAAGATCGTGTAGGTGTCCCACCCTGTCGCCGATGAAATACAACACTCATCCAATGAACACAGCTCTTGATGCAAGTCTCAATAGGACTCTCGATGCCCTATCTCGAGGTCCTCGACTTGGAACATTTCAGACCCAACTCTCAATCAGTTGGTTTCATGACCACCATCCAATGCGTGGCCCAACTGCATGAGTTGTTAACCGTGGTCTGTGGGCTTTGTTGTGATATAGGTAAAACACCGTTTTAACATATGTAAAAATGAGCGCAACAAAGTAGGTACCAATAGTGACGAACACTCATTTTATTCATCACATAATAATATTACATTTATATCAAGTTGTCAAATAGGTTACAAATCGCCAAATCTATTGGCTTTCTTTTCCTCCTTCATTCGTCCACTTGAGAGCTCAACGTAGAACTCCTCTAATGCATTCCACACCACACTTGGGATTTCTTTCTATTCTATTGCTATATAGAAAATAGAAAAGGAAGAAGAAACACTTGAAAAGAAAACACTATGAATTAGTGAACCTTGGAATATTTTTGTTCAATTCTTCTCTAAGATGTATGGACAGTAAAGAGAGAATTTCAGAGTGATTATGGCTAAAAGCCTCCAGCAAAAATAAAGTAAGTTAATTAGTGAAAGTGTAGATACTATTTTTGTGTATGTAGCTAGTAAAATTCAAAATTTCACCTTCTCAATTAACCTCCAAGGCAACTTCCACATACATTCCTAGCATAACTACTACACATGATTGCAAGAGAAAAATCTCTCACATAGCACCATATGGCCAGCCACTCACCTTGCAAATGGAGGAATTTCAACTCCTCCTTAATTTGATTCAACTTGCATGTAAAGTGGATTTGGATTTTTATGTTTTGGACTTGTATTTAATCAAATTAAATAAAGTCCAAAAATAAATCCATTTGGAATTCATTAATCTAATTAATTTCAATCCAATTGAAGCCCAAAAATTTATTTAATCCAATTAAGTAAACATAAGTTCAAATTATGAATAATTGATCTAATCAATTATTCTAGCCAAAATCTGATAAATTAATTCAATTAATTTAAAGGTTCTAAGTCCAAAAAATTAAGTAATCCAATTATTTGATTCTTGGACCATCCATCAAATGGATTTCCCAACAAATGAACCAATCATTTATTTTCTCCCTTGAATTAATTTAATCCAATTAAATTAATTCGCTTCTTGTAGAATTAATTCCAAATTAATTCCACCAAATCCAAATTGATTTGTGTGTGACTCATTAGGTTCACACTCAGCTAGACTTGGGCTTGTGTCCAACACAATTGGTCAATTAAATCCAATTTAATTAACTATTTTCCAATTAACCATTAATCGGAAGACGCCCGTCACCATGGGTGGCCGTCTAGCAATGGTCCATGGCACTAGAGACTAGGTGAATGTTAGCGTGAACATTTAGGCTCCCGAGTTCCATACGAGTACGGTCCTTCCATCATCCGTCTCCCAGTCTAAGTCTAGGGCATTGAATTGGGCGTCGGTTTCCATTCTGGACTAGACAACTATGCTCAATAACTCGAGACATGTCTGCTCTATCGATCGATATAGGAAACCATTTCCTACTCGACCAATCGCTATGGCCACAGACTTAAAAAGCTTAAACTGTCTCAGAGTGCATAGGAGACTCGACTATCATATACTAACAGGTGACAGATCTTATCTTGGAATCCACCATCCTCAATACATATTCCGACTGCATTGTATAAGGCTTATGGTGAACGTATCCCAGATACGGACATCTCTTGCCAGATGCTAGATACATCCATTATATGCATGTGACTGTCATGATTCCTCAAGTCCGAGGACTAACCTCGTACTATCGGAGCCGGGAATTCCAGTTATACCGACCAAGCCTCCAAGGCTTCCATATGACGACTCTCGCGAGTCAGTTCAGTCAGCTGACACCCTTGTCAACTAACCCACTAGTAATACATAGACGTCCAACATCTGTTGCCGAAAAAACACGACACTCATCCAATAAATGCAATCCTTAGTACAAGTCTCTATAGAACCCTCGATGCCCTATTTCGAGGTTCTTGACTTGAAACGTTTCAGACTCAAACCTTAGAAGTTGGTTTCATAGTTGTCATCCAATGCGTAGTCCAACTACATGGATTGTACATTTGGTCTGTGGGATTTATTGTGATGTTAATAGAATAAACATAAATAGTAAGCACAACAAATGGAATTGCCAAACATGAATACTCACTTCATTCATATAACAATATTATAATTACAATAAAATTGTCAGAAATAGATTACATCAAGGCTAATCTAATTGGCTTTTCGGTTACCTATTCTAACAATCTCCCACTTGACCCTAAATCCAATCACTCATGACCCTCAAACCCATCTTCCCGATGTTGAGTATGAGCAGCCTGCGATACTGGCTTGGTCAGCGGATTTGCCGTATTTTCTGCCGATGTGACTCGGTGTCGCCTCTTCCCACCATCTCTATAAGAAGATGGTAGCGCCTAAGAATGTGTTTGGATCGATGATGAGATCTCGGTTCCTTCGCTTGCGTTATAGCGTCGTTGTTATCACAAAAGATAACCACTGGCTTGGCAATGCTAGACACTATACCCAACTCTTGGATGTAGTTTTTCATCCAAACCGCCTCCTTAGCTGCTTGCGAAGTCATTATGTACTCAGCTTCAGTGGTGGAATCAGTTGTGGTATCCTGCTTGGAACTTTTCCAAGCCTCCACACCACCATTCAGCCTAAATGCAAATCCTGATTGAGACTTGGCATCGTCCTCATCAGACTGGAAAGTAGCGTCATTGTAGCCTTCCAGAATCAACTCTCCACCACCGTAAACCAAGAACATATCTTTAGTCCTTCTCTGGTACTTAAAAATGGTCTTGACTGCAGTCCAGTGAGCCTTACCGGAACAAGCCTGATATCTACTCGTTACGCTAAAAGAGAAAGAAACATCGGGCCTTGTGCACTGCACAATATGTTGTATGCTGCCTATGGCTGAAGCATAGGGGATGTCCAACATCCTTCTAACCTCCTGATCATTCTTAAGAGACTACTTCTTAGATAGTTTAACCCTATGCCTCATAGGAAGGAATCATAGTTTGGAGTTTTTCATCTTTAATCTCTTCAAGACTTTCTCAATATACGAGGTTTGGGTCATTCCTAACATCCTTTTAGATCTATCCTGAATAATTTTGATGCCTAGGATGTAGGAAGCATAACCTAAATTCTTCATGGAGAATTGTGTGGACAACCATGCTTTAGTGTCACCTAACATCTTGACAAACACTCTCTAAACAAACTTTTTCCCTCCAATTATATGCTAGATCATGTTATTCTCTCCAGCCACTTCCCATTCACGACTAGCGGTTTTGTGACACTGCAACAACGAATTTTAGAATGTCATTTATCTCGTTAAATTTTTGTACCATATATAGTTACTTTTTTATTTCAAATGGTCATCGTCATTTTTCACCGCCAATATACTATCATATTTATTCTTATTTTAAAGCATGTTTTGATTATAAGTGCACAAGTTGTACTAGTATATAATATGGGAAGGAGGTCATTTGACTAAAACTGAGCAATTATGACCAAATCCTAATTTTTGGTAATTTAGATTTTGTTTAATTTTGAAGGAAAATCTCATTGTGAGTCATTCATTTTAAATAGATTAGTTGCCCATTAATTTTAGCTTTGTGGATTGGATATTTTTTTTTTTTGAAATAACTGATCCTCATTTATCCTATGTATCTTTGGATTTTAAAATTCATAATCCAAGTATGATCAAGTGGTAGTTGCTTCATGTATTGATTTAAATGAAAATAAAGATATCATTTCCTCAATAAAGCATAAATTTATACTATCTTCAGTGGTTTTCAAATTATGTCGATATCTATGCTGGTAGTACGACATTGGACAATAATCAAATAAACAGTAACTTCATAGTATTTTTTGAAATTTTTAATTTTTTATTTATACAAAAAACCTTAATTAGTTTGTCATATTAATCACTTTGTAAAATTTAAGTTAATTACTTAAATATCATTTGTAATAGATAACAAGCAATTAATTAAACTAATAATCATATATTAGTAGGAGTCGAGCCCATAAAATCTTAACTCTCCTAATTAAGCTAAGCCTCGTTACCTTTTTCTCCCAATTGCCACCATCTAGCAATTGGAGAACTACTATGGCACTGTCACCACCCTAACTTCTACAAATATTCTAGCAATCTTCACGGTCATACATATCTTCTACACGAAAAATTAGGTCAAAAAGTGCATACATTTATTTAGATTCTTTATTTAAAATTCAAAAAATAAAAACTTAGATTGATTGCGATTAAATATTTGATATAGATGCTCAAATGAAAAAAATCATGAATCGTTATTGAAAAAAGGATTAAATACATTTTGCATTCCTGAACTATGTATAAAAGTATATTTACCCTCCTAAATTATAAAATGTAACAAAATGACCCCTCGTGACATAGATTATTTTTTTTATGACGAAAATGTCCTTATTGTTTACACCCCTAAAATATTTTTATTTCAATCATTCCCCTAAGACATAATTTTAATTAATATAAAAATTATATTTAACGAATACTATCAGAATTTATTATTTTTATAATTAGTATAAGATCTGTATAATACTCTATAAATTTACAGACCTTATATTTTTTATATAATGTTTAAAAATTTACATAATTTTGCTTGTGTTGTTATATATATGTTGATTTTTTTTAAAAAAATAATATTTTTGATACAATTTAAAAGTATTACATCAAGCATAAAACACTATAAATATGCAAATCTATAATATAATTAATCTATAATATTTTATAATCTTTTGGGTAATGATATGATATCATTTAATTATGCGTACACATACCTAAACAAAAAATTATAGGTGATATAACATACATTTTTATAAAATTATATGCATCATTTATTTACACATATTTACATGTATTTTTTAACATAAATAATTTACTTTGTAAAATATATATGCATATAGTGCGATCGTAAATATTTTTTGTATTACATAATTAATAAAAAAATTATAAATTTTAAATACTATTTTTTAAATAAAATTTGAGTAAAATTTTAAATTTCTAAAAGTAGTTTTGGCAAAGTAATAAATCATACCTTTAGGGAATAAAATGAAATGTATAGGAGATAAGTGAGATCCTTTTAATATCAAATTATTTTATCAGGGGCCTTTTTATTATATTTCATACTTTAGGGCCTAAATGAGACTATATGTATAGTTCAGGAGTGCAAAATGTATTTAACCCAAGAAAAAACAACAATTTAAAACAAATATGAAATCATAAAAAAAAGAATATTCATGTGGATAAAATCATGAATTGATCAAATAGAAAAAAGACAAAAAACAAAAATAAAAATAACAGGAAAGCACGTGAACCAAAAGTGGAAGAATCAAATTTTAAGAGAAAATGATCAAATAAAAAATGTGGAAATCAGAAAAGGTAAGAAATAAAAAGAAGAAGAACAAGAATGACGCAGTTCACGGCAGATTTAGCACGAAAAACAAAGCAGAGAATTTTAAAACCACATCTAATTAGTTTCGTTGATAGGCATATCTTTGATGTATTTATCCGTTGTTATCATGTTGAAAGTCTTGGGTAGGCGCGTGGATCGTCTTGGAAGTAGTGTGAATGTGGAAGTGCGGTATAATTTAAATTTCAAGAATTTAAACATGCATAAATATATATTTAAAATCAATCCGTTCAAGGGGTTGTACCCTTAAAACTCTCGGGCGTTCGGTGTATCTCATGAATAATAAAACATAAATAAAATAATCATGGAGGCCATAGGGTTCTAAAACAAAAGGGGACGAAAATCATAAACCGGAAACCTATCGATTGTCGTTTTCGCCTTGTAACCGGTACTCGCGTTGTTCCCTGATTTGCTTCAAGATCTCGTATAGGAGACCCTCTAATTCGTACACGCAATCCGCCCACGTATCTTGATCTTCGTGCTAGCGAAAGAGCAAGTATATTTTTGGAGAGGACGGATCGATCACACGTTATTGATTAACGAGATCAATCCTCCTTAATGTTCAATTGTCAAAACAAAAGAACAAGAAAAGAGTTTCTTGAAAGGAGGAGAGAGGCACGGCCAAGAGGGAGAGGGAGGAGACTGAAAGGTTATGTGGATCGTCCCGGGAGATGAACGCAAATAGCGGAAGTGCGAAAGATTGCATAATAAAATTGCAAACCATAGTTAAACGGAATTTAAATCATGGATAACATACATAAACGAATCAAGGGGTGTGCCTTTGATTCTCCCGGGCGTTCGGTGTATCTCATGTTCAATAAAACACAACATGGAGGCCATAGAATTGAAATCGAAAAAACATAAGTAAACAACCTACCCGGTTGTAGTTTTGTCTTCGTTCGGCTACATGCATTGTTCCCCGTTTTGCACCAAGATCTCAAAGAAGAGACCCTCTAAATCATGACACTCGCTACATCGGAAAGCAAAGAATCCTTGTGCTAGCAAGAAATTATTTGGGGGAGAAGAGACATCGATACACGTTATCAATTAACGCAATCGACGTCTCTTATGTTCTAACTTGAATCCATCAAGAAGAACAAAGTAGAATTCTTGAAGAGTGAAAGAGGGATGGACGAATTCTTGAGAGAATTTTTGAGAGATGAGAGTTGTAGAGATTAGTAGGTGTGTGTGTGTGTGTGTGTGTGTGTGTTTTTGAGTATTTATAGAAGATGGAATTTCCTATTCCTTCTCAAACTCTTCTAAAGAGACACACTTTGACTAGGATTTTGACCTAGTCAAACTAGGCTTGATTAAGTCAAATTAATCCTGGCCTTTCATCTCATCAATCCCTTGATCAAATCTTGTCCATCCATCTTCATGGGCTTTATGGAATAGGCTTTATTTAATTTTAAATTAAATAATCCCATGGACTTTATATTAAATCCTATTTAATATACTAAGCCCATTAATTAATTAATGGAATGGACTTCATTTAATTCCCAATTAAATAGTCCCATGAACTTTATATTAAATCCTATTTAATATATCAAGCCCATTAATTAATTCACCCTTTTAATCTAATTAAAAGGGAAGCCCATGCTTTATAAAAATCTATAAATATAATTTATGAACTCAAGCCCAATTATTCCAAATAATCCATCGAGGCTTGAATCTCCAAGAAGTATAATTTCATTCCATTAAATTAAACCTTCTCCCGGAATTAATTCCAAATTAATTCCCTTTCATTTGCTGTAGCGGGTGTGACTTTTTAGGTTCACCTTTCAGTTAGACTTGGACCTACTTCTTGTTATTCCATAACCAAAGTAGTCCGTTACCATGGGTGGCCATCTAGCAACGGTCATGGCACTAGAGACTAGGTGAATATGTGGTGTGAACATGTAGGCTTCGAGTTACATGCAGGTACGATCCTACCGTCGCTCGATACGTACGGGTACGGTCTTACTGTCGCCTGTCTCCCGGCCTTTAGTCTAGGGCAGAGAATTGGACGTCGGTTCCCATCCTTGACTAGGCATATATGCTTAATGCTCGAGATAGGTTTAACTCGAGGTAGAAAATCTTTTCCCACTACATCAAGTGCTATGGCCATAGACTTTGTGAGTCTAAACCATCTCCGAGCGCATAGGAGATCTCACTGTCATATCCTTTGACAGGGGACAGATCTTATCTTGGAATGCACCGTTCTTACATACTCCGACTACACTGAACGAGGCTTATGATGACCATGTAATATAACCGGTCAAATTTCAGCAGATCCAAGATACAACCTTAGTATGTAGGGGACTACCGTGATCCTCAAGTCCGAGGACTAATCCCGTACTATCGGAACCGGGAATACGAGTCATACCGACCAAGCCCGAGTGGCTTCCATATGACGATTCCCGCGAGTTACCTCAGTCGGCTCCCCAGCAGGCCGACCCACTAACACTGCTTAGACGATCCTCGTCACCCGTCGATGAAATACAACAGCAGATGCTTAGTGCAAGTCTCAAGGGGAATCTCGGTACCCTGTCTCGAGATTCCTTTGACTTGGAGTATTTCAGACCGATTCGGCGAAACTGATTTCATGCACCTACCTCCAAGCGTAGTTCCAATTTCCCGAAATGTTATTTCAGTCTGTGGGCGTTTGTTGTGATGAGCAGTAAGTACAACAAACTCATGCCTATGAATCCTTACTACATTCATTAACATTATATTACTGTTTCACAGATTGACGAATGATTCTCAGAACAGCCAATACCATTGACTTTCTGCTCACTTATTCTAACAATCTCCCACTTGACCATTAAGTCAATTACCCTCTTTGTTCATAATCCTCTAAGTATGAGTAATCTACGATACCGACTAAGGTATTGTGAGTCCGCTTATATTTCCTTGCGAAGCAATACGGTCTAACCGTGTTACCTCTATCCACCATTGCCTCCTAGAGATGGTGGTTGTCTAAGAATATTTTCGTGGATCTTGTGATGAGATCTCGTGCCTATACTCTCATAGCCAAGTTGCCTTCCATATAGGCGAACATGGCTTGGCCGTGCTAGGCCCCACGTCCATCCTATGGACGCTGTCTTCATTAGTGACCACTATCCGATGCACTCATCATTGGGCCTGACTGTGCGTACCTTTGAGACTAACTGATTTTTACTTATTCTCTGGAAGCTAGTATCGCTTTGGCCTTCCAAAGCAACTCTCAACAGACGGTGCATCATGAACCCATCTTTAGTCTTTATTCAGGTACTAAGGATCGTTCTTGATTGTTGTCTTCAACCCCTCAGTGCATTACTGATTTCTGTTGAGTCATGCAAGAAGCACACTTAACATCAGTTCCTATGCACCGAGTAAACATATCGTATGTTTGCCTAGGGTTAAGACGTAGGGGATACTCAACATCCAAGCCTTCTCATTAGTCCACCGTGACTAAGTCTTGAATGACTTGATGCTTTATTCATAGTATCTAAGCGTTCTCATCAGTCTAACTATGACTGAGTCTCTAACAACTTGTCCCTCTACATATTTGAGTTTTCTCATCAGTCTACCATTGACTGAATCTTTGGAAAAGCTCAATCCATGATATGTATGTGGGAACCCTAAAAATGTCATGGAGAATTTTCGTGAGTTACGGATTGTGTTTTAGTGATTTTTAATGCCTTGAATTCATCCATGAATCAAGAAATTGCACACTTAAACACTTGGAACACCATTTCTACTCCCACTGATCACCTACATCGCTTAAGACCGAGTCATGCACCGTATGAGCTCGTCTAAATGAATATTCCAGTTATGCGGTGTTTCAAACCTTGTTTGAATTTCCTAGTGGATTATATGGCTCCTCTCCATAAATCCTACTCCAATGTCCAACATCACGTTCCGCAGGTCATTTGGATTTCTATCCAATTTTGACCGAACATATCCCGATCACTCGTACCTCTACGTTCAGGTTCGTTTTTAAGGGGACTGGAATATGATCAATTTAAGAAATGCAATTATAAGCAACGTTAGTATTATTCTGTCATAAACTTGTACAAATCAGACACCGAGTGTAATTTATCTCCCACTAGTCCCTTGACGCATGTAGGATCCTTCTACATGCTCAAGGACTTTGTTGGGACACAGGCTTGCCAAACCATGGCTCCTTGTGCGTGACTTCTAGCAAAGTGCCACGTTCCTTACGTTGGCAATTTGAGTCTACGTCTTCACGGGCTAAGGTAATTTGGTGAAACTTCGATCGATCTTCATCCAACGAGACTCGATCGTTCCCTTTATCAGAGACCGTCATACTTAGCCTTTACAGGAAATGTTTCATTGAGAATTCCATTCTCAACTGGATGCTCAAGAGCTCCCACTAAATACACGGCCTTTTCGATCCTATCGAAACAGGTTTAATTTTGCAACCATTTATGGTTCACCTCCTTAAGTCTAATTCCCAGACCTCCTATGGGACCTTTAGACTTTTGAACCCTCTTATGGTCTTGTGTATTAGTAACCTACAGTTGTCTTATTGGCTCTCTTCCAATAGACTATTGGGCATGCCTACTTTGTCCAACAAAGAGCTTTGGGATTTTCTTCTTTATAAAAGACTTTTAATTTAGTCGATTCGAATCATCTATTTCTAGATTCATCGAACTTTTCAATTTACTTATCTTTTTATGACAGGAAACGTCCTAGCTGTTGTAGATGCCAAATCTGTAAGTTGGTCTTGATTAATCCATTTTGATAATTTGAATTTTGAGTATCCATAAACCTTTTATGGGATGGTTTTCTAGGAATTTACGTGAAAACACTAGCAAACATGAATCAATATTCATTAATTTTGTTGATCAAATGTGTATGAAATAAAACCTTTGTCCAACAAAGAGACATACTTTTGATCATGCTAGATCATGTAATTCCTATAAACTATCCTAACATGATCACGATTATGGGCCTAACATGTCTCTAGTCCTTTTCATTAATGGACCTTGCCATTGTTGAATCCTAGAACTGTTCTTGGCTTTTAAGTCCTTATTCACTTTCTGCAAACCACCCGCAGATTAGTGACAGGAACGGTATCAAATACCAAATAGTGTAAAAGTGATCATGTCAATACTCAATATCAAATTTTATCTACATTAGAGAGAGGTTTAGTATACTCCCCTTTCCAATGGCCCTTTTTTACGATAGTGAATGCTTACGTTCTTAGAAATCTATGAACTTGACTGCTTGAACCTTTTGCCCTTTCCTTTACCTCCACCTTGTGTTGTAAAGGAACAACACTTGAAGTGCCTAATAGTTGATGTCACCTTACCCTTCTTCCTCTTTTGGCGTCTGGCACCCTTGCCTTTCGCTATGGAGGTTGAAGCCTCTCCTACTAGTACCGACGGTGCAAATTTTGCAATCGTTGCCTCGTACTAGACCAACATAATTACCAACCCATGAAGATCCTTCCTAAGCTCGTTCATGTTTGATAATTAAAGGTTCGTAGGAGGAAGAAGAGACTGAAGGATCATGTCAATGTATGTCTCTATTTCAAGACTGACGTGGAGATCTTTTGAGCTTCTCCAATAGGGATTGCATCATCACTCCATGTTCTTTGTACCGACATCCCTTCCGTTATCTTAGCTTCAAAAAAATGCTTTCGTTGCATTTTACCCTACATGCTGGTCCAGGACCATATGATGCAAACGAACATAGTTTGAGCTAACATCATTTTATCCTACTTGCCGGTGGTCATCCTTCAACTTTTGAACGCCAAGCGTTGCTTTAGTTTTCGACCCCTCCGGCAAGGGCTGAGGAACGTCCTCATTCAGTTATGTGAGTTAAGGTTCTGGAAATCTAAGACCATCTTAAGATTTTACAGTCAATTCGTGTAATTGGTTCCCTTTTAATAAGCCTCTTAGTGATGTGTTTGGTGGATACTTAGACATTTACAAATATATAAAAACAGAAAATAATAAGCAGAATGACGTAATATTTTGGTTAAGTCTCGGTCTTTAGTCCTTAACCTCTCCCACTATTTCTACGAAAACACGGCACTCTCAAACGTTGTTTTCGGGAAATCCTTTCCTAGTGGGCTCGGGATCTACAGCGATCTCCCCCATACCCCGCTTTTACGATTCGCATGGGAAAAGAACCCGTGGGAGGTATTCCATACCATTCTCATTCCACGAGATTCCCAATATAATTGCCTCACCCTTTCACGTGATCCCGAGGACTCCAAGCAAATCACGTTATTTGGGCGTTAGACTCGACCCATCAACCGATTCATAGACCCACTGCTACCTCCACGACTCGTGAGACAGGTAACAACAGTCTACTCCTCGTTCATGATAAAGTTCAGCTTTTTTTAAGCACGATAGTCGTGCCACGACTCGTGAGACCGCGCTATCGACCTAAAAGATCTTCCTCACTTTTGTCATGGATGGAAGGCTTGGACAGACTCCCAGAGTCCTAGTCTATTTATTAAGGGTCTATATTTAACTTGGTTCAACCAAGTGAGAGTTTTGATAGAACGAGACCTCATCACATATAAGTATTTTGCATGCGTTATAGCAAAAATATTCTAAGCATAAATGTAACCATACATAAAGCATATAGAATAATCATAAAAACACATCGCATGCAAAATAAAGCCTAGCACGCCCCTGTAGGATGATCACAAGCCCAAACCTATGCGACCCACTGAGCCCGCAGTGGATCTATGGTTAATCTAAGGGTAGGCCCTATGCTATTACAAGATTTAATAACCCATTACATGCAATGAGCCTTGTAAGTCCTCTTTATCTTCTTGGGCTCTCCATCTTGGGCCTACACCGGGCTCCTTCTCCATGGATCCTCTGTGAGCCATCTGATGGCTACCTCTATGGGCCTCCAATACCTTGGGCTTGTCTTCTCTTGTAGCTTTTATTTACAAAAATAAAACATCACCACTAATTCTACTCTCATTACATCATAAAATAAGAAACCCTAATTAAACATTTGGGGGGAGTACATTAGGAGGGAGAGAGAAAGCCTTATTATTCAAAGGTAACTAGAAGAGAGAGAGTGAGAGGAAAATAAAGGGGCACACAGGCCACAACCCAACAAATAAATATAGCGGTCTAGGGGCCTTGTGATCATCCTTTGTCAATTCAATTAACACAAATAGCATAAGGACATATCTCACGTAAAACATGCTATTCAAATATCCATGATATCTCATATCATAAAATAAATATAGAAATTATATGCAAAATATTTACACCAAATATTGGATAATGGGGCAACCTATGCACAACGATTTTTGTTGGAAAATCCTTTTTCATAATTAACAAGGCAATATTAATTCAATGAAATATAAAATCTCAACCAAAATTAAAATGCCCCTCGTTAATTAATTCAATAAAATTCCCAGAATTATACAGAAAAATCAGATTTTTTGGAAACGCACGAAAAAACCGAAAAACCGAAAAACGATCCACAACCGCCGGCTAGGCGCGGAGCTTGTATAGGACGGTGATGTCCTCGCACAGCTTGCATAGGACGGTGATGTCCAAAACCGAAAAACCGAAAAAACGGTCCACAACCGCCCTCACCCGCGCGCGCAGGTGATGTCCTCGCGCAGCTGCTGCACAGCAGTGCGCGCACACAGTACGGAAGCGTGCGCCTATTGTCTGCCATGCGGCCTCCCTGCCGACCACCACCGTTTTTCATGTTTAAATATTTTCTTGCAATTAAATTTTTGAAACACAAAAACCAACAATTCAAGAACATGCCCATATATTCAAGAATTCCAAAATCTAACATTTGTGCAATATTAATACATGTCAAGATCTACTCATGCTCAAGCCATAAAATAACCATGATGTCCAATATCATAAAATGCAGAAATTATAGCGAAATTTTACATTTAAATCTTGATCATTGGTGCAACAATTGCAAGAATTAAATCTTGTTAGGAAACCTATTCCTCCTCAACAAAGCAACATTTATTTTAAGAAAGTCCAAATCTCAAAAAATAAATATTCTAAGTCAACGGGTTCAGAATAATGCAGAAAATATCATAAAAATAATTCAGTAAAAATAGTTTTGAAAAACGAGCCAAAAGAGGGAGAGAAACGGAAAACAGCTCAGCCGGCCGGCCAGGCGCGCGCGTGCCCAGCGCAGACGGCCGCGCATGGGCTCGCGCCTGCGCCTAGCGCTTGCACGAGGGCGCACGCGCGCAGGCGCCCTTGCCTGTGCGTGCGCAGAGTTGGGCGCGCTGGCCGGGCGCGCGCAGGCCCCTCTTGCACGCGCGCCCGGTTAGGCCCCTGTGCGCGCGACCAGCGTGCTGCTGCTGCCAATTCACCATTTTTCACTCCTTTTCGACTTTTAATGCTATTTTTCTGAACCAAAAGATAAATTCAACCCTAGAACATGTATAAACAAATTCAAGAAACCCAAGGTCTAAAATCTCATGCAAAATTAAACGCCAATCAAGATCTACGTTAAACATGCTATAAACGTAAATTAAAAACACGTTTATCAAGCTTAAACGCACATAGCACGTAAAATTCAATGCCTATACACCGAACCGGGCTCTGATACCACTGAAAGGTTATGTGGATCGTCCCAGGAGATGAACGCGAATAGCAGAAGCACGGCAGATTGCATAATAAAATTGCAAAGCATAATTAAACAGAATTTAAATCATGCATAACATATATAAACGAATCAAGGGGTGTGCCCTTGATTCTTCTGGGCATTCGGTGTATCTCATGTTCAATAAAATACAACATGGAGGCCATATAATTGAAACTGAAAATCGTAACTAAACAACCTACCCAGTTGTAGTTTTGTCTTCGTTAGGCTACATGCATTGTTTCCCGTTTTGCACCAATATCTCAAAGAAGAGACCCTCTAAATCATGACACTCGCCACACCGGAAAGCAAAGAATCCTTGTGCTAGCAAGAAATTATTTGGGGGAGAAGAGACATCGATACACACTATCAATTAACGCAATCGACGTATCTTATGTTCTAACTTGAATCCATCAAGAAGAACAAAGTAGAATTCTTGGAGAGTGAAAGAGGGATGGACTAATTCTTGAGAGAATTTTTGAGAGATGAGAGTTGTAGAGATTAGTAGGTGTGTGTGTGTGTGTGTGTTTTTGAGTATTTATAGAAGATGGAATTTCCTATTCCTTGTCAAACTCTTCTAAAGAGACACACTTTGACTAGGATTTTGACCTAGTCAAATCCTAGTCAAACTAGGCTTTGATTAAGTCAAATTAATCCTGGCTCTTCATCTCATCAATCCCTTGATCAAATCTTGTCCATCCATCTTGATGGGCTTTATGGAATGGGCTTTATTTAATTCTAAACTAAATAATCCCATGGACTTTATATTAAATCCTATTTAATATACTAAGCCCATTAGTTAATTAATGGAATGGACTTCATTTAATTCCCAATTAAATAGTCCCATGAACTTTACATTAAATCCTATTTAATATATCAAGCCCATTAATTAATTCACCCTTGTAATCTAATTAAAAGGGAAGCCCATGCTTTATAAAATCCATAAATCTAATTTATGAACTCAAGCCCAATTATTCCAAATAATCCATCGAGGCTTGAATCTCCAAGAAGTATAATTTCATTCCATTAAATTAAAGCTTCTCCCGAAATTAATTCCAAATTAATTCCCTTTCATTTGGTGTAGCGGGTGTGAGTCTTTAGGTTCACCTTTCAGCTAGACTTAGACCTACTTCTTGTTATTCCATAAACAAAGTAGTTCGTTACCATGGGTGGCCATCTAGCAACGGTCCATGGCACTAGAGACTAGGTGAATATGTGGTGTGAACATTTAGGCTCCGAGTTACATGCAGGTATAGTCCTACCGTCGCTCGATACGTATGGGTACGATCCTACTGTCGCCGCTCTCCCGACCTTTAGTCTAGGGCATGGAATTGGACGTCGGTTCCCATCCTTGACTAGGCATCTATGCTTAATGCTCGAGATAGGTTTAACTCGATGTAGGAAATCCTTTCCCACTACATCAACTGCTACGGCCATAGACTTTGTGAGTCTAAACCATCTCCGAGCGCATAGGAGATCTCGCTATCATATCCTTTGACAGGGGACAGATCCTATCTTGGAATACACCGTTCTTACATACTCCGACTACACTGGACGTGGCTTATGATGACCAAGTAATATAATCGGTCAAATTTTGTTAGAATAAGTGACCAGAAAGTCAATTGGATTGGTTGTTCTGGGAACTATTCGTCGATCTTAATCAAAGTAATATTATACTGATGGATAAAGTAAGTATTCATCATTGGCAAAATGTGTTTGTTGTGCTTACTACTTACATTTGAATGGTGTTTCAATGTCACAACAAATGCCCACAGACCGATTGGTAAAACCCATTGAGTTGAGTTGCGCATAGGTTGGCGGCTATGAAACCAACTCCTTGAGGATCGGTCTGAAACGTTCCAAGTCGAGGACCTCGAGACTGGGCCTCGAGTGTCCTATAGAGACTTGCACTAAGTATTGCATTCACTGGGTGAGTGCCGAGTTTCATCGGTGCCAGACGTGGGTCGTCTAAGCAATTTTAGTGGGTTAGTTGGCAAAGTAGTCGACTGACTGAACTGACTCGCGAGAATCGTCATATGGAAGCCTTGGAGGCTTGGTCGGTATGACTGTAATTCTCGGTTCCGATAGTACGGGATTAGTCCTCGGACTTGAGGAATCATGGCAGTCGCTTGCATATGAAACTTGTATCTTGGATTTGGCGAGAGGTGACGGTGTCTTTGATATGGTCATTATAAGCCTTGTCCAGGGCAATCGGAGTATGTAGTGAGGATGGTGGATTCCAAAATAGAATCTGTCCCCTGTCAGTATTTGACAGCTATGTCTCCTATGCGCTATGAGATGGTTTCGACTAATTAAGTCTACGGCCGTAGCGATTGGTCGAGTAGGGAATGGTTCCCTAGGTCGATCAATAGAGTAAACGCGTCTCGAGTTTGTAGCATAGTTGCCTAGTCCAGGATGAGAACCGACACCCAATTCCATGCCCTAGACTAAGGCCGGGAGATGGTTGACAAAGGACTGTACCTGTATGGAATTCGGAGCCTAAATGTTCACGCCAACGATCACCTAGTCTCTAGTGCCATGGACCGTTGCTAGACGGCCACCCATGGTAACGGGCATTTCTGATTAATGGTAAATTAGAAATAAATAATTAAATTGGATTTAATTAATCAATTGTGTTGGACACAAGCCCAAGTCTAGCTGAGGGTGAACCTAAAGAGTCACACACAAATCACTATGGAAGTAGTTGAATTAATTTGGAATTAATTCTGGAAGAAGTGAATTAATTTAATTGGATTAAATTAATTCAAGGAGAATATAAATGATGGGATCATTTATTGGAAAAATCCATTGGATGGATGGCCCAAGAATTAATTAATTGAATTAATTAATTTTGGGCTTAATACCTTTAAATTAATTGGATTAATTTATTGGGTTTCGTTTAATTAATTGATTGGATCAATTAATTAGTGTTTGAGCTTATGTTTATTTAATTGGATTAAATGAACTTTTGGATTTCAATAAGGTTTAAAATTAATTGGATTAATTTAAAACCCATGGATCACTTGATTTAATTTGATTAAATCAAGACCGGTCAAAACCGGTCCATGACTTGAAATCAAAGCTCAAAGGTTTGATGCAAGTTTAAGAGGACTTGAAAGTCCTCCATGTAAGCAATGATGTGGCTCCATGTAAGCAATGATGTGGCTTGCCATGATGGCTAGGTGGTCCACATATTGTGCTAACATGGTTGGAGGTTGAGCATAAGTTGTGCATTAGTGTGTAGGTGGTTTTGGAAACTACCTACAACTACACAACACATGTATACACTTTTCTTCTTCCTAACTTGCACTCCCTAGCACACAAGCCACGAAAATTTCCAGCCTTTTCTCCTTCTTTTGAGTTCTCTTTGAATTGGATTCAAAATGAGAACATGAGAAATACGTATACACTAATCAATAGTGTAATACGTTTTTCGTTTCTTCCTTGATCTAGCTTCTACCTAGCAGTAGATCTTAGATTTACTTCCATTGCTGTGGTGTGGACAAATTAGAGGGGTTCTAATTTGAATCCTAAGGTGAATGGAAAAGGAACGAAAAGAGAATCAAAGCTTGTTGCTATTGTACATGCGAAACGAAAATGGGTATGTTTCTATTTAAATTATTGTACCTTTTTGTTTCCTCCTCTAGCCACATGTTCAAGCATATTTTTATGTATGTTATTATGCTTCTGAATACACCGAACGCCCAGGAATTCAAAGGGAACACCCCTTTGAAATCGTTCTAAATTTCTTTTATTTTACGCTTCCGCCGCATTCCCGGGCCGTACCGATTCTTACAGTGGTATCAGAGCCCGGTTCGGTGTTGTGGCTTTAGGAATGACATGTTTTTATGTGATGAGCATGTTCAACATGTTTAATTTGCTTTTGGAAAACATGTTTTACAGTTTTAAGCATGATTATGTGTTTAGAAGAATATGTGTTAATTTTGCTTTTAATTATGGATATCCATGCATTTTTTGAAAATTGGATTTTTTTGAAAAAAAAATTGGGTTCAAAACAGTGCAGCCGGCAGCAGCTGCCGGCTGCACAGTGCCAGCGCGCGCGCAGGCGCGCGGACGGCAGTGCTGCCGGCCGGCCGGTTTCGAACGGCTGGGCCGTTTTTGCTATTTTTACCCAGAAAATTGGATTTTCCACATTTCTGCATATTTTCTGAAATGATTAATTTTGGCTAACTTTAATTTTAGTTAAATTGGATTTTTCTAAAATTTAATTGTGCCTTAGATTAATTTGAAAATGGTTTCCAAACAAAAAAATTATTTTTTTTTGGTACATTGGATGTATGATACATGATATCCATTTTTAATTTCATTATTAATATATATATTTCTGCATATAATTGTTTTGTTGTTTATGATATTGGATATCATTTTTATAAATGCATTGGATGTATTTATTTAATGGGCATATTTATATTTGATATAAATGTGTATTAATTGTTTATTGGATAAACAATGGGGATGATCACAAAGCCCATGGCCCTTATGTATGGTTTAATTTTTATTGGGTGAGGCCTGCGTGCCTCTTTGTTTTATTATTCTCTTTCTCTCTCTCGTTTTTAGCCTTGAAATAATAAGGCTTGCTTTCTTCCTCCTTTTGTACTCCCCCCAACTTCTGATTGGGGTTTCTTATTTAAGTTTTAATGAGTGTAGTTAGGTTGGTGAGGATTTATTTTTTGTAATAAATTGTAAGGAAGCATTTCCATGGTGATGGAGGCCCAAGAAGAGGCCCGTTAGACGGAGCCCACGATCTCCAAAAGAATGAAGAGGCGTTACAAGGCCCATTAGAATGATAATGGGTTATAATTTTGTAATAGTGTAGGCCACCCTAGATTGACCACAGATCCACTGTGGGCTCAGTGGATCACATAGGATTGGGCTTGTGATCATCCAACAGGGGCGTGCTAGGCTTATTTTGCATGTGGTGTATGTTTTAATATTTGATGTATGATGTGTTTTGAATGCATCCTTTATGTTCAATGTTAAAACTGGAGCATACAAAACTTTCTTAATGATGAGGTCTCGATCACTAATAAACTTAACTCTCACTTGGATGGTCCAAGTAAATATTAGGCCCATTAATGGATTAAAAAGTCAAATGGTTTGATTTAAATCCAAGCCTTCCGTCCATAGCAATGTAGTGAGGAAGCTACTTTCACCCTAATAAACTTAACTCTCACTTGGATGGTCCAAGTAAATATTAGGCCCATTAATGGATTAAAAAGTCAAATGGTTTGATTTAAATCCAAGCCTTCCGTCCATAGCAATGTAGTGAGAAGCTACTTTCACCCATTCGTGGTCTCACGAGTCGTGGCACGTTTGGAATGGAAGAAAGTTGCGCTATTGTTATGAACAAAGGAATATGCTCCTATTTCCCTGTCTCATGAGTCGTGGGGGGCGATAGTTGAGATATTCATTTGGTTGATGGGTCGGGCCTAACGCTGAGTAATATGATTCGCTTGGAGTCCTCGGGATCATGTGAAGAGGCGAGGCAAAATAACTTGGGGATCTCATTGGATGAGAATGGTATAGGTTACCTCCCACAAAGCCTTTTTCCGTGTGAATCGTAAAAGCGGGGCATGGAGAATTGCGTTTGTGGACCTCAAGCCCACTAGGAAATGATTTCCCGAAATCTCTTTTGAGAGTGATGGGCTTTCGCAAAAATAGTGGGAGGGGTTAATGACTAAAGACCAAGTCTTAACTTGAACATAATATTACTATAATCTACTTAATGTTTTTTCTGTTACATTTTGAATGTATATGTCTGAGAATCCACTAACGCCAATACTAGAGGCTAATATTTTTAATGGAACAAACTACAACGACTGGCTGTGAAATCTTAAGATAGTCTTAGATTTCGAGAACCAGACTTACATTCTGGATAAGGATCTTCCTCAGGCCTTGCCAGATGGGTTAATGCCTCAAGAACGCTTGGTGTTCGAGAAGATGCATGTTGACCACCGGCAGGTCCGCAGCATCGTACTGGCCTTGATGACTAACGAGATCCAGAAGCAGTACGATAGGCTAGATGATGTTGGCTAGATTATGCTTCGTTTGCAAGATATCTATGCGGTCTCGGACCGGTATGTTAGATACGCTGCAACGAAAGCATTCTTCGGAGCTAAGATGACAGAAGGGTCGTCTGTACGAGAGCATGGAGTGATGATGCTATCCCTTGTGGAAATGCTCAAAGACCTCCAATCTAATCTTGAAAAAGAGACGTACATCGATGTGATCCTTCAGTCTGTTTCTACCTCCTTCGACCAATTTATTGATGACTTGATAAATATGTTGGTCTGGTACGAGGCAATGATTTAAAAAATCTGCACCAGCGATACTAGTGGGAGAGTCTTTGACCTCAGAAGCGAAAGGCAAGGGTGCCGGACGCTGGAAGAGGAAGAAAGCTAAGACAACATCAGCCACTGCTAGTACTTCGAGTGATCCTGTTACACCGCTTGGTGGAGGTAAAGGAAAGAGGAAGAGGGTTCGGCAGTCAAAGTCATAGATTCCAAACGATGTGTGCATTAACTACCGCAAAAAGGGACATTGGAAGAGGGAGTGTCCCAAGCTCCTCTCCAATGAAGGTACATTTGAATTGAGTACCAACATGATTATTGTTCTACTCTTTGGTATTGGATATCAGTTAATCATAATCTGCGAATGGTTTACAGATGGTTATGAGTAGAAAGCCTAGACAGGTCCTAAAGCTTAGCGATGGCAGGGCCATTGCTGCAAAGACTAGGGACTAGTTAGGCATAGCATAGCAGTGATCATGTTAGGATAGAGTTTGAAAGGGAATATATAACCTAGCATGATCGAAGTATGTTTTTATATACTGTTGGACAGATTTTAATTACATACGTTTGATCAATAAAATTACTTTATTTGACAAAGAATGACTATTCTTGTCTGCTAGGTGGGATACATAATTATCCTTAAACATTATCCCATAATTGGATTATGAGTACTCAAATCAAATGATTAAAATGGATAATCAAGATAAACTTACGAATTTGGCATCCATAAGCTAGGATGGTCTTTTCTTTAGTTAAGGACGAGGAAGTGGGAAGATTCAAAGAGTCTAGCGATAGACAATTTGAGTCGACTAGCTTACAAGTCCTCTCTGAGATGGAAAGACTATAAGGCTTCTTTGTTGGACAAAGTGGGCTTGCCAAAAGTCTATCGGATTAGATCCATTTAGACATTCGTAGGTTACTCAGTACACAGCACCAGAAGAGGGTTCACAAGTCTAAGGACCTTGGATAGGTTCGGGGAATTAGACTTGGAGTGGTGAACCAAGTTGATTGAAAAATTAAACCTCTCGATTAGATCGAAGGGGCGTGTATTTAGTAGGAGTTCTTGAATATCCAGATGAGAATGGAATTCTCACTCAGTGGAATTCTTCCTGTAAGGACCATGGTTGAACGATCTCTGATAAGGGAGAAATCGAACCTTGTTAGACTTGGTTCGATCGGGGTTTCACTGGATTACCTTAAACCTTCTAGACATGGGCTTGAAAGGTTGCCAGGTTGAGAAACATGGCATTTTCTAATAGTCATGATCTAGTTGCCATATAGGTCATGGTTTGGCAAGCCTGCATCCTACAAAGTTCTTGAGTACATGGGATGGTCCCACATACGTCAAGGGACTAGTGGGAGACAAATTAGACTAGGTGTCTGATTTGTGCAGATTTAATGCAGAATAATGCAAACATAATTTGTAATTATATTATTCCATTGACTATATTCCAGTCCTCCTAGGGAGAACCAGAATACCTTAGTTACTTGAGAGGTAAAGGTTTCTGGGCCTGTTCGGTCAATTGGATTATCATCCAAAAGATACAAGGAGAAGCGATGTTGGACATCGGGTTTGGATCAATGGCTTAGAGCTATTGGATCCATCATGAAAATTCAAACTGGGTTTGAAATTTTGTATAACTGGAATATTCGTTTTGACGAGTTCATACGGAGTATGAATCTATCAGTAACAGGCTTTAGGGTCAGTGGGAGGATAGTTTTATTCCAAGTGTTTAGTGTGTAACGTCTTATTAATTTGGAATGAATTTAAGATGTTAGAAAACACTGAAACACGAGCGTTGTTCACGCAATTCTCCATGATAGGAATTGGATTCCTTTATACAGGGTTAAGCTGTTCAAGAATCAGTCACGCTAGACTGATGAGAAAGCTTAGATGTTTGACATCCCCTACGTCTTTGCTTTAGGCAGCATGAATGTTGTTCGTTGCATTGGGCCTGATGTTGTGTATGCTTTGTGCATAACAATGGTTATTGGGCTTGTGCCGAGAAGGCAGTAGACAACTGTTGAGAATATCTTTAATACCTGAATAAGGATTAAAGAAGTGTTCTTGATGCACATTTTGTGGAGGGTTGATTCTAGAAGGCTATAGCGATACTAGCTTCCAGAATCATGTGAATAATGTTTAGTCTCAATATGTATATACATTTGGACTTAATGGTGAGTGTGGTAGATTGGAAAGGTTTCAAGCAGGATACCATGACATGTCATTAAGAAGTCGAATGTATGGCGACTTTGGAAGTCGTTTCTGGAAAGTGGTTTGGATTGAAAACCGCATCCATAGGATGGATGTGGTGCCTAGCACGGCCGAGCCAGTAGTTGCCGCCAACAACTAGGCTTTGGCAAAAGCTTTTGGGCTCGAGATCTCATCACAGATCCACGGAAAATTCTTAGACAACCACCATTTGCAGGCAACAATGGTAGGAAGCGTTGACACGGTTAGACCGTGTCACTTCGGCAGAGAAATATAGTAGACCCACGAGACCGAGCCGGTATCGTAGATTGCTCATGCTCAGAAGGCTCTGAGCAACATGGGTAATTGGCTTTGTGGTCAAGTGGGAGATTGTTAGAATAAATGACCAGAAAATCAATTGGATTGGTTGTTCTGGGAACTATTCGTCGATCTTAATCAAAGTAATATTATACTGATGGATAAAGTAAGTATTCATCATTGGCAAAAAATGTGTTTGTTGTGCTTACTACTTACATTTGAATGGAGTTTCAATGTCACAACAAATGCCCACAGACCGATTGATAAAACCCATTGAGTTGAGCTGCGCATAGGTTGGCGGCTATGAAACCAACTCCTTGAGGGTCGGTCTGAAACGTTCCAAGTCGAGGACCTCGAGACTGGGCCTTGAGTGTCCTATAGAGACTTGCACTAAGTATTGCATTAACTGGGTGAGTGCCGAGTTTCATCGGTGCCAGACGTGGGTCGTCTAAGCAATTTTAGTGGGTTAGTTGGCAAAGTAGTCGACTGAGTGAACTGACTCGCGAGAATCGTCATATGGAAGCCTTGGAGGCTTGGTCGGTATGAGTGGAATTCTCGGTTCCGATAGTACGGGATTATTCCTCGGACTTGAGGAATCATGACAGTCGCTTGCATATGAAGCTTGTATCTTGGATTTGGCGAGAGGTGACGGTGTCTTTGATATGGTCATTATAAGCCTTGTCCAGGGCAATCGGAGTATGTAGTGAGGACGGTGGATTCCAAGATAGAATCTGTCCCCTGTCAGTATTTGACAGCTATGTCTCCTATGCGCTATGAGATGGTTTCGACGAATTAAGTCTACGGCCGTAGCGATTGGTCGAGTAGGGAATGGTTCCCTAGGTCGATCAATAGAGTAAACGCGTCTCGAGTTTGTAGCATAGTTGCCTAGTCCAGGATGGGAACCGACACCCAATTCCATGCCCTAGACTAAGGCCGGGAGATGGTTGACAAAGGACTGTACCTGTATGGAATTCGGAGCCTAAATGTTCACGCCAACATTCACCTAGTCTCTAGTGCCATGGACCGTTGCTAGACGGCCACCTATGGTAACGGGCATTTCTGATTAATGGTAAATTACAAATAATTAATTAAATTGGATTTAATTAATCAATTGTGTTGGACACAAGCCCAAGTCTAGCTGAGGGTGAACCTAAAGAGTCAAACACAAATCACTATGGAAGTAGTTGAATTAATTTGGAATTAATTCTGGAAGAAGTGAATTAATTTAATTGGATAGAGAATATAAATGATGGGATCATTTATTGGAAAAATCCATTGGATGGATGGCCCGAGAATTAATTAATTTTGGGCTCAATACCTTTAAATTAATTGGATTAATTTATTGGGTTTCGTTTAATTAATTGATTGGATCAATTAATTAGTGTTTGAGCTTATGTTTATTTAATTGGATTAAATGAAATTTTGGATTTCAATAAGGTTTAAAATTAATTGGATTAATTTAAAACCCATGGATCACTTGATTTAATTTGATTAAATCAAGACCGGTCAAAACCGGTCCATGACTTGAAATCAAAGCTCAAAGGTTTGATGCAAGTTTAAGAGGAGTTGAAAGTCCTCCATGTAAGCAATGATGTGGCTTGCCATGATGGCTAGGTGGTCCACATATTGTGCTAACATGGTTGGAGGTTGAGCATAAGTTGTGCATTAGTGTGAGGTGGTTTTGGAAACTATCTACAACTACACAACACATGTATACACTTTTCTTCCTAACTTGCACTCCCTAGCATACAAGCCACGAAAATTTCCAGCCTTTTCTCCTTCTTTTGAGTTCTCTTTGAATTGGATTCAAAATGAGAACATGAGAAATACGTATACACTAATCAATAGTGTAATACGTTTTTCGTTTCCTCCTTGATCTAGCTTCTACCTAGCAGTAGATCTAGATTTACTTCCATCGCTGTGGTGTGGACAAATTAGAGGGGTTCTAATTTGAATCCTAAGGTGAACGGAAAAGGAACGAAAAGAGAATCAAAGCTTGTTGCCATTGTACATGCGAAACGAAAAAGGTATGTTTCTATTTAAATTATTGTACCTTTTTGTTTCCTCCTCCAGCCACATGTTCAAGCATATTTTTATGTATGTTATTATGCTTTTGAATACACCGAACGCCCGGGAATTCAAAGGGAACACCCCTTTGAAATCGTTTTAAATTTCTTTTATTTTACGCTTCCGCCGTGTTCCCGAGCCGTACCTTCCTATGAGACATGGAATTAAGTTATCCAAGAAGCAGTCTCCTAAGACTGATGAGGAGCTTAAAAGGATGTTGGACATAGGTAGCATACAGTATGCTGTTCAGTGCACTAGACCTGATGTGGCTTTCGCTTTGAGCGTAACTAGCCGATATCAGTCGTATGCCGGGGAGGCACACTGGAGTGCAGTCAAGACTATCCGAAAGTACCTGAAAAGGACTAAGGACATGTTCTTGATCTATGGCGATGGAGAGTTGATACTGGAAGGCTATAGCGACGCTAGCTTCCAGTCGGATGACGATGATGCCAAGTCTCAGTCTGGTTATGTATTCAGACTTAATGGTGGCGTGGTCGCTTGGAAGAGTTCCAAGCAGGCTACCACGGCGGACTCCACCACAGAGTCTGAATACATAGCAGCTTCGGAAGCTGCTAAGGAGGTGGTATGGATGAAGAGCTATATCCAAGAGTTGGGTGTAGTACCTAGCATTGCTGAGCCAGTGGTTATCTTCTGCGATAACCACGGGGCTATAGCACAAGCAAAGGAACCGAGATCTCATCACCGATCCAAGCATATTCTTAGACGCTACCATCTGCTCCGAGAGATGGTTAGCAGGGGTGACGTTCGGATGGACCGAGTCAGCTCCGCAGGAAACATAGCAGATCCTTTTACTAAGCCCATGTCGCAAGTTGCCCATACTCAGCATCTGGATAAGATGGGTTTGAGGTCAATGGGTGATTGGCTTTAGGTCAAGTGGGAGATTGTTAGAATAGGTGACCAGAAAGCCAATAGGTTTGGCGATTTGTAACCTATTATACAACTCGATGTAAATGTAATATTATAACGTGATGAATAAAATGAGTATTTATCACTTCTGGTGCTTACTTTGTTGCGCTCATTTCACATTTGTTAAAACGGTGTTTAACTTATATCGCAACGAAGCCTATAGACCATGGGTAACAACTCGTGCAGTTGGGCCACGCATTGGATGGTGGTCATGAAACCAACTGATTATGAGTTGGGTCTAAAACATTCCAAGTCGAGGACCTCGAGACAGGGCATCGATAGTCCTATTGAGACTTGCGTCAAGAGTCGTGTTCATTGGATGAGTGTCGTGTTTCATCGGCGACAGGCGTGGGACGCCTATACGATCTTGATGGGTTGGTCGACTGGGGTCGAGTCGACTGGACTGACTCGCGGGGATCATCATATGGAAGCCTTGGAGGCTTGGTCGGTATGATTGGTTTTTCCCGGTTCCGATAGTACGGGAGTAATCCTCAGACTTGAGGAATCATGGCAGTCGCGTGCACAGGATGGCTGTATCTTGGATCTGGCGAGAGGTAATCATTCTGTAAGATGATTATCATAAGCCTTGTCCAGTGCAGTCGGAATGTGTAGCTAGGACGGTGGATTCCAAGAAGAGGATCCGTCCCCTGTCAGTATGTGACAGAGGTATCTCCTATGCACTCGGAGACACGTTCATGCTGTTTGAAGCTGTGGCCACAGTGGTTGGTTGAACAGGGAATGGTTTCCTGTGTCGACGCAATGAACCATACGTGGTCTCGAGTATTAAGCATAGATGCCTAGTCAAGGATGGGAACCGACGCCCAATTCCATACCCTAGACTAAGGCCGGGAGACGGTAGACGGAAGGATCGTACCCGTACGGAATCAACGCCTAAATGTTCACGCCAATTCACCTAGTCTCTAGTGTCATGCACCGTTGCTAGACGGCCACCTATGGTAACGGGCCCTTGTGGGACACGGGCCCAAGTCTAGCTGAGGGTGAACCTAAAGGGTCACACACAAATCACCGAGGATGATGAGAGATCGACTTGGAGTCAATCTCGAAGGATAAAATAAGTAATTGGATTACTTAAGGGAAAGTCCATTGGATGGACCGACCGATATTGTATCGGGCTTCCGTTTAATCGGTAAATTGGATTTTCGATTAAATATGGAAAGTTGAGACGTTGAGACGTTGGATCTTCTAATTGGATTAAAAGATCAACAGGAATAATTTAAATGGACATTAAATTGGATTTAATGTTGGGTTCGTCGTAATTGGATTATGATAAAACCCGGTCCGTGAAATTATACCCGAGAGGAGAAATAATTTCTATTTTGGAATAGGAAGAAGTTGGACTTCTTCCCTTAATTAAACATAGCCCACATGCTCCCTTGGAGGAAGCAAAATCAGCCATGTTTCATGCTAGGTGGTATGTTGACTTATCTCTTTTGGAAAGAGACAAATCAACTCCAATCAAGCTCTTCCCTTTTGGTATGATTTGATCATACCATAAATTTTTGTAGGTTTGATTGAAGAATTAATGGTGATTGATTGGAATGAATCTAGACATCATTGGATGAACCTAGACACATTCCAATAATCACAATAATTATGTATATATATTAGAATATACAACACCAAGCATAAGTGATTCATTATTCATCTTTTTCTAGGAAAAATAGAAGACAAAAATCCTCTCCTCTCTCTCAATTTTCGTGCTCTCTCCCTCTCTTACACTTGTGTTCTTCACTTGATTTTGAATCAAGAAGAAGAACAAAGTAAGTTTAAGAGAACACTAATTCATAGTGTTCTTCTCTTAAACCGATTCCTTCCTAAACCCGTTCTTTTCTAGCAAGAAGAACATGTGTTTCTTCCAGTGTGTGGTGTGGATCACCTTTGGAGAATCCATACGTTTGGATTTCGTGAGCATTCCGGAGAAGGAACAACGCTAGTAGCCAGGAGCATACGCTAAAGAATCAAAGGTAACGGTTTATTACGCTTTGATTGATTTCATTTATATATCTATGCCCTATGTGTTTAAATATATGTTTTCAATATTTACACATCCTACATCGAACGCCCGGTTGAGCACCCAAGGGTACACCCCTTGGAATTTGCGTATTTTGAATTTGATTTAAATTTATGCACAATTTCTCGCTTTCTCGCTTCCGCTCGCGCTCCCGGGCGGATCCGCTTGTCCTTCAAATGGTATCAGAGCCCGGTTCGATGTAAGGGGCATAGATCTATGTGTTTGGCATGATCTACTTGCTTTTAAATGGCTTTATTGGCATGTTAGATTACATAAATATATGAATAATATGATGATTCAATTGTTTGGATTTAATGGACTTTTGGCATGCTTAATTTTCTTAGATTGGATCTAAAATTGCATGCTTATTTTCAAAATAATATTACTGTTATTGTGCTGAAACAGTTTTGAAAAACACAAAAAAAAAAATAAAAAAAAAATTGATCGGGCCGGCAGTGGCCGCGCGCAGGTGGGCTCCTGCGCGCGCTGGGCTTCGGCTAGCGCGCGCGCTGCCCTGTGCGCGCGGCCGGCCGGCTAGCACAGCGGCTGGGCCGTTTTGTGCCGTTTTTCGACTTTTTCCGGAAAATTTGATTTTCTGTATTTTCTGCACAATATTCTGAAAATATATTAATTTTGCATATTTGATTTTGAAATAATTGTATTATTCCTTGAATTAAATTTGCTTAATTAATTCGGGACTAATATATGCATTAGATGCATTGTTTAAAATGTCTATTAAATTTAAAATTTGAATTTTGCATATTATTTGTATATTTATGCTTTTGTGATGTTGGACATCACTTGGGTATTTGGAATATCCATTGGTTATTTATGCATGATTATTTGGAATAATTATGTTATGTGAGTTGATGGAATCAACATGGGATGATCACAAGAGCCCTAGACCTTATGTATGGATGAATGTATGATCATTTATTTTCTATTGGGTGGGGCCTGCGTGCCTCTTGTTTTTGGGACTATCATCTCGTACTATCGGAGCCGGGAACGCCAGTCATACCGACCAAGCCTCCAAGGCTTCCATATGACGATTCCCGCGAGTCAGTTCAGTCAGTTGACATCCTTGTCAACTAACCCACTAATATTGCATAGACGTCCAACGTCTGTCGCCGATGAAACACGGCACTCATCTAATGAATGCAATCATTAGTGCAAGTCTGTATAGGACTCTTGATGCCATGTCTCAAGGTCCTCGACTTGGAACGTTTCAGACCTAACCCTTAGAAGTTAGTTTCATAGCTGCCATCCAATGCGCAGCCCAACTACATGGGTTGTTCGTTTGGCCTGTGGGCTTTGTTGTGATGTTAAATGAAATAAACATAAATAGCGAGCACAACAAATGGAACTACCAAACATGAATACTCACTTTATTCATATAAGAATATTACAAATTACAATGACATTGTCAGAAATAGATTACATCAAGACCAATCTAATTGGCTTTCCGGTCACCCTATTCTAACAATCTCCCACTTGACCCTAAAGCCAATCACTCATGACCCTCAAACCCATCTTCCCAAGATGCTGAGTATGAGCAACCTGCGACACTGGCTTGGTCAGCGGATCTGCCGTATTTTTCTGCCGATGTGACTCGGTCCATCCGAACGTCACCTCTTCCCACCATCTCTCTAAGCAGATGGTAGCGTCTAAGAATGTGTTTGGATCGGTGATGAGATCTCGGTTCCTTTGCTTGCGCTATAGCCCCGTTGTTATCACAGAAGATAACTATTGGCTCGGCAATGCTAGGCACTACACCCAACTCTTGGATGTAGTTTTTCATCCAAACTGCCTCCTTAGCTGCTTCCGAAGCCGCTATGTACTCAGCTTCCATGGTGGAATCAGCTGTAGTATCTTGCTTTGAACTTTTCCAAGCCACCACACCACCATTCAGCTTGAATACAAACCCAGATTGAGACTTGGCATCATCTTCATCAGACTGGAAGCTAGCATCACTGTAGCCTTCCAAAATCAACTCTCCACCACCGTAAACCAAGAACATATCTTTAGTCCTTCTCAGGTACTTAAGAATGGTCTTGACTGCAGTCCAGTGAGCCTCACCGGCACAAGCCTGATATCTGCTCGTAACGCTCAAAGCGAAAGCAATATCGGGCCTTGTGCACTGCACATCATACTGTATGCTGCCTACGGCTGAAGCATAGGGGATGTCCAACATCCTTCTAACTTCCTCATCAGTTTTAGGAGACTGCTTCTTGGACAGTTTAACCCCATGCCTCATAGGAAGGAATCCTCGTTTGGAGTTTTCCATCTTGAATCTCTTCAAGACTTTCTCAACATACGAGGTTTTGGGTCATTCCTAACATCTTTTTAGATCTATCCCGGATAATCTTGATGCCTAGGATGTAGGAAGCATCACCCAAATCCTTCATGGAGAATTGTGTGGACAATCATGCTTTAGTGTCACCTAACATCTTTACATCATTCCCAATGAGTAAGATGTCGTCCACATAAAGCACTAGGAACACAACTGAGCTCCCATTGACCTTCTTGTATACACAAGGGTCAAACTCGTTCTTGATGAAATCATAACCCCGTATGACTTCATCAAAACGGATATTCCAACTTCGGGAAGCTTGTTTGAGACCATAGATGGACCTTTGGAGATGGCAGACCTTCTGCTCTTCCCCAACAGATGTGAAACCCTCCGGCTGATCCATATAGATCTCTTCCTCAACAAATCCATTAAGGAAGGCCGTTTTCACGTCCATCTGCCATATTTCATAGTCATACCATGCAGCTATGGCAAGCATAATCCGAATGGACTTAGCCATGGCTACGGGCGAATAGGTTTCCTCAAAATCGACCCCAGGCCACTGAGTATAACCTTTTGCCACAAGCCTGGCCTTGAAGGTAGTCACCTCCCCGTCAGCTCCAAGCTTACGTTTGTAGACCCATTTACACCCGACGGGCTTGACACCCTTGGGTGGATCTACTAAGGTCCAAACCTTGTTTGAACTCATAGAGTCCATTTCGGATTTCATGGCCTCAACCCATTTTCCCGAATCAATGTCCGACATTGCTTCTCTGTAGGTCTTTGGATTATTGTCCAACTGACCGGTCACACCTAGAAACCCATACCTATCAGGTTGATGGGAAACTCTAGTCGACCTTCGGATGACAGGAATATCGTCAGTGGGAAATACAAGTGCAGATGATGTCGTTGCATCCGTTTGAGGTATTGCCTCACTTGATTCCTCAAGGAGCAATTCCTCACGACGGGTATTCGTTGGAAAACCCTTTTCCAGAAACACTGCGTTTCTCAAGACAAAAACCTTTTGCTTGGAAGGATCATAAAAATAATACCCCGCAGTTTCCTTAGGATAGCCCACGAACCTGCACAAACTAAACCTGGAGTCCAGTTTGTCTCCCACTAGTCTCTTGACGTATGCAGGGCTACCCCACACTCTCAAGTACTTGTAGGAAGCAGGCTTGCCATGCCATATCTGATATGGCGTCTGGGCCACAGTCTTAGAAGGCGCCATATTTAATAACTTGGCTGCCGTCTCAAGAGCATAACCCCAGAAGGATAAGGGCAGTTCAGTAAAACTCATCATTGATCGAACCATGTCCAACAAGGTTCGATTCCTCCTTTCAGAGACGCCGTTCAGTTGTGGCATTCCGGAGGAGTCCACTGAGAGAGAATCCCATTCTCTTTTAAGTAATCCAAGAATTCGCCACTCAAATACTCACCACCTCGGTCCGACCGAAGGACTTTAATTTTGCGACCAGTTTGGTTTTCAACTTCAAGCCTGAACTCTTTAAACCTTCCAAAGGCCTCAGACTTGTACCTCATAAGGTAAACATAACCATACCGTGAGTGGTCATCGGTAAAAGTTATGAAGTAAGAAAACCCTCCTCTGGCCTGTGTATTTAGTGGCCCACAGACATCTGAATGGATCAAATCCAACAGACCACTGGCTAGCATGCTTTGTCCAACAAAGGGCTTCTTGGTCATTTTCCCTTTTAGACAAGACTCGCAGGCCGGTAGATGGTCCAAATCATCTATTTCTAGACTCTTTGAGTCCACCAACCTCCTAATCCTGTCTTGAGAGATGTGACCTAGCCTTGCATGCCAAATCTGTGCGTTTTCTTGATTATCCATTTTCCGTTTGTTTTGAGCAGTCATGATCAAATCACGCTGTTGAAGAATATAAAGACCATTATGAAGTTTACCTAGCAGATGTGAAGAACCATTCTTCATCAAATAAAAACAATTTTTATTGATCATGAAATCAAAACCAGCATTGTCCAACAACGGTATTGAAATGATATTCTTGATCATGCTAGGTACATAATAGCAATCTTTTAATTCTATCCTAACTTGATCACTAACAACTAAGTGGACTAGACCCTACAAACTTCAGCAGCAATAGCCTTGCCATCACCAAGCCTCAGCACGACCTCGTCCCTACTTAGCTTTCTGCTTCTTTCCAGCACCTGCAAACAATTGCAGATGTGAGCTCCACAACCGGTATCCAATACCCAAGAAGCAGAATTAGTAATCATGTTAACCTCAATAACAAATATACCTTGATTGGAGAGGAGCTTGGGGCAGTCCCTCTTCCAATGTCCTCTTCCATGGCAATGCATGCAAACATCATTTGCCCTCGATTGCTGCGGTCCAACCTTTCCCTTTCCTTTGCCCATCCCCACTGGGGCAACAGGAGCGCTCTGAGCGCTAGCAGCGGCTTTTGCCTTTCCCTTCTTCCTCTTCCAGCGTCCAGCCCTCTTGCCTTTCGCCTTAGAGGTCGAAGCCTCCCCAACCAGTATCGCCGGCGCAGACCTTTTGGTCGTTGCTTCGAACTGGGTCAACATGTTAATCAACTCGTGTATGGACTTTTCAAGCCCATTCATGTTGTAATTCACGACAAAAGGGTCGTAAGAGGGAGGAAGAGACTGTAGGATCACATCTATATATGTATCATTATCAAGCCTAACTTTGAGATCCTCGAGCTTTTCCACAAGGGAAAGCATCTTGATCCCATGTTCATGTACAGAGGATCCTTTAGTCATCTTGGTGCCGAAAAATGCTTTTGTGGCGGCATATCTAATATGCCTATCCGGAACCGCATACATATCCTATAAGCGTTATCGCATTGGCATGGTCCAGCCTATCATACTGCTTCTGGATCTCATTGGTCATGGATGCCAGTATGATGCTGCGTACCTTGCGGTCATCCTCATGCCATTTTTCGAACATCAAACGCTCTTCTGGCGAGGAACCTTCCGGCAAGGTTACGGGAAATGGCTTATCCAGAACATAAGCCTGGTTTTCATAATCGAGGACAATCCTCAGATTACGCAGCCAATCGTTGTAGTTCGTTCCATTAAACTTATTAGTCTCCATAATCATAGATAACGGGTTCTTAGACATCTACATTCAAAATGTAAAGCAGAAATTAGCAAACGAATTGTAATATTAATTCAAGTTTATATGACATGGTCTTTAGTCATTAACCCTCCAACTATTTCTACGAAAGCCCACCACTCTCAAGTGGGGTTTCGGGGAAATCATTTCCTAGTGGGCTTGGGATCCACAAACGCAATTCTCCATGCCCCGCTTTTACGATTCACATAGAAAAAGCTTTATGGGAGGTATCCAATACCATTCTCATCCAATGAGATTCCCAAGATATTTTGCCTCACCTCTTTCACATGATCTCGAGGACTCCAAGCGAATCATGTTACTTCGGCGTTAGGCCCGACCCATCAACCAAATCATATCTCAACTGTCGCCCCCCACGACTCGTGAGACAGGGAAACAAGAGCATATTCCTTTGTTCGTAACAATAATGCAGCTTTCTTTCATTCCAAAACGTGCCACGACTCGTGAGACCACGCTTTAGAGGAAAGTAGCTTCCTCATTACATTATTACGGATGGAAGGCTTGGAATAATCAAACCATTTGATTTAATTCCATTTTGGGCCTAATATTTACTTGGACCATCCAAGTGAGAGTTCATCATTTTATTAAGACCGAGACCTCATCATTGTTAGTATTTTGCATGCTCAAGATTTATACATATAATGTAATAAGATGCATTCCAAACACACCATACATCAAAGCATAAAAAAAACTTAAGCACATGCAAAAGTAAGCCTAGCACGCCCCTGTTAGAATGATCACAAGCCCATTCCTAAGTGATCCACTGAGCCCGCAGTGGATCTATGGTCAAACTAGGGTAGACCTACACTATTACAATATTTACATCCCATTATCATTCTAATGGGGCCTTGTAAAAATTCCTCCTTTGTTCTTCTTGACCTTACATCATGGGCTCCATCCACCGGACCTTCATCTCCTTGGAAGCTTACAATTAATAAATTAAATCCTCACAATCTAATCTACTCTCATTACAACTTAAAAGAAACCCCCAATCATAAGTCGGGGGGAATACATTAATAGAGAGGAAGAAAGCCTTATTATTCCAAGGCTAAAAAACGATAGAGAGAAGAAAAACAAAGAGGCACACAGGCCTCACCCAACAATTAAATTTAAACCATACATAGGCTAAAAAAAGGGCTAGTGATCATCCTTATTGTTTATCAAATAAACAACAACAACAAAGCACATTTACATCAAATATAAATATGCCAACACATAAATACATACCATGTATTTATAACAAGATATCCAATATCTAACCATAAACATAATTAAGTGCAGAAAATAATATATTAATAATGCAATTGAAAAAAAACGGATATCACCCATACATCCAATGTATAAACCATTTTAGTTTCGAAACCATTTCCAAAATAATCTAAGGCATCAAAAAATAATTTTAGAAAAATCCAATTTAACTAAAATTAAAATATGCCAAAATCACTCACATTCAGAAAACAGCAGAAATCAGAAAATTAAAATTTTCACGAAAAACGATGCAAAACGGCCCAAACGTCCCAGACCGGCCGATGGCCGGCCGCACGTGCGCGCGCGCGGCCAGCGCGCACAGCACTGCGCGCCCAGCGCACGCCCGCGCGCACTGGGCGCGCGCATGCGCACAGGGCTGCCTGCCTGCGCTGCCCGCCAGCACGCACGGCCAGCGGGCGCCGCGCGCGAGGCAGCGCCCGCAGGCCACTGCCGCGCGCCCGCCCGGCCTGCGCGCTTGCTGGCCCAGTGACCGGCCGGCCGGCAGGCAGCAGCAAGCAGACGGCTGCTGAACGTTTCCCAATTTTTTTTTTTTTTTTTTTATATCTGCTGTAAAACTGAAATATAAACATGCATTTACAGAAATCAAATTCTTATAAAAATGCATAGATATCCATAATTTCAAAAGCAAAATTAACACATATTTTCATACATATAATCATGCTAGAAAAAAACCGTTAAAATTGCTTTCCAAAAGCATTTTAAACACGTTCAACATGCTTAACACATTATAACATGTAAATTCTTAAAGCCACAACACCGAACCAGGCTCTGATACCACTGAAAGAATCGGGTACGGCCCGGGAACGCAACGGAAGCGTAAAAACGTAAATTTAAGACATAATTTAAACCGGATTCAAAGGGGTGTTCCCTTTGAAGTTCCCGGGCGTTCGGTGTTTGTCAAAGCATAAACAATAAAATAAAACATGCTAGACATGTGGCTTAAAAGGAGAAGAAGAAAGTTATACAAAAAGTATAAAAAGGAAACCAACCTTTGTTCGTTTATGTAGAACGGGTTCGTGCGTTGTTCCTTTCTTTTCTTTCTTCGTTCGTCCACTTGAGAGCTGAACGTAGAACTCCTCTAATGCGTTCCACACCACACTATGGATTTATTTCTACTCTATTGTTAGATAGAAATTAGAAAACAAAAGAAAAGAAACAATTCCAAAGAAAGCACTATCGATTAGTGTAGCTTGGAATGTTTTTGTTCAATCTTCTCTAAGAAGTATGAACACTAAAAGAGAGAATTTTCAGAGAGTATTTGGCTAAAAACTCCAGCAAAAAGTGAAGCAAGTCAAATGAATTGTGTCTAGCAAAGTAGTTTTGTTTATGTAGAATGTAGTGTTCAAAAAACCATCTACATAAGTAACCTCCAAGGCAACTTCCACCTACACACACTTCTAGCACATCCACTACATATGATAGCAAGAGAAAGCCACCCACAAATCAGCAAATTTTCGTGCTCATCATGTTCATATGTGGAAGAGTTGAAACTCCTCCTTAACTAGCTTCAACTTGCATGAAAAAAATGGACTTGGACCTTCATGGTTTTTGGACTTGTATTTAATCAAATTAAATAAAGTCCAAACATGTATCCATTGGGCATTAATCAATCTAATTAATTTCAATCCAATTGAATGCCAATTATTTATTTAATCCAATTAAATAAACATAAGTCCAAATTAAGAATAATTGATCCAATCAACTATTCTAGCCAAAACCCAATAAATTAATCCAATTAATTTAAAGGTCCTTAGTCCAAAAAATTAACTAATCCAATTAATTAATTCTTGGACCATCCATCAAAATGGATTTCTAAATAAATGATCCAATCATTTATTTTCTCTCTTGAATAAATTTTATTCGCTTCTTCTAGAATTAATTCCAAATTAACTCTGCCAAATCCAAAGTGATTTGTGTGTGACACATTAGGTTCACCCTCAGCTAGACTTGGGCTTGTGTCCAACACAATTGATCAATTAAATCCAATTTAATTAATTGTTTTTTTTCCGATTAACCATTAATCAGAAAAACGCCGTCACCATGGGTGGCCGTCTAACACTATGACATAGGGTTATTAATAAAAGAAAAAGATGTTATTAATAAACAAACTAGTGAGTTAAAAGGAAGACCTCCACTGTTGCCTAGGGTTGCATAGCGCTCAATTTTCCTGATGGGCGTCGAAACCACTAAAATTAATTCCTACAACTACTTTTTGTGATAGTGGTAAGTAGGGTCGAGTCCAAATGGATCGCGATAAGTTGACTTCTTAAAAAAGAGACAAAAGAAAATAAAAGAGGGGGGAGTTTTGATTTTTGGTTTTTAAAAAATGACAAAAGCGATTTAAAAGAGAAGATTAAATGAATAAGAGAGCTTTCCAGTTAAAGCGGGTTCATGCTTGATTCCGTTAGTTGATCATCGATGCAAATATAACAAAATACTAAAACAAGTAGATCAGTTATGGTCATTGGTACGACCTACCGACCTCTCCTTTTCTTACCTTTTCGTCAGCCAAGGAATGTCTGTTGGCTAAATTCCTAATCAATGAACAACCCCGGGTACGTCCACAAGATTTAATCCAATTAACAATATTAAGAACTAGAAAGGCCTGATCCTAACCAATAAATTCCTACGAGGAATCATTTAGATTAGATTATGCATTCCCCATGCCATAATTAACTACTTTGGCACAATTAATCATGCTACGTTGCTACTAATTATTGAACTAAACAAACAATTACAGATTTGTAAGTTCAATTAGCCAAGCAAACCTTCTTGATAATGAACAACCGGCCATATTATTCATAAATCATATGTTTGTAATAAGAATGCAAAGAATAAACATGAAATACAAATTTTAATAAAAGTAGTAAGCACTATTAGATCTCATAATGTTTTAAGAATCAAGCAATCACCGTACTTTAACCTGAAAATGAAGAAATTAACCTAACATGCTAATGGAAGAAACACTAAGAAGTGGAATTCCATTAGCAAATTGGGCAACGTATTAAAACGAAGAGAGATAGAAGAAGTAGAATAGTAAGATATAATGTAGAATTCAATGTAAACAAGAGATGGTTTTAGAGGTGTGAGGTGCCTCCTATTTATACTATTAGCACCTCACGAATCTAGACATAAAAAAGGTAGATACATGATTGCTTATAAAAGGGTTAACAAATTAATTTCTAGCAATAAAATAGGTCCATCTTGGATCTTTCCTAAAAATCCTTCAACAATCATTCCATATTTCTCAACAAAATCCGCAACTTTCCTTTTTCTTCTGAGTTGACTGTAGCGTTAAGCGCAGGCTCTTCGAATCTGCCATAATTTTTCCTTTTTGTTCGCTTAAGTGCCTTTAAATGTCATTCCTAGCTTCAATTTACCATCTTTACACCTCATAAGATGTATTTTGTTGAAAATGTAATAAAATCCACATGATTAGGAGTAATTAGTACTTAAAATAAGGCATTATAATCATCAAAAGATGGCTGATTATACACTTATCAAAATACCCCCACAGTTCACTTTTTGCTAGTCCTCGAGCAAAATTAAGATTAGTTTAGCAATTAGAACCCTCCTCACAATTGAACACACTCAAGGTAGGTTGCAACATGTGTAATGGAATGACACATCTCATGAAAAGATAATTCAACATGCTTTCAAACGAGTTCTCACTTAATGCCCATCATAAAAAAATCAATTATACAAAACTAGTGGACTTTTGCTCACTGCGTTCCATACTCCTCAAGTGTATATGGCTCAAGTGTATCCCGCGATGCTTTTGCTACAATAATGCTTCACCATAAGCTTGCTTATACACCACATCTCCACCACTTTGAAATATGCATACACAAGGATCAAAAGGTCTTCAATTTTTGTTGTAATAGGGCTTTGTTTTGTGAGTAGGACTTTATGGATAATGAGGTTAAGTTCCAAGAGACTCAATTAAAGCACCAAGAAATTAAGTGAACAACAAATTAAAAGCGCTCAAGAGTAATTCAATTCCCCCAACCATTTTTTGACACTTTCTTGAACTATGCCTTCTCGTTTCTTTTGAGAGAGATTTTTCTATTTTTTTTTTTTGTGGCAGGAATATTTTTTTTCTTTTGCCAACTATTTGTTCTTTTGTTTTGTTTGTCTCTTTTTACGATAGACATAGAACAAGGTAACAATGCTAGCCCCCACAAAGTATGAAACCACAATTAGAAACCCCCACACTCATTTTTGAGATATATCCCTTAGAGCACAAAAATAGCAATGTTTTAAATTCTCATCTTATTTTGAGAACCATTCTTTAGGATAAACACTCATTTTCCTTGATGCTCTAATGATTCTTGGAAAGGTCCAAATCAAGCTTAAAGAATGACGAGTTAGGCTCACAGTTAACGGCTTATATCAACAAAACAAGGCTAAAGGCCCAATTGGGTTTAGTAGGGTTAACATGTAAATGTGGTGGGCAATTTAGGCCAAAAGTGGTTTCAATCCTAATGCCTTTGTAGCACCCTCTAAGGGCACTACGACTACATCTCCCTAAATATCACATTTAATGTAAATTCTGATTATATATGTAATTATGCATATAATACAGTCCATGCTGATTATAATTACACGTAGCCTCATCATCACAACAAGCAATATCTATCATCTCATCCACAAGATCATATACGTCAAAAAAAAAATGGAACTGTTATAATTTGTTCACATGTTATTCTCGCTTTTTAATCCAAAATGAGACTCGTATTTTTATGTACGATGAGGAGAAATTGCACACTGGCCGACTTGACTGGAATGCAAAATGTGGACATCGCTATCGTGAATAGGCACAACACAAAATCTACACCTGAAAAATATTAGCAGAGGGATGAGCCTGCAACTCAATAAGTAAATAATCGGCACCAACTATAAACTCACCTCAATTATATCAACAAGACAAAAATAAGTAAACGTATATAAAATATAATTAACTTGATCAAGCACATTTCATTTTATTTCCACATAGTCATCTCATACAAAACAATCAACCAAACTTGTCTTTTTCCTAGTTAGCCTACCACAAAAGGTGATATAGTGTTTTCCTCCACCAACTCAATCTTACTATTCATGGCATAATCTTTAAATGAATCTCCTTGACACGCCACAAAGGATCATCAGTCTCATTACGCATCATAACTCTTTCATTTCGCATCATAGCTCTTTTCATATCGCATCATAGCGCTTTTCATTTCATTTCGCCATATAGGCTATTCAACAACATCAAGGGTATTCACATCATAATTACATTTCATTTCCATCACTCCCTCAAATCCACATATCACCGTTCTTATAAGCCAACTAATCAAGTAATAGCCCCTACCAGCACAATTATCATTTGTAAGCACCAACAACACATCATTCACAAATAAAATATTTCAATATAGTTCGTCATTTCACTTTCACCATACAATCATTCGAAATAATCATCAACCATTCACGTAAATTCAAAATAGCTCAGTTCCAGCACAATCATAGACTTACATAAATGTAATATCACCAAGAAATGCAACATATATAAAATAAGAAATATGTATAGTCAGCACTAATTATATGCTTACACAACACTAATAGGAAAATGAACATATACAGATCGTGCTAATTATTTACTTACCTCAATCTTATACAGATTCAGTTAGCAGATATGACGTCGTTCGATCTTCTACTTTTTCCTTGTGTCCTATCATAAGGTATAATGCGTATAATCAATATCTAGAATGTCAATTTTTAAATAAAATATAAATAGTATTTATATATATATTTTTCACCAATCTCTCAATATTTCATTAAAACCCCTCATCCTATTATAACTACCATTCTTAATAACAATTTCGGATTTAATTATCTCAAAACATACTCATCTTTAGTAAATATAATATTTTCAAATATAATTCTACAATATTTCTCAAATATAATTTTCAACCCGATTAAACTAAGCCAAACAATTATAAAAATTATTAAATCTAGTAAATTAAGCAGTTTAAGCCATTAATGATAACACCCCTAATTCAATTGAGACATTTAACCCAACACTATCTATAAATACTCAAATTCATAAAATTTTCCGGTTAAACACTACATCGAATAGTATAAATAATATTTAATAAATGCACTTATTAAATATTATAATTATATAAATTAAAACTAGTTAAAATCAGAAATTTTTCATACCTGTTTGTCGCGGAAAATGTGTGTGTTTTACTATGTGTTGTGTGTGTTTATTGTAGTGTGTGTGTGTGTGTGTTTTATAAAGGAAACAGATGGGTGCATCAGGACCCATCTTTATCGACCTTTTTTATTATTTTTTTTTAAATTTCATAAAAAAATTTAAAATACCCATTACGTCCTTCCTAATTTCTTAATTAATATAATTTGATCTCAATATTATATAAAGCTCCAATTCACTCCGCTCAAGACTTAATATGATCACAATTTAATCTATAATATCTCTACTAATAAACTAAATTTCTTAAATAATTACCAATTAACCCCATAATTATGTATAAAAATTTGTGGGCGCCACAATTCTCACCTCCTAACAAAAATTTCATCCCCGAAATTGAATTAACGTACCGGCTCAGAGAATAAATATGGATACTTCTCTCTCATACTCTCCTCAACCTCCCAAGTAGCTTCTCTAGGAGAGTGATGACTCCATTTTATCTTCACCATTGGTATTTCTTTATTCCTCAACTTCCTTATACTTCGATCTAGAATTTCTATTGGTTCCTCTACGTACGTTAATTCCTCTGATATTTCTATCTCCGGTTCACGCAAGATGTGACTAGGATCAGATCGATATCGACCTAACATGGACACATGGAACACATCATGTATCTGAGACAACTCTGCTGGTAATGCTAATCGATAAGCTAGTGGTTCAACTCTCTCGATAATTTCGTACGACTCAATATATCTCAGACTTAACTTTCCTTGCTTACCGAATATTAAGATTCCCCTCCATGGTGATACTTTCAGAAAAAACGTTTTCTCCCACAATCATATTCCATCTCTCTGCGATGTTTATCTACATAGCTCTTCTGACGATCTTGTGTTGCCTTCAGACACTTTTTAACTATTTGTACCTTATCCACTGTTTCTTGGACTAATTTGGGGCCTTCTAGTTACCTTAGTCCCTCAATATCCCAACAAATTGGACTTCGACATTTTCTTTCATACAAAGCTTCATACGGAGCCATACCAATACTAGAATGAAAACTGTTATTATATACAAATTCCATCAGTGGTAAATGATCATCCCAATTTCCTCTAAACTCAATTACGCAAGCTCTCATCATGTCCTCCAACGTCTGAATGGTCCTTTCTGATTGTCCATCTATTTCAGGATGAAATGTTGTACTGAAGTGCAATCTGGTACCTAATGCCCTTTGCAAGTTTCCCCAGAAATGAGAAGTGAACCGAGGATCTCTGTTGGAGACTATAGATGTAGGAATTCCATGTAATCTCACAATTTCCGAAACATACAACTCAGCCAACTTATCCAAAAAGTCATTTTGTCTTATTGGCAAGAAGTGAGCTGATTTAGTCAATCTATCCACGATCACTCAAATAGCATCATGTTTCTTGAACGTACGTGGTAATCCAATGACAAAATCCATAGTATTCTTTTCCCATTTTCATTCAGGTATAGATAAAGGATGAAGTTTACCGACTGGTGCTTGGTGTTCTGCTTTAACCTGCTGACAAGTTAAACATCTAGCCACAAACTCTGCGACATCTTTCTTCATTGTTGACCACCAGTAGTAGGGTCTCAAATCTCGATACATCCTGGTACTGCCAGGATGCATAGCATACGGTGCATAGTGCGCCTCATGCATGATCTCCGTTCTCAATTCCTCTACATTCAGCACACACATACGTTTCCTATTTAATAACATACCATCATCCTGTACAAATTGATCGTTCTTCCCTTCTTGTACCTTGGCTTTCATTTTCTGCAAGTACGGATCACCATTCTGTACATTCTTAATTTTGTCCCTAAGGGAGGGCTTCACTTGCAAAGTAGCAAATAAAATATCATCACCACCGCTAAAATTCATATTCATTGCTTTGAGGGCAGCTAAATACTCCATATTATAGCAAATCATACCTGCTAGCTGGTCCACCGTCTTTCTACTCAAAGCATCTGCGACTACATTTGTCTTGCTAGGGTGATAATCAATAGTACAATCGTAGTCCTTCAACAGCTCCATCCATCTTCTCTACCTCAAATTCAACTCCTTCTGTGTTGGAATAAATTTTAGACTTTTATGATCTGTAAATATTTGAAACGTCTCTCCATACAGATAGTGCCTCGAGATTTCTGTAAATATTTGAAACGTCTCGCCATACAGATAGTGCCTCGAGATTTTTAGTGCATGTACAATAGCTGTTAATTTTAGATCATGGGTTGGATAGTTCAGTTCATGCGGCCTCAACTGCCTCGAAGCATAAGCTATAACCCTTCCATGTTGCATCAAGACACATTCAAGTCCTTGCTGTGAGTCATCAATATATACTACATATCCACCATTCCCAGATGGCAATGCAAGAATAGTTGCTGAGGTAAGTCTTTTCTTTAACTCTTGAAAACTCTGATAACACATGTCATTCCAGTTAAACGGTGCATTCTTCTTTAACAAATTCGTCAAAGGTTTTGCAATCACCGAGAAGTCTTTTACAAATCTCCTATAATACCCAGCCAATCCCAGAAAACTACGAACTTCTGATGCATTTTTAGGTGGCTCCCACTCTAAAATAGCCTTAACTTTTGTCGGATCAGGTTGTACCTGTTGCTTTGAAACAACATGCCCTAAGAAAGAAATATCCTCCATCCAAAATTCATATTTGCTAAATTTAGCTTACAGTTGCTTTTCTCTCAAGATTTGTAAAACTGTCATTAAATGTTGTTCATGTTCATCATGATTGCTAGAGTATATCAGGATATCATCAATAAACATAATCACAAATTTGATCAAGGAATGATTGTAAGGTTTTGTTCATCAATGACATGAAAGCGGCAGGGGCATTCGTTAACCCAAATGGCATAACAACAAATTCAGAATGACCATACCTGGTTCAAAAAATTGTCTTTGGAATAGATCCTTCTTCAATCCGCAGTTGCCAATAACCTGATCTCAAATCAATTTTAGAAAACACTGTAGCACCCTTCAGTTGGTCAAGCAGATCATCTATCCGCCGCAGAGGATACTTGTCTCTAATTGTGATCCGATTCAACTGCGTATAATCAACACATAATCTCATGTTCCCATCCTTCTTTTTTACGAATAATACTGGTGCTCCCCAAGGCGAAATACTTGATCGTAGAAACCCCTTATCCAGTAATTCTTCTAATTGCTTCTTTTATTCTTTCAATTCTAGTGGAGCCATTCTACATGGTGCAATCGAAATAGGTGCTGCCCCAGGAATAGTTTCTATTTCAAAATCCACTTCTCGATGAGGTGGTGACCCAGGTAATTCTTCAAGAAAAACATCAGAAAATTCCCTAACTACTGGATCATTTGACACACTTGGACTGACCTTCGTAGTATCACGTACACTGGCTAGATATGCTTCACACCCTCTAATTAAATTAAAAGCAGTCACAATAGATATTAAAGCAGTTAGGTATAACTTTTCTTTCTCCCACTATAACCGTCTTCATTTGCCCACTGATCTCTACAGCCACCTCTTTTGTTTGACAATCCACTAAAGTATGATTTTTAGATAGCCAATACATTCCCAGAATAACGTCAAACTCCCTAAGATTTATCACAACCAAATCTGCATAGAGTATAACACCAGCCACTACTACTGGACAAGATCACACTACAGTATTAACAAATATAACCCCACCAGCAGGCATATATACACATAAGTCATGCCCCAACTGTTCAATACTAGCATCACACATGATGCAAAATCATGTGATATAAATAAACACGTAGATTCAGGATCAATTAACACATGCGCACTAGAATTTCAAATAGAAAAGGAACCAGTAATAACCTCAGGTGCAGTACGGGCTTGCTCTCTGGTGATTGCATAAACCCTTGCTTGTGGCTGAGGTTGACTACTTTGTCCTGTTGATGTTGTAGAAACATTCCCGCTGCCTCGACCACCTCTGCCTCGCCCTCTACTCGTACCAACCGTTGCACATTTTCCCCTACACTACTTGATCCTAAAATTTGAGATCCACTGGCATTTTCTCCCCATGTTGGACAATTCCTGACAATATAGCCTGGTTGGTGGCAGTGATAACATACGACTGGCTAAACTCCCCACATTCACCAATATGTTTTCTACTGCAATTTTGCGCAAGAGGGAATAGACCTTCCACTAAACGATCCGGTTGGACCCTGTCTTCCTCCAATTCCGACTAAGGTAGACCCGCCTCTACTCGAAGATACTGACGGAGACCTATTAGTTTAACCCATTCCTTGGCCTCTATGCCCCCCTCTTTGAAAACTAGAACCCTTAAAGGAAATTGCACCACTTGGTCCACCTGTAAAGTTAGGATTACCTGTCCACTTCTTCCGTTTAGCTTCAGCAGAACTCCTTTCTTGTGGTATCTCTTCTGCTCTCAATGCTGCTTCCAGAAGTGCACTGTAATTCGGAGGTTTGATTGCTATCTTCTCTTGAATCTCAAGTTTGAGGCCTCTTTCAAATCTTGTCTCTCCTCAATTCATTAGTACTTACCTCTTCTGGAGCATACTTGGATAGCCTCACAAATTGTAGCTCGTACTCGGCAACAGACAAATCATTTCGCTTTAACTCAAGGAATTCAACTTTCTTACGGTTTTGTAGACCGGTGGAGTGTACTTCTCAGCAAATTCCCTCAAGAAATTATTCCATGTTAAAGTGATTGGTCGATTCCTACTCCCTGGAACAGTTTCCCACCAATCCAACGCATCTTTTTCCAATAAAGACACCACATAGCTTAACTTTTGTTTAGGAGTGCATTCAATTCGGTCTAGAATTCTTTCCGTGTTTCTCAACCATTCTTCTGCTTCTGCAGGATAAGTTGTACCAGCAAATACCTTCGCACCCTGCCTTCTAACTATCTCATAGTTCTGATCAATGACTACATCTTGTGGTTGGGGTTGGGGTTGGGGTTGGGGTGGTGGAGTCATCCTCTGCATAAACTCTAGAAATTGTTGCATAAAAGAATTTACTTCTGGTTGGGGACGTTTCTATTCTGGGCTTCTAACCCCTGATGTTCAGATGCATGATCATGACCCTGTGCAGACTCTAAAAGACTCAGTTGGGCTGGCAGAGTTTTCACCTGTCGCTTCCATCCTATATGAAATGCACATGTATAATTAGACTCATAATATATATTTTACGTATAAAACCACATATCAACAAATACCCCCAGAGAATCTAATCTCTGCTCTGATACAACCAAATGTAGCACCCTCTAACGACACTATGGCTATATCTTCCCTAAATATCACACTTAATGTAAATCCTGATTATATATGTAATTATGCATATAATACAGTCCCTATTGAGTATAATTACACGTAGCCTCATCATCACAATAAAGCATATCTATCATCTCATCCACAAGATCATATATATATATATATATCAAGTACGTCAAAAAATGGAACTGTTATAATTTGTTCACATGTTATTCTCGCTTTTAATCCAAAATGAGACTTCTATTTCTATTTACACTGAGGAGAAAACTGCACACTGGCCCGACCTGACTGGAATGCAAAACGTGGACCTAGCTGTCGTGAATAGGCACAGCAAAATCTACACCTGGAAAATATTAGCAGAGGAATGACCTGCAACTCAATAAGTAAATAATCGACACCAACTATACACACGCCTCAATTATATCAACAAGACAAAAACATGTAATGTATATAAAATATAATCAACTTGATCAAGTGTTAGAATAGGTGACCATGTAAGCCAATTTTGGCAGGAATATGTAACCTATGTCTAGACAATTCTTTGGTATTTGATAAAATATGTATGAATAAAGAAGTGAAAATTCATATGGCAATACTTTGTTTACGTTCACTTATCTGCATTTACATTTCTGTTCACTACGCAAACAAAGCCCACGGATTGAGAAACAATTTCGGGGACTGGGACTACGCTTGGAGGTAGGTCCATGAAATCAGTCTTACCGAATCAGTCTAGAAATCTCCAAGTCAAGGAATCCCGAAAATGGGTACCGGGATTCCCTTTGAGACTTGCACTAAGCATCTGCTGTCGTATTTCATCGACGGGTGACGAAGGTCGTCTAAGCAGTGTTAGTGGGTCAGCATGCTAGGAAGCAGCTGACTGAGGTGACTCGCGGGAACCGTCTTACGGAGGACCTTGAGTATGGTCAGCAAGGTATGACGTGTATTCCCAGTTCCAATGGTACAGGCCAAGTCCTTTGACTTGAGGAACTGTTGAGTTTACCTGTGCATCAGGTCTGTATCTTAGATATGGTGAGAGATTGCCAAAATACTCTTGAGTAGTCATAAGCCATGTCTAGTGCAGCTCGGGTGTACAAAGTGACAGTAGTTTCCAAGAAAGGATCTGTCTCCTGTCAAAAAGGTGTTGACAGTTGAGTCTCATATATGCTCTGTGTCTTGTCCCTAAAATCTGTGGCCACAGTGACTGAACAGAAGGGAAAAGGTTTCCCTTGCGGCGTTTAGTGGGGACAAACCGACACTTAGGTCCAAAATGGGTACCTGCATCTTCCGTGCCCTAGACCCTAAGTGATGAGACCGAAGACAGAAGGACAAGTGTACTGTTAGAACCTAAATGTTCATCCCGAATATTTCACCTAGTCTCTAGTGCCATGGACCGTTGCTAGATGGCCACCCCATGGTAACGGACGGGTTCTAGGAATCCGACCAAGTCTAGCTGAATGGTGAACCTAAAGAGTCACACACTATCCACACACACTTAGTATTTAATTTGGAATTAAATATTGGAGTAAAGGAATGATTAAATTAGATTTAATCGGGTCCTATATTTTCTTGGAGAAATTAATTCCTTCTATTTGATAAAAGGAATTAAATTAATAAATAGGATTTATTAAAAGGGGTTGATTTAATGGGCTTAGAATAAATAATAATATTTATTTATAATATTATATTTATTCTTTTAGCCTTTTGGAATATTTAATAGGATTTAAATATTCCATTAAATTAAAATCAACGGTCGAGATGGAAAGGGGAGATGGAAGGCTAGGATTCGTTTGACTAAGTCAAACACTAGTTTGACTAGGACTTTGACTAGGTCAAAATCCTAGTCAAATTAGGTTACTTAGAGTTTGAGTTTAAAGAGGATTAAACTCTTCCTCTATATAAACCCTAGCTTCCAACATTTTAAGAGATTGATGATTCTTGAAAAACACACACACAACACACACTCTCCCTCCTACCTCTCGTCCGCCCCCTCTCTCTTTCTCTAGCAAGAAAATATTTTTTTTAGTTCTTTTTGTTCTTGGAACATCAAGAACTTAGACGAACCAATACCGTTAATCGATAACGAGTTATTGATTCGTCCACTCCAAAATAATACTTGTTCGTTGCTAGCACGACGTGCAAGATACGTGGGTGGATCGTGTGTCACGATTTGGAGGATCTCAAGAACGAGGTCTTGGTGCAAAACGGGGAACAACGCGAGTAGCAGTTGAAGACGAAAACGACAACGGGTAGGTCTCGTTTAAGATTTCGTCCCTCTTTATTTTTAACTCTATGGCCTCCATGATTTATTTAATTGTTTTATGATCATGAGATACACCGAACGCCCGGGAACCTCAAGGGCACACCCCTTGAGCGTGTTCTTTAAATTAAAAGCATGCATTTTATTTTAATACGTTTATTTTTACCGCGCTTCCGCATTCGCGCAATTCCCGGGACGATCCACCGGATTTTCTTTCATCAAGCACATTTCATTTCATTTCCACGTAGTCATCTCATACAAAACAATCAACCAAACTTGTCTTTTCCTTGTTGGCCTACCATAAAGGTGATATAGTGTTTTTCTCCACCAACTTAATCTCACTATTCATCGCATAATCTTTAAATGAATCTCCTTGACACGCCACATAGGATCATCAATCACATTGCGCATCATAGCTCTTTCATATCGCATCAAAGCTCTTTTCATATCACATCATAGCTCTTTTCATTTCATTTCACCACATAGGCTATTCAACAACATCAAGGGTATTCATATCATAATGACATTCCATTTCCATCACTCCCTCAATTCCACATATTACCGTTCTTATAAGCCAACTAATCAAGTAATAGCCCCTACCAACACATTATCATTTGTAAGCACCAACAATACATCATTCACAAATAGAATATTTCAATATAGTTCGTCATTTCACTTTCACGATACAATCATTCGAAATACATCAACCACCCACGTAATTCACAATAGCCCAGCTCCAGCACAATCATAGACTTACATAAACGTAATATCACCAAGAAATGCAACATATATAAAACAAGGAATATGTATAGTCAGCACTAATTATATGCTTACACAACACTAATAGGAAAATGAAAATATACAGATCGTGCTAATTATTTACTTACCTCGATCTTATACAGATTTAGTTAGCAGATATGAAGTCGTTCGATCCTCTACTTTATCCCTGTGTCCTATCATAAGGTATAATGCGTATAATCAATATCTAGAATGTCAATTTCTAAATAAAATATTAAATAGTATTTATATATATATCTTTCACCAATCTCTCAATATTTCATTAAACCCCTCATCCTATTACAATTACCATTCTTAATAACAATTTTGGATTTAATTATCTCAAAACATACTCATCTTTAGTAAATATAATATTTTCAAATATAATTCTATAATATTTCTCAAATATAATTTTCAACCCGATTAAACTAAGCCAAACAATTATAAAAATTCTCAATTCTATGGCTTTCATATTGTGTTTTATCGAACATGAGATACACTGAACGCCCGGGAGAATCAAGGGCACACCCCTTGATCCGTTTATGTATAATGCATGCTTTAAATTCCATTTTATTTATGCTTTGTAATTTTACTATGCAATCCTTCACACTTTCGCTATTCGCGCTTCTCTCCTGGCCAATCCGCTCGCGTATCAAATATATTCTTGGAAATACTTGAAATTTGAAGCAATAAAACGTTGTTGGGGGTCTAAATATAAAATTTTTGGAGATGCAAGGGGGAGATATAATATCTTATAAATAAATATCAATTATATATATATATATATACACACATATATGACTACACTAAACAACAAATATTTTATCCTTATCAACATACTTCTTTATAATATAATTTTCACTTATATATACACCTATATGTACAAATCTACTAACCTACCCATATATAGATATATAGAAGGGTGTAGAATGTAGAAAAAAGACAAAATGAGAGAGAGAGGGGCTAGGCGGTGGAAAGTGGTGGAGTAGGATAAATAGGATTTAGCTCCTCATTTACATTTTTCTCCCTTTTAAGCTTAAGAACACCCTAGCATCACTTTGAAGAACTCTCTACTGCTGATTGTGGTATGATTCTTCTTTCATTCTTCCCTAAATTTCGTGGAGAAGTTAAGTATAAGATGGATTCAAAGAAAACAAACCGATTAAGTTGAAACAGTAGCAACAGGAAACAATCACACCAAACAGCCTCGTTTGTTCCAGAAAATATCAAGTTTTACCGGTCCAAATTTAGTAATTTTTGTGCATATGAAAACTTTGGGATGTCCTCTATAACTTTATAGTTTAGATCAGAATCTAAATCTTTCGTTTTAATGGCTAAATCTAAGGAAACATTCTGTTTCCTTGTTTCTGCGAGAAATCAGACAAGGTGTACTAAAAACCTTATAACTTGCGTTTTAATGGTTCAATTTGTATGATTCTTTAGTAAAATGAAACTAGATACATATTATATCATATTATGTAAATATCATAATTTTTTAATGAGAATATGAACTTTGAGAGAATTTTAGTGTAGAGCTATGGATCTGTGACAGTACAGAACAAGTTGTGGTAGGACCTGAATAACTCATTATATAATGATCCAATTCGTATGGTTCTTGTTGGAGATGAAACTAGAGACGTATGAGAGTAACTGGAGTAAAAATATTGCATTTATAAATTGTACTTTGGTCTAGGGAGAATTTGTAAGTTGGCACACAGATTCTGTCAAAGAATACCATGAATAGGAATAAGAGAGATTCTTAACAAATTTATTCCTATGATTTAATATATAAATTTTTGGGTAGTTTCGCCTGAGGTTTGGCATAATTATAAATACTCCTTATTGTTTGAAAAATTATAAATACCCCCCTGAGGTTTGTGACCATCTAACAAATAACTCATTTCCATCCATTTTTATGGCTGAATTGACCAAAATGCCATTATGCATTTTATTTAATTTCTAAAATTCTTTGAATTTTTTTGGACTATAATGTGCAGGAAGAGGTTCTTAAAGTTTTTTTTTTTCAATTTAACTAAAAAATCAAGGGCACAATGGTCAATTTTAGGCCTTTGGTTGAAAATTACAAACCTCAGGGGGGTATTAGTAATTTTTCAAACAACGAGTGGGTATTTGCAATTATGTCAAACCTCTGGGGAGGTTGATGTAATTTATCCTAAATTTTATACCATTGGAAAGCCTAGGATGTCTAGTTTGTCATACTGAAACAGTTTTTAAGTTTGATTAGTATAATTAATGTTATGATTTAATTAGTGATCAGTGTTCGTGCTAGCAGGATTCACAGGTTAAGGGGTGGTAAAGGAAATTTTTAAAAATAAAAAACACTAACTTATATGTAGCAAGATATATATTGATGGAAAGATAATTGAGTCTACTTTATGTAGAAGAAAACCGATTAAGGATCTGAATTCTGTAGAATATGATATTAACAGATTAGTGAAAAGTGCCCGAATATTGTCTAATGAATTATTAAGGAATTTCAATATTATCGATATATATTGACTATACGTCTTACAACTATTTATAGGACACAAGAATAACGTACAAGAGTGAACACATCATTTTACTAAGTAAATCATTGTGGAATTGAGGTAAGTATAATTAATTCGTTATATATATATGAAGATGCATGGTTATGTGTAATCTTGATCGTAAATTATCATCTGCTAAACTGGATTATGTGGTTGTCTTAAGAAATTGTTGTTATGTGTTATGTTTATGACTTGGTGTGATGTACATAGTGATATACTTGTGATATACTTCGATTTTGTGGCTGAACGATGATGAATGATGGAGTGGTCGTGAATGATTGCGAGATGCTTCCATTTGATTGTTGATTGGAGTTGAATTATGAACTCGTTAATGTACAGATGGTAAATTGAGATGAAGAGATGGCTTACCTAACCTGATGCATATTCAATGCTTTATGATGATGGGATTGGTGGCGATCTGTGTTCTGTCATCAATTAATGGAGATGGGGTTATATCATACGAGCTGTATGCTGTGTGATATGATGGATGGTGTAATATCATACGAGTTATGTGCTGTGCTATATGGTGGATGATGTAATATCTTACGACCTGTGTGTTATGTGATATGGTGGATGATGGATATCGTACGAGCTGTGTGATATGATGGATAAGAGATATCATACGAGTTGTGTGTTGTCTGATATCGGAGAAAAAAAATGATGATGATGCGATGGAGATGATGATAGCCGACAAACCATTGAATATACTCCAGTTAGGTTAAGCAGGGCCCGAAGATAATAAACCATAATTGTGTGTGTATTATGTTGTGGCTGATGCATGATTCTGATATTGGTTCCCGAGTGGTGGTTGTTATTGATTACTTTATGATATTGTGATTACTACATAACGAATATTGATTGATTGACTGGTGTTATTACATGAAATTTGTCCTCAGTATATGTGCTTATATGCGGATATATATAGCTAATTAGCTATACTTACTAAGTTGGCAACTTACATTTTACCATGTACTTTTTCAGCAGATAGATTGCAGTAACTCATCTAGCTTACTCATAGCCAATCGTTAGCCTTATTAGATGTGTAAGCACTGAAGTTTCATCATTAGTCGGGAGCGTTAGCTATATATTTATGAGAATATTAAACTCTGATTGGATTGGTATCTTAAGTTTTATAATAGCTAGAAATTCCACGTTTATCGTTTTTATATGCAAGAGTGAAGTATGTTATACAAAGATTATGATGTGGTCTTTATGTTGTAATTGACATTTGGGATGTTAATTTGTAACAACAAAAATTTTCTAAAATGTGGGTTCAATTACATATTAAATCTATAGATTAGATAATGAGAAAATAGAGGAATTACACTTGTCCTACACAGGAATATGATGGGAAAGTGTGGAGCTTTGATAAGGATATAAGGTGTATGTGGGGGTGAGTGTTTTACATTCAAAGTTGTCCCACATTGAAAGTTTAAGGATAACTTAAAAATATTCAATTTGTATTTAAAGTGTTATGGAGACTAGACCGAACATGGGGTTGCCCCACACGTGCTCTGCCGCCGCCCGCTGGCCCGGCTCAGGCTTAGGCACGGGCGCGGGCGTTAGGGCGAATGTCTCAGTCTTAGTATCTATCCTTTTGTAGCAAAAATATTTGGATTTTATCTGATATTTATTTTCAAAATAAATTGGTCAAATCAGTTTTAATCCTTGTTTTAAAAACTTGATTATATTGTTGTTTATTGCTGAGTTTATTGTTTAAAATCGAGGCTTTAAAAACTATGATTAGTGCAGTTTTAAAATTCAAATTCCTACTTGAAACAACTGATTTAATACTCGGTTTTGACCCTTTTAAAATCAGGTTTAAATGAAAAATTATGGCCTCTTAATGCCTACAATTATTTGTTATTATGCTGCATTATTTTCAGCTTTAATGCTGAATATTCTTGGTGCCTATATAAGGCTGCACAAGAACACTTCAAGGTACACAACTCGGAAAATGAAAATCTGAAAAATTTCCTGTCTAAAAAGTTTCTCTTTCTCTTGGAAAATGGGAGTTTTGCCATCCTCAAATCCGAGCTTCAAGCTCAAGTTTTTATAAGGCTACTGAGTGTTGTTTCGAGGTGTTATACGTTAAAGTACATACCGTTACAACGGGAACTATCTTATCCTGAAAGATATTGCGCAGTATCCGGTGTATAATCGGACGGGTCGTATAATTTCTTCAAGAAAAACATAAATTATTTATGTCACTCGGTTCAGTAATGTATATGGCATCATCCTCTTCAAAGGCCACTACCAACTCGGATGAAACTACATTAGTCTCATTTCAGAATTGCAATGACAGTTGCGTGACCAACACCATGTGATGGAAGAACTCCAGAATGATCTTTCTCGTCAGGCTTACTATTATCATTGGTCTGAAAGGAGAGCCAATGCGTTAGAAGAGAAGAACTCCAAGCTCGAGCAGAAGCTCGAGTTTTACAAGATCGGACACAAGAAGGAGATTGATCAACTCAATCAAGAAAATAACAAAATTCAAAAAGATTATTCCAAACTTTGGTGGGATACAGAACATTTGAAGGCTGAGCATGAAGATGAGGTTGAACAACTCAACGAAGTAAATAGTCAGTTTCAAAATGAAGTATCTGCATTGAGGGAGCAACTGGAACAATACATAAACTTGCATGCTGAGGAACCAGACGAAGATCCAGAGGAGTTCCCTATGGAGGTTCTTGATGAGGTCGATGAACTTACTGATGGGAGTGTCATCGACTGGATGTATATCCTATGTGAAGGAGAAGCGGATCCGTCCGGGAGCACGAGCGGAAGCGAGAAAGCAAAATAATACGTAAATTTAAATCGCATAAATAAACGTAATCCCAAGGGGTGTACCCTTGGGTGCTCAACCGGGCGTTCGATGCAGGATGTATCAATATTAAAGCACATATTATACATAGGGCATAGATGAAATGGAAAGCTACAAAATCATAATTAACCTTTACCTTTGTAGTTTTCACGTGTGCGCGGCTACTTGCTTTTTTCCTTCTCTGGAATGTCCACTAATTTCAAATGTATGAACTCCCCAAAGGTGATCCACACCACACTAGAAGAAACACTCATTTTCCTTGTTAGAAGAAAACAGGTTTTGAAGGAATCGGTTCAAGAAGACAAACACTGTTGATTAGTGTTCTTCTTAAACTTACTTTGTTCTTCCCTTTTGATACAAGATCAAATGAAGAACACTAGTAAGATTGAGAGGGAGAGGCGGAAAAGTTAGAGAGAAGAGAGAGGCCGATTTTTTGTTCTTCTTTTCCTAGGATGTCTAGATAGATCCCAATCAATCACCATTAATTCTTCAATCAAATTTATCAACTTTTTAGGTATGATCAAATCATACCAAAAGGGAAGGGCTTGATTGAGTTGATTTGTCTCTTACCAAAAGAGACAAGTCAACTACCACCTTGCATCCGACATGGTTGAATTTTGCTCCCTCCAAGGTAGCATTTTCGGCCATTCTTATCTGGGGAAGAAGTCCAACTTCTTCCTATTCAAAAATAGGAATAAATTCTCCTCTCGGGTCAAAATTTAACGGACCGGGTTTTACCATAATCCAATTATGTTGAATCCAAAATTAAATCCAATTTAATGTGCACTTAAATAATTCTCGTTGATCTTTTAATCCAATCAAAAGATCCAACATGTCAACTTTCCATATTTAATCGATAAATCTCATTTACGGATTAAACGAGGGCTCGATACAATATCTCATTCAATGGACAATCCCTAAAGTAATTTAATTACTTATTCATCCTTCGAAATTGACTCCAAGTCAATTTCTCAACCTTCTCGGTGATTTGTGTGTGACCCTTTAGGTGCACCCTCAGCTAGACTTGGGCCCGTGTCCCACAAGGCATCTATGCTTAATACTCGAGACTACGCATGCCTCATTGCGTCGACATAGGAAACCATTCCCTGTTCGACCAACCACTGTGGCCATAGCTTTAAACAACATGAACGTGTCTCTGAGTGCATAGGAGATACCTTTGTCAGATATTGACAAGGGACGAACCCTCTTCTTGGAACCCACCGTCCTTGCTACACATTCTGACTACACTGGACAAGGCTTATAATGATCATTTTACAGAATGATCACCTCTCGCCAGATCCAAGATACAGCCGTCCTATGCACGTGACTGCCATGGTTCCTCAAGTCTGAGGACTACTCCCGTACTATCGGAATCGGGAAAATCCAATCATACCGACCAAGCCTCCAAGGCTTTCATATGATGATCCCCACCAGTTAGTCCAGTCGGCTCAACCCCAGTCGACCAACCCATCAAGATCGTGTAGGCGTCCCACGCTTGTCGCCGATGAAACACGACACTCATCCAATGAACACGACTCTTGATGCAAGTCTCTATAAGACTTTCGATGCTCTGTCTCGAGGTCCTCGACTTGGAACGTTTTAGACCCAATTCTTAATCAGTTGGTTTCATGACCACCATCCAATGCGTGGTGCAACTGCATGAGTTGTTAATCGTGGTCTGTGGGCTTTGTTGCGATATAAGTAAAACACCGTTTTAACATATGTAAAATGAGCACAACAAAGAAGGCACCATTGGTGATGAATACTCATTTTATTCATCACATAATATTACATTACATCAAGTTGTCAAATAGGTTACAAACGCCAAACCTATTGGCTTTCTGGTCACCTATTCTAACACTGTGATATACATGAGTTGTAGTTGTACAATTAGATTGAGCTAAGTTTATCGCTTTTCAATTACTAAGCATGTCGAATAAATTCTTTGTTTGTGCTTATCTTATGTGACATAAGAAATCAGCTTTATTTCGTTAAGTCGTTTTCTATACACCGCCTCACTATTGTTGGAAAGCAAATAACAAACTTCAAGAAGATTATTCCAAACTTTGGTGGGATACAAAACATTTGAAGGCTGAGCACGAAGATGAGGTTGAACAACTCAATGAAGTAAATCGTCAGCGTCAAAATGAAGTATCTGCATTGAGAGAGCAACTGAAACAATATGTAAACTTGCATGCCGAGGAACTAGAGGAAGATCCAGAGGAGTTTCCCATGGAGGTTCCTGATGAGGACGATGAACTCACTGACAGGAGTGTCGTCGACTGAATGTATATCCTGTGATATACATGTGTTGTAGCTGTACAACTCGACTGAGCTAAGTTTACCGCTTTTCTATTACTAAGCATGTCGAATAATTCTTTGTTTGTGCTTAAGTTATGTAAATTAAGAAATCTACTTTATTTCAGTAAGTCATTTTCTATACACTACCCCACTATTGTTTTCCAACAATCTTGAAGAAATTATAAGTGTATTGAAATGAGGCTCTAAAACGCAGTCATTAATTCAGCTTTAAATTGATAATTCGGTAAAAATCTAAGCCATGACGAACAAACCAGAAGCACATAAACCATGCTAAATGGTCAAACGGTCGTACTCGATATCAAGAAATGCCTTTCTTCAAATAAGACAAATCTAGACACTTGTGGAGGGGGGGGGGGTACTAGCAATGCTAGCGTCACAGGAGCAACGTGAGTACATGAGTGTCTACTCGATGTGAACTACTAACTAGTCTTGAACTGGTTGGTGGTTTGTCTAACACTCAAGAACCTGAGCGCGCTATTGTTGTAAAGCGATGGAGTGCTTTATCAAATCACCAATGGAAAGAACTATAAGAGTGTGCAATGTAGAAAGCGTTGATCTGTAATTTTGGACCGCGTACTAGCTTTCAAGGAAATGCACCACATCTTAAATTGTTCTAAGTTTAGTGTTGTTAACAAAGTTCCATGAGAGTATGTTTGAGGCTTGCTAAATCTAGTTGGCATCAAGTTTTGTTACCGATAGAGTATTTAAATCCTGTTGACTGTGTTTGACTACCTGATAAGCTATGAGTATGTTGTATGAAATATATCTACTTTGTAGCAAGGTATAATAGGTTGTTTTTTTAAATATGGATTCCGAGAAATTCTCTACGGAATGTGATTTAGAACAACATGAGAATGTACACAAGTGCTAAAGTGTGTTTTACTAAGAAGTTAGGAAGACTTGTCTCTAGGTAGATAAGATCTTCAAGTTTCTATGAGTAAAGATCACACTAATTCTTGTGTATATCTGAACATGGTTCTAACCAGGACGAGAAGTGTATATCTTCTTATAGATGACGGGGCTGCAGTATGTTACTTGCTAGATATGAAGCCTGTACTTATTCTGTCTAAAGCCATAAGGCGAAAACCAAATAAGTAAGTTTACTACTACTAAGGTCCGGAGATGAAGGAAAATATGAGTCAAATTCCTACAGTAAATAATGTAACTCTTGTAGCATTATTCTGACAGAATTCTCTCTCACTTACCTTCGGCTACAGAAATAGTAGAACCGGTTTGAATTCTGAGTTGTCGACATGTTGTGAGAACTTTGAATATATTTTAAATATATTCTAAAAAAAAGTCTCTGTGAAACAAATGCGCACATCTCTGATGAATTCTGGAAACCAGACCCAATATGCTTTCAAATGTGGGGTGATTAGCAAAAGGGCGTTAGTCTCCAACACAAAAGAAAAGAATTAGGTCATAAGGATGTTTGATAACAGAGTCTTGACTATGTGAAGACTAGTTATTCTATGAATATTATAGTTTGTTGGAAGCATATGGGTCGACGCAACAGTCAAACTTTTCTGTGCTATTTTCTTAGCAAAGTACTTTATACAAATTTGAATTATGTAACAATGATTTGTTTGTATCCCCTTCTATTCCTGATCATGTGGAAAAGAACGTAGTGTGGGGCTTTGTCTCAGTAGTACTGGTCCAACTCTCGAGTCAGATGGACCTGAGAAGCTAGGGTTGTCAAGGGTGTTTGAAGGCGATTAGTCACTTACAAATATCAAGGATGATCCTGTAGCCTTCAAAGAATGATATAACTTTTTTTGAAGTCAAGGAGTGGAAGGCAATTGTAAAAAGCAAGATGTAGTGTAATGCCTCTAATGGAACATGGGCATCTGTTCATCTCCTTCTCAATTTTACTAATATTGGATGTGTTCAGATTTTTTTTAATCTGATGAGACCATAGTTAAAGTATATAAAAGTTTAATTGGTGGCTATAAATTTTGAAAGCAGAAATAGGGGATAGACCATTTTTACTCTCGCAAGGGTCTATCCTGTGGTTTCTATTTGGAGGGAGAGTAACAAATATGTCTTGCACGTTAGTGGAGATAATACTACGTTTCTTGCCTACGTATAGATAAATTTTTTGTTACAGACTCTAACTTAGATATGATGATACTAAGCATTCTTGAATACTAAGTGAAGGATACGAGTGAGGTTCATATAATTCTTTACTTCTTGTTCATTCAATCAACTGGTGGTATAGACAGTTCTCAATATATGGAGAAAGATAGTCTATACTATAGAATTATAATGTCACCATAAATTCTTCTGAAGCTTTGATCAAGAATGAAAGTGGAATGGCTATAGATAAATATTGTCTCAAAGCCAGTTATATTATTGATCTTGATGAAACCATTGGTGAGTTTTTTTGGTAAGGATACCTATGTATCTTAAGGGCACAAGCATTACTGGGCCAGTGTAATGGCGAATCCCTGGATAAGGGATTAAGTGATGAGCGCTGATAAACCAAAAACTCTGAAAACAATGGGTGTTCGGGATCTGGTGTTTTCATTCACGTCTTGTGAAGATACTACCTCCATGATAATACAGATTTTCATAACTTTATCTTTGAGAAGCCAAGTTAGGAAAGTTGATTACAAGTTAGTCAATGAAATTGAATGTATGGGTTGGTTCTCCAAACGTCATACTGTAAGTCAATAAATGTAATCTGTTGTGACGGTCGACCGCAATTGCAAAGGAATGGTGTTTACCATTAGACACTTCCAAGATAGATTAAGGTCTATAAGGGAGTAAGTGTTTGACAGGCTAATCGACATTTAACCTCGTGAAGACAAAGGAAAAATGTTGCTTATTCGTTAACGAAAGGATTACTTCTATCGTAAATAATTATAAATCCAGATTGGGAATGGTATTGAAAACCCATCAGTGATATAACTACGATAATAGCAACCCAACCTTCCAAGCGGAGATCCCACAAAGAAGGTTCAATGTGGTATTAACAAGTCGTAGGGTATATCAGAGCACCAAAGATAGACTGATACTTTATATCTGAAGTCTATCCCCTTTAATTCTAGAAGGTGCTGATACTGCAAGTATAGTAAGAGTTTAAACTCTGAATGAGGTCAAGTTTTTATAGCCGAGATGTTAAGCAGTGCATCCCTGGAGACCCCGAACTAAGTGAATATAGTTTTTTGGCCACAACTAAGGAATTTGGTTATTCATGAAAGCATTCATGAACAGGACCAAGACACATGGCCGAACGTCTCAACCTTAACGATCAATAGAAAGCCGATGGCTTGTTGTTACTAACAGACGCTGTCACAACCACAGGCTCAAATTCAAAGTTATGTTCCATTTGACCTGGTGATAGCTGACGTTAGATAACTTAGGAAGTGGTTCAAACCGGGAGGTACCATTGTTGAAAGCAAGACACAAAAGGTTGAGTTCAAATCTATGGATTTGTGGAGGATTGTTGTAATTGACATTTGGAATGTTAGTTTGTAACAACAAAAATGTTCTAAAATGTGGGTTCAATTACATATTAAATCCATAGATTAGATGATGAGAGAAATAGAGGAAATAAACTTGTCCCACATAGGAATATGATGGAAAGTTGTGGAGCTTTGATAAGGATACAAGGTGTATGTGGGGGGGAGTGTTTTACACTCAAAGTTGTCCCACATTGAAAGTTTAATGATAACTTAAACTCATTATATTAAGTTCAATGATCAATTTGTGTTTGAAGTGTTATGGAGACTAGAGTAAACATGGGGATGCCCCACACGCGCGCCGCCGCCGCCCGCCCGGCCTGGCTCGGGTGCGGGCGCGGGCGTTAGGGTGAATGTCTCAGTCTCAGTATCTATCTTTCTGCAACAAAAATATTTGGATTTTACCTGATATTTATTAATATAAATTGGTCAAATCAGTATTAATCCGTGTTTTAAAAACCTAATTTTCTTGCTGTTTATGGTTGAGTTGATTGTTTAAATCCGAGGCTTTAAAATCTATGATAAGTGTCGTATTAAAATTTAAATTCCTACTTGAAACATCTGATTTAATACTCGGTTTTGACCTTTGAAAATCAGGTTTAAATTATAAAATTATGGCCTCTTAATGCCTGCAATTATTTTTTATTATGCTGAATTATTTTAAGCTATAATGCTGAATATTCTCAGTGCCTATATAAGGCTGCACAAGAACAAGGTACACAACTCAAAAAATTCAAATTTGAAAAATTTCCTCTCTAAAAGGTCTCTCTTTCACTCGGATTTCTCTTAGAAAATCCGAGTTTTTCCATCCTCAAATCTGAGCTTCAAGCTCAAGTTTTTATAAGGCTACTCAGTGTTGTTTTCGAGGTGTTCTATGGTAAAGTGCATACCGCTAGAATGGGAACCGTCTTATGCTAGAAAAGATTGCACAGTACCCGGGGCACAATAAGACGGGGTGTATAATTTTTTCAAGGCAAACAGAAATTCTTTCTGTGATTCGGTTCAATAATGTATATGGCATCATCCTCTTCAAAGGCCACTACGAACTTAGATGAACACTACACCAGTCTTATTTCAGAATTGCAACAACAGTTGCGTGACCAACACGATGTAATAGAAGAACTCCTGAATGACCTTTCTTGTTAGGCTTAAAATTATCATTGATCTGAAAGGAGAGCCAATGAGTTAGAAGATAAGAACTCCAAGCTCGAGCAGAAGGTCGAGTTTTACAAGACCAGACACAAGAAGGAGATTGATCAACTCAATCAAGAAAATAACAAACTTCAAGAAGATTATTCCAAACTTTGGTGGGATACAGAACATTTGAAGGCTGAGCACGAAGATGAGGTTGAACAACTCAACGAAGTAAATCGTCAGCTTCAAAATGAAGTATCTGCATTGAGAGAGCAACTGGAATAGTACGTAAACTTGCATGCCGAGGAACCAGAGGAAGATGAGGAATTCCCCATGTAGAATATTGATATAAGATGATTTATTTGGTTGGGTTAGATGTGAATTAATTGTGGGATGGAATGTGATTACGGAGGGGGTGTCATTTGGGTGGTATCAGAACGAGTCTACGTTTCTAGGGTAATATGTTGACCATGAAGATGTGTCTAAGGATGGAATTGTCTAATGTATGATGGTTTCTTGTGATGCACACTCTGACCTAGTAGGTAGTAGGCATGGGTCGATAGAATGAATCAAGCTCGGTTGCACCTCTAAATATCGGTGGAGTTAAGAATTGTGTTAGAAGAGTAACCAAGTGATGATTGGGTATATAAATCTATGTGTAGATACTGTAGTGATGGACTCGTTGGAGTTTGATATAAATTGTGGGACAGATGTATTCATCCAGAATAAAGTTTTATTGATTCTTGTATAGTGGAAGCGGTGAGTAAATCCTTGTGTAAACCAAAACTAGTAATTGTGGAAGATCAGTAAGTAATGTCAGTTTGTGTAATATTAACCATAGAGGTGAAATGATCGACGGTAGAAGGATGTATAGCATATTTGGTTAGTGTAGTACAGACCAAAGGGTAGTCTCGAAATGGAAGAAATTATCTTAGCAAGAACTTTGTTGAATTGTTTCATAATGATGTACGAGGTCTGCCACAACAGGAAAAAAAACATTTCTATAGAAACTTTGGTTAAGATAGAATAATAAAGGTTGAAAAGGCAATAGAAGAATTATTGGAGGAAAAAAGAAAATAATAATAAAAAGATTCTATCAGATCGTGTACAACATGATGGCCAACACTAGTGTTGTTTGTGAAAAATAGGGATATTATATGAGGATGTGGGTTGGTTATCACTAACTAATACGGTGATGATTAAAAATAAATATCTATTACCAAGAATTGATGATTTACTACACTATTAGAAAGGAGCTACAATATTTTCGAAAACCAATCTAAGGTAGTGATTATAGGCAGTTGAGGATAGGCCACATTCATGGCATTGACAAATCGAAAATCTGAACACTACTTAGGTCAATTTGTGATTGTTTTATTAATATTGTATTATTGTATTCGAAGAGTGGTAGGCTGAAGTTCACGGTGGCTATTTTGAAGAGAACGTAGCGAGGTTGCTTGCCTCAAGCCAGGCAAGGAGTATGGTGAAGGAGTTTCCCAATATCAATCTCGCGAGCAAGCTACCTCTCCTCCCGAGCGAAATCCTCAAGTGGTCGAACCCTTTGAAGTGAATAAGAAGAAAAACACTCTTCGTTCCTTGGAAGTAAGTGGGAGTAGCAACCCTGATCGTCATTAGAAGAGGCCAAAAAGGGATTCAAAAGCCAACAAATTTTGACGTCGCTGGTGAAGGCTCATGTCATGAACCCTTGATGTGAAATTTTAGGTTACCCGTTTCTCCATTTTCTTTATAGCAATAAGATCTTCTTTTGTTTCTAACTAAAGTTGCTGCATTGTTGTAGCTAGAAGATGAAGTCTTATCCGTTAAAGATGATGAGACTTCTCAAGACAGTTAAGGATTGACTTTTAGGTCTAACTTGTTGGCTACAACTCGTCCTCTTGGAATGGGGGTTAAGAGAAAACAACCCTCTTAACAAGTCGCGGTGTCGGTATTTGAAGGCGAGAGGTTTGTTCATCATTAAAAGGAGTTCCTTCAAAAGCTGTGGTGTGATCTTCTCGTGAAGATATCAAACACCGTAATTGACTTCACCTCATCAATCAAAGACGACGTTTACTTCATTCTTGAATCCATGAAGAACTTTCAGAAGTTTGACATATCAAAAGTGGAAGAATTGATGAACACATTCTTCGCTGAGGCTGCTGCTTATGATGAGGAGAGGTCGTCGTGTTACGAAAGTTTTTCGAAAGATCTTCTCGAGCAACAGTTAAAGGAAGCCAACGATCGTCTTCAAGATGCTCGAGCTAAAGAAAGTGAAGAGGCTTTCAAGGTCTAATGCACTACGGACAAGTTGAAACGTGTTGAGAAGGAGCTTACGGATTGAAGGAGCAAAGGAAGAAATTGTGTGCTACTATAAAGGGAGAAAACCAACTTTTTCACAGTGCTCAAACTGGAGTTCGTGAAATTGTGGATGAAATCGCAGCGCTTGAGAATATCACTCCCCTCAATGATGAAATGGTTGTCAGTTTGGAGGCTTCAAAAATAAATTTGGAAGTCCTCAAGGAAGAGTTGAAGAATTTGAGTTCTTTTGCTTGAGATTTGCTTAGGACCTTTTATCTTGTCGCATTTGATTCCCTTTTCGTTTGTTCTAAGTCGTGAACTCCGATGTTTTTTTGAGATTACATAATAGAAGTTTTTCTTTTCTTTCTATCTTGCAATCTTTGAGTATGTTTGAATACTTCCCATCTCGATGACTTTATACGAGAAATAAAGTTCATTTGAATGTTATGACTGAATTTAGAAATATCTAAGTTGTCATACGTACTTGATTAAGAGGCTCAAGTCAATACGTAGTTCAAAAGTAAAAAATATTTATTTAGAGAGGGGAGGGCCGTTCACAATTTATACTCATGCGGGCCAAAAGTTTTTCTCTTTTATTTTCTTTTATTTTTATTTTTTTTCCTTTTCGTTTCTTTTTATTTTTTCTTCTTTCTTCTTTTTTTGTTATTTTTTCAAGCGTAGTATCGCTTCAAGAACTTTAGTTCAAAGGGCCCATCATCAAGCCGTCTTCAGCATCCTCTTCTTCAACCTCATCATTTTTAATTAAAGTGATGTGGTAAGTTTGGGTAATGTCTTCTTCAGCACCACTGCCAATATAATTAGATGATGCTACACTTTCCCTACCATCTTCATCACTGCACTGAGCTTGAGTGGAGATTGTAGTTCGTGCTTTAACCTTCAAGCATCTTCCACATGTTATAGTCAAGGTCGTATTGTGTCTTATTCTTGAAGGAATCAAGCTTCTGAGCTTTCGTGTACATGAGTTCTTGATGTTTTTCTTCGTATGCGCGACTATCTTGAACGTGCCTTTCTTTTGATACACCACTCTTCTGCATGGACCAAGTCTATCGAAGACAGATTGATTGTTGGTTTTTCCACACATCATCCTTTTATAGGGGCCAAGTTTGTGCAAGACAAATTATCGTGGGTTTTCTTCCCTTTTGTCATCCTCAGTTGAAGAGCACTCTCCGGTGACATAATTAATGTTGACCCTCTTTATAGCGACGCGGATAGGATTAGGAGGGATCAATACAAGACCTATTCGGGAATCTTGAACTGCATATCGCTTTTCTTTCAACATCACTTGGGTGGCATCGAGTCCATGTACTTGTTTACCCCCGTCCTTTGGGGGGGAGTTTTTCTAAAGTAACCCCTTCTTCTGGCTTATATCCGGCTTTGACAAGTGGTTTGCATGCTTTGGGTCGAAAACATTTGTAGTTTTAAGCTCTGAAGGCTCTCTGTGCTCTACTTCGGATTCTTGAGTTGGTTGCACAAACCTTTTGAGTGGTTGAGAGTTCCTTGCATCATGATTTGTCAGTGGAAGTACCAACTCTTTTAGTGAGTTAAGTCCTACGAGGGAGGATTTTTCTTTTGGACCAATTTCACTAGCGTCCGCTAAACAGGTTACTTTATTTTTATTTTCTTCATCTTGATTGATTTGTTACTTTGGATTTCTTGATGGATGAGTCTTGTTTAGCTTTTGTACTCCCGAGATAGTATCTAGCATCGGAAAAATAAGACTCGGCTTTGGTGAATGGTTTATCATTAGCGAACATTTTATTCACAATGTCATTTCTTGAATATTTTAAGCATTGGTGCCAAGTAGAAGGAACCATGTCATTCTCATGTGGCCAAGGTCACACGAAAAGCATGTTGTATAATGTCTTGGCATCTATGACATAGAACAACACGGTTGACGACATATCCTCTATCAGCGAGTTTATTCTTATAATGCCGAGAGCCCTTTGCCCCCCTGGTTGAAGCCTTAGATTATCATACCACTATTTGTTAATTCGTCCATGGGAATCCCAAACTCCTTATTCTGCGTAATGGTAGGATGTTGACTGCAGAACCCCCATCAACTAATACACGACTGACCTTTCATCTACATAATAAGTTATGAATAATGGCATGTTATGCAGCTTGGAGCCAAGTAGCAGATCTTTATCAGTAAAGGTCATTACTAACATGCATTCACCCGCATTATAGAAATCTTTCCTTTCGAGTAGACCATCCTCGTTGCTTGTAGTGTCATTCCTATTCGTGGTATTGCATGAAGCTTTTGTACCATCAACAGATCTGCACTTGGTTGTCACCAGATTTGCTGCTGCAGAATCCTCCTCAACAGAAATTTTCCCTTGGTGAGCCAATTACATAACCTTGTCCTTGAACACGAAACAATCTTGTGTTGAATGCCCAACTAGATGGTGGTAGTTGCAATACTTTGGATCATCTATTCGTCCAATTTCTTCAGGTCGCTTCGATTGGGCAATTCGATGAGATTGGCTCTATTAAGTTATCAAATATCTCGGGCACATCGGAGTCAAGGAATGGGTATTGCTTCTCTTGCATTTCCTTCAGAGTTAATTTTCTTTGCGGCTTCTCTTCGGGAACACTATTCTTTGAGATGCTACCGTCATTTGCCTTGCTTCGGAGTTTGAAAGGTGCCACATTTACTACCATGCATTCCTTATCTGTAGCTTCCGAATAATGCTTGTCCCATTTCTTGACTTCTTTTTTTTCTTTGGTCCTGCGGGGTTCTTGAATAGGTGGTCCTTCCGCTCAACTCGCCACCATACTTAATTTCATATCATTTGCTCAAGTGGCTAAATCTTTGAATGATGTGGGTAAGATTTCTTGGAGAATACACCAAAGACCCCAATGCATCCCTTGAATGCACATCTCAATGGCGGAAGCTTCAGATAACTGATCTTTGCAGTGAAAGGTTAGATTCCTCCACCTACTGATAATCGATAACTGCCTCATCCTTCCACTGGCGAGAATTGGTAAGCTCAATCATGCTGATAGTGCGCCGAGTGCTATAGAAGCGGTTCAAAAATTCTTGCTCTAGTTGTTCCCATCCATCAATTGAACTGGCCTCCAAATCAGTATACCAATCGGATGCATTGCCTTTTAGTGATCGAACAAACTGCTTGACTAGATGATTCACATATGTCCCAGCGTTGTTGCACGTTTCCACAAAGTGAGCTACATGCTGCTTAGGATTGCCTTTGCCATCAAATTGTTGGAACTTTGGTGGTTGGTAGCCCATGAACATCTTCAAGCTATCAATCCTTGGAGTGTAAGGCTTGGAGTAAGTAAAGGATGACCTTACGCTTCTCTCAATCTTGCTCCTGATGGTCCCTTCAATGAATTGTTTTAGTTGATCTATCGAAATCAGTCCATTAAACGAGACTTGAAGCTCTTTTGCAAGTTTATCCTTCTTGGTATAATGTTGCTGTGTGGATGCCTCTACTTCATTATGAGCCTCAACTTGTTTCCTCCGGATATGACTTGTGTCAACGTTGTCTGGCTTGTTGATCAACCTAGCAGTTTGGGCATCTTGTTCCTGGACATGCTTTGTGAGTCCTTCGATGGCTCTTGTCAGGCTTGCCATTTGCTCTTCTAAGGTTGTAGCATTCGTCATCATGACCGGGGCCACATTTATTGTAAAGGAGTTGCTAGACCCAAAGCGAGGAGACGGTGGAAGAGATTTATCTTCATCACCTTCACTTGCATGGCTAGGCACGAATATTTCCTTCTGAGCAGACTCAGTGGGAGTAGTCATATGCGATGATTCTTTAAGTTTTTTTGACATACTCCTCGAGGTAACGCCGATACTCTTTGAACTTGAAGACTTCGATGTGGTGAGTTTGGAATTCACCGCCTTCATAGCTTTTCCTTGAGTATCCATCGGACTTTGATGAAGGGAAGAGATGAGAGGTAGAGCGGTCCCACTAGGTGTGCCAAAATTTGTAAATATATTTTCGTTTTCCTGAATTTATCGAAACAAGAAAATATTACAAATAAATTCCTTGAATTGAATTGAGTATTTGTAGGTGTGAAATCTTTACTTGAAATCTCTGATTCTTCACTTCAAAAATGCGATCTTCAATTTCGACAACTTCGGAGGTGAAACTTGACGTTTGATCTCCTTTGACGTTGACTTTGACTTTGAATAACGTTAATTTGGGGGTCGTAGCCTTGTTCCGATTAAACGCTATAAATTTGTAGATATTTGACTTGAATTTAGAATATTTCTTTGTGGATTTGAGATTTTGATCGTTCGACAAGATGGACTTCCATCTTGATAACATTAATTCGCCGGTTTTCGGACTTTTCTTCGAATAAAACGATGACTTTGGATGATTTTCGCGACGAACGCCTTGAATTTTGCCTTGAACACCGTGGATCTTCCTTGATTTGCGCTTGGGAGGATTTTGGGACTTCTTGGATGCTTTCCTTGTTGTATCTTCAATTGTATGTGTGTGTGTTGAATGAGCTCCAAGGACCCCTTTATATAGCTGTCAAAGAGGTAGAATTGTGGTGAACTTAAACACTATTTTGAACTATCTCTTTATTTTTAATTTAAAGAGATAAATACATCAAATATTTGGGAAGACATGATTAGTCAAATTTGATATTATCTCTTTAATATTTGTATTTTTTCAAAGAGATAATATCGAAAATATTTGTCTTTATTTGATTGGCCGAAACACCTAAGTTGACACTTGTCGGCTGTTGATTTGATGATGAAATATTCTTAAATATCAATTAAATTCATTATTTATATTTGAAATCAATTAGTAAATTCCAAAATATAAATCAAAAAGAGAATATAATTGATAAATAATATATATTTTTCACTTGTCGTCCTTTGATTGGGTGCAAAATAATTTTATCTACATAGACATCTTTGAATTAATTAAACATCAAACAATTCAATATAACATTTTACAATCTCAGATTGACTAGTTCATAATCTTAACTTAACTTTGTTTTATATATTTTGTCTTTCTTTCTGAATTTTTCTAATCTATGGAGAAAATAAACATGATAAAGTTGATATTATCAAGACAATAAAATAATATATTAAAGCCAATATTTTGTGTTACACATATGTTGCAGGTATTGCATTATATACAAAATATGTTATTTATAATGTTTTGTTAAGATTATACAGAAAATTCATTGCTTAAATACATATTTTTTTATCTCGTGAAGTTTGAGGAAAGATTGGGAAAATGGGTGCATTGGATCAAAACTTGAAAAATACCACAAAATAGGAGGAAAATGCCTATTTTTTCCCCTTCTAAAACTTACGTTAACTTTAACGATTTTATTAACGGAAATCCTAAAAAGCAAAAACAAAAATAAATAAATAAATAAATAAAAATTAAAAAAATTGGAGGATCAAAACTGCAACATTAAATTATTTGAGCACCAAAAGTGCATAAGTGACTTGATTTGAGGACTAAAATTGTATTTATCCCTCTAGTTCTATATACAACTAGAACTAGATAAATTACACTAGACTGGACTCTATAATTGTCTCTGTGGACATTTTTAGGACCTTTTTTCATATTAATATTATAAAAAAATTACAACTATGAATTGGGGTATAGTTGCAAAAATATCTTAGGTCGTAACGACCAACATAATTTATTATATTTTTCATGGTAACGACCATGCATGATTTGAATTTTTTTATTTTTATTTTTTCAAAAATGCTGGCCCAAATTGTATTATATTACAAAATATAATTAATAAATTAGTTAAATAATTACTTCATTTACTAATTCTAATTATTTAATTAATAGTTTAATTATTAATTCTAATTATAAAATAAATTATTATTTTGAATTACAATATTATATATATTTTATTTAATATTTTATTAAGTACAAATTATTAATAAATATATTTTTTTTGAAATTTATAATGAATTTGTAACATCTAATAAACTCAAATATTTATATAAAAAAATATAAGAACAAATATATTACAAAATATAATTATAAATTTTATTAATAATGTCTGTCGACAATCCCACAGGTATATAATGATTTCTGTCTAAACATGTTTTTTACTTTCCGCACGTTTTTCCATCTAAACATGTTTGTTTTAATAATGCTCACTAATTTCACAAATGCGTTGTTGAAATCTCGTTATCATATGTTCTAGAGAAGAAGACCTAAACGCCAACGTCAGCAGCACATAATGTAATATTATAGGTCATACTTAAAAATTAATAATATAATTGTTAATCATAGTTTGAAAATTAAATGAGCTCATAGAACTGATAGATGACAAAAGAAAAAGACCTCGACAACAAGTGGTCATTATTATAATTTATCTAATTTATTTATTCCTTCTAAAAAAATTTCTTTGTAGTTTTCAATAATTTAAAATTTAAAATAATAACAAACTAACATTAGATATTAATTACATAAAGTAATAATTATTATTTAAAACCTTAATTGATAATTAACAAAAAATACTTTAAAAAAATTAACAAAAATTTACTTGGGACCAACAATTTGTCCCAAGTGTCATTTTTATAATTAATAACAAATAAAACAAAAAAAGAAAAGTGAGTTGGGATCGTCAGATAAAATATGTGGGTCGTTAGCTATCGTAGGTTGTCTTTAGCTCAGCTAACGATTCATATTATTTTGGGACAATTACATTTATACTCCATCATCTAAAATTTATTTATACAAACTACCCCTATTTTTTGTATAGTTATAGAAACTATGTTTGATAGTAAAAAAATAGGAGTAGTTTGTGTAATAATGTCGATACTTTTGAGGGGTGGTCATAGTTGGATAGATCTACCAATTAACCAAATCAAAATAAAAAATTTGGTCCCTATCGAAATCGAATTGAAACATTCATTTCGTTATTCAATTTTTATTTTCTAGGAAATTCGATATTCAATTTAGTTTTGATGTTTAGTGTCGGTTTACTTAGCAAAAATCATACTGAAATATTATTTTTATATTTAGTTTTTATAAAATAATAATTTTTATACTAATTTTAGTTTTTTTAATGGTAAAAAGTTAAAAAAAAAAAGATAAGCAGCGTAATTATTAATTTTAACCATTTCATATATTTTTAATGAAAATTTTTGTTTACCTCGATACCGAAACCAAAAAATAGGACAGAAATTGGGTAATTACTGAAATCGGCAAACCAAAATTTTTATTTGTCGTAATTTCAATTCGACTCCGTCAAATGAATACCGTAGAAATTTTCTTTTTGCTCTCTTTTATTGGTGTCTGTCTTGAAGTTATACAGAAAATAGATAAATTGTGGGCGTGTGTGCGCGCTAGAAACTTATTTCCATGTCGTTCAAGTCGGAAAAAATGCAAGTAACCTCCTTGATATTAGAAACGAGTAAATTATCTCATATGTTTATTTTCCTGTGTTTTTTAACATAAAGCAATTTATTTTCTCTGTATTTTTCAAAATGAAGGGAGGTAAATTGCTTCATTTTTAAAAATACAAGGGGTAAAGTGCTATATTTTTTTTCATATGCGGATAATTTGTTTATTTACAATATCACATGAGAATAAATTGCACTAAATCCCAGGTTCATCTCATTTCTTTTTTTTTTTTTTGGCCCTTCCAGACGATCCCATCTCATTTAGTTAAAAATTACAATAAATGAATTTAATTGAAATGAATTTTTTTTTAGCATGTAACTGAGTGAAAGTTAAAGGTCTAATGACGAAAGTTAATATATGTGTAAAAGTTGTCACGTAAAAACGAAAATGGAGTAATTATAATTGTTGTGATATGTGTGTATTTTTTTTTAAGTGAAAGTGATCGATTATTATTAATTGAAATAAATCGATTACAATTAATTTTATCGGATATGAATATCTAACAAAGACAATTAAAACTGTAGATGAGGCCTAGCTCAGTTGGCGGCTAAGGTTCCATGACATTATAGGTCATGGGTTCGAACCCCACTAATGCGTGGGATACTGTTTTACTTTACCAATTGAGCTACGCCTCATTGAAATGTGTTTTAAAATATAATTTAAGATTAATTCTACTTAGATCCCTCTAAATTTAATGATGTTAACCTCATTTCATATATATATATATATATATCTCCTTATAAGTAGAAAAGTATACATGGAAATGTTAAATAAGGGGTAAAATTTAAAATTTATGTAGTTTTTTTTTTCTTTTGTTAACGTCAACATTTTTCGTCCAAATTCTAATGAAGGGGATCAGGTATAAACGGAAAATTTTTAAAGATGTGATTTTAAAACTTTTTTGAAAAAAAATTTAATTTCATATAATTTTTAGAAGGGGCTAAATGTAATTAACCCTGTAATTCACAAAATTTCTCACATGCAATATATATTCAACTGAAAATTATTTCATGAGATGAGATAGAATGTCATATACATCTCACAAGCAATTCCTCTATAAGTAATCACAATATGTTTAGGCCCTAAAGATATTTTACGGTGAAGAGCCTAAAAACGGAAAAAAGACAGGACATAACGTATTTGCGAGGATATTGACAAATGGTGACACATGCTCTCTTGACTAGGGTCATGTATCCATATCCTCAGCCACCTCGTTTTACTATACAAAACTAATGTGCAAAGAAGAGTGGAGATTATGCCTCTGATCATTATCTGTTAGCCAAAATGGAACTCGGAATCCCAATTTCTTCATCAAGATTTTCCTCATCCTCATAGTCCCTCCGCTGTATCTAATCAACCGGTTCCATACTTCCAGAAGTTCCAGGCCAAAGTTGCCTCCAGGGCCCTGGAAGCTCCCTTTGATCGGTGATGGCGTATAACCTAATTTATAACGAAAAGACTAATTTATCCTTGGAGAAGGCCCAGAATTACCATGTGGCCCATGGATCCGCGCACACCCTAAGCGGATCGGGTTACCCGATCCGTACAAATCGCCAGATGGCTAAGATCCAGACCCTCAATCAAGGAGATCACTTGAGCTTATAGATGATGCCACGTGGGTCATGCAAGTACGGACAGTTGATGCTATAAATATACCTACTCGACAACATTTAAGGTAAGTTATTCTCATGACGTTCGACCAGATTATTCTTTCTAATCGCCATATTACCATCTCGACCAGTGTCTGACTGAAGCATCGGAGGGTCTACGCCAGGGACGCTCCCGGCTAGCCTAACGTGCTTGTTTCTTCTCAGGTTACTAGTCTGGGGAGCCTGCCAGATCGAGCTCAAGGGTACTCGTATAAGGTGAACATCTGAGATCGAGGTAAGCTACCCGGATCAGTTGGCGCCATCTGTGGGAAACATTTTGAGATGACTATACACAGTTTGAAATGGAAGGACCGTCTAGGAGAGAGCAGTTTTCCGGGGACCACGATGGTACCTCACAAAGGTAAAACGATCAGGTTATACGAATCACCAGGGATGAACTCCGTAGAATGATAGATGAAGCTAGTAGGAAGGCAAGCAGGAATGCTATAGTGGAGTATGAGAGAACAACCGCCACCCCAATAGTCCGCGAAACAGCAAAGAGACTGTTATTCCAAGAAAAGGAAGTCGAGGAAGAGTTTAGGGATGAGGATAGTAGAGAAGTGCCTGAGAAAGGCGCGGCAATTGAAGTATCGGATGCGGCGTCTAGCCAAAAGGGAAAGGGCAAAAGTAGAGAACCAGGGATATCGAAGGCTGAGGTCGAGGATATTAGTCGCCAAATTGAGAAATTGGGGGCTCAAATTAGCGAACTCAAAAGGAGAGGTCAGATAGTAGCCCAGAATAGGAACTCACCTTTCTCTAACAAGATCCTCACTGAGACCGTGGACCCCCAATTAGAATGCCAGATTTGCCTAAGTACGATGGTAGCAAGGATCCACAGGAACACATTGTTGCATTCGACCTGGTAATGAATTTGTATGGTCAATCTGACTCCATTAATGCTAAACTCTTTGTGACTACTCTAACAGGAAAAGCGCGAGAATGGTTCACCAGTTTGCCCAGTAGAACTATTGAAACGTACGAGCAGTTGATATAAAAATTCGCATTTTATTTTGCAAGCAAAAAGAAACAAAAGAGATCAACCACATAGTTGTTAACGACAAGGGAGAGAAAGGATGAATCACTAAAAAGCTTTGTGGGGAGATTTAACAATGAGACCCTAGAGGTTCAAGATCTTAGAATTGACATGATGATCAGTATCCTTATACACGGATTGAGGAAGGGCCCTTTTGCTTCAGCATTAGCAAGGGACCCCCCCTGAAGATGTAGAGCAGTTAATGAAGATGGCTCAGAAATATATCGATGAAGAGGAAATGAACTCTATGAAGGATGGTGAATGGACAGGTGGTCGAGCTCGAGACCGAGCAAGGGACCGAGGCCGAGACCGCAGGGTGCGATCTGAAAAAGATCATGAGGCACCATATCGGCCCAGATTCCACAGATATACTCCATTGAGCGCTTCCAGGGAACAAATGATGATGATGGTGGAGAAAGCAAATGTGCTCCAATGGCCGAAGAAAATGCGAGCTACCCCATCAAAGAGGTACTTGGGTAACAAATACTGCAAGTTCCATAAAGAAAAGGGACATGACATTGAGGATTGCGTTCAGTTGAAAGATGAGAAAGAAAGGTTGGTTAGACAAGGATACTTTAAAGAATATGTTAGAGAGCCTCGAAAATTTGATAGAGAGAGGGAACCTAGAGAAGGGAGAAGAGAAAGGTATAGGAGTAGGCCTTGTAGTAGGGACAAGTTCCGAACAAGGGAAAATAGGAGAGAAGACAGGCAGTATGAGGTCGCACGCGACAATGCTCCTATCAAAGGAGTCATCCACACGATCACGAGTGGACCTACTGGAGGTGATTCAGCGAGGCCGCGAAAAAGGTATGCCCGATATGGAAGTTTAGAAAGAAAAGAATTTATTTTGAATGTGGAACAAAACGAGGAAATCACATTCACTAAGAAAGATCCAGTGGCAGAGGCGGGGTCGCCGAACGACCCCATGGTCATCAAAATGGACATTGCGAATTTCCTGGTCAACAAGGTTCTGGTGGATAATGGCAGCTCCGTGGTTATCTTGCTCATGGAGGTGTTGAGAAAAATGGGTTTTGACAACACACGACTACAACCGGTTCAGACCCCCCTTCTGGGATTTGGGGGAAGTGAGGTGATACCATTGGGAACCATCGACCTCCCAGCCTTTTTGGGTGATGAACAAGGAGAAAAACTTTAATGATAAAATTTTTAGTTGTTGATACTCCATTTGCTTATAATGTGATTTTGGGGAGACCCAGTTTGAATTTGTTTCAGGCCATAGTATCCACTTACCACCTGAAGATGAAGTTCCCAACACCAGGTGGAGTGGGCGAGGAGTGTTGCGACCAGAGGGAAGCAAGGAGATGTTATAATCTATCCTTGAAGAGGAATGACGGCAAAGACAAAACCCGAATGCATAGAACCTGTGAAGACCATAAGACGATTGAATTGACATAAGGAGAGTCCAACAGGACCCCCAGGATAGGGTCGCGTATGACCTCGACCTCGGAAACTCTGATGATCGCGTTTTTAAGGGAAAACAGTGACATGTTCGCATGGAGCCCTTCAGACTGTAAAGGAAAAGACCCGAAGGTCACCATCCACAAGCTTAATGTTGATCCCCAGGCGAGACCAGTTAAATAGAAAAAGAGGTCGTTCGGGGTCGAAAGAAATAAGATCATTGAAGAGGAAGTGAACAAGCTTCTCGACACTGGTTACGTAGCTGAAATCCAATACACAGAGTGGTTATCGAACATGGTGATCGTCCCCAAATCATCAGGAAAGTGGAGGATGTGCACCGATTTCACAGACTTGAACAAAGCATGCCCAAAGGATCCATACCCGCTATCTCGAATAGATCTTTTGGTGGACTCCACGGCAGGGTGTGCAATGTTCAGTATGATAGATACATACCAGGGCTACCACCAGATCGTTATGGCCGAGGAGGATAGAGATAAGACTTCTTTTGTTACTGATGATGGTATTTACTGTTATAATGTGATGCCGTTTAGATTGAAAAATGCAGGTGTCACTCATTAGAGGCTGGTGAACACAATGTTCAAGGACCTTATTGGCCATTCCAGGAGGTCTACGAGAAGGACAAGCGGATCCGTCCGGGAGCACAAGCGGAAGCGAGAAAGCGAGAAAAGTGCGTAAATTAAATAATATCTAATTTAAAATACGAATCCCAACGGTTGTGTCCTTGGGTGCTCAACCGGGCGTTTGATGTAGGATGTGTAAATATTGGAATTGAATATTAAACACATAGGGCATAGATAAATATATATAATCAATCAAAGCGTAATAAACCGTTACCTTTGATTGTTTAGCGTATGCGCCCGGCTACTTGCGTTGTTCCTTCTCCAGAATGCTCACAAAATTCAAACATATGGATTCTCCAAAGGTGATCCACACCACACCGGAAGAAACACACATTCTTCTTGCTAGAAAAGAACGGGTTTAAGAGAAGAACACTATCAATTAGTGCTCTCTTAAACTTACTTTGTTCTTCTTCTTGATTCAAAATCAAGTGAAGAACACAAGTGTAGAGAGGGAGAGAGGGCCGAGAGTTGAGAGAGAGGAGAGGGATTTTGTCTTCTCTTTTTCCTAGAAAAAGATGAATAATGAATCACTTATTGGAATGTGTCTAGGTTCATCCAAGGATGTCTAGATTCATTCCAATCAATCACCATCAATTCTTCAATCAAGCCTACCAAAATTTATGGTATGATCAAATCATATCAAAAGGGAAGAGCTTGATTGGAGTTGATTTGTCTCTATCCAAAGGAGATAAGTCAACATACCACCTAGCATGAAACATGGCTAATTTAACGGACCGGGTTTTATCGTAATCCAATTACGACGAATCAAACATTAAATCCAATTTACTGTCCATTTAAATTATTCCCGTTGATCTTTTAATCCAATTAAAAGATCCAACGTCTCAACCTTCCATATTTAATCGAAAATTCAATTTACCGATTAAACGAAAGCTCGATACAATATCGGCCCGTCCATCGAATGAACTTTCCCTTAAGTAATCCAATTACTTATTTTATCCTTCGAGATTGACTCCAAGTCGATCTCTCAACCTCCTCGGTGATTTGTGTGTGACCCTTTAGGTTCACCCTCAGCTAGACTTGGGCCCGTGTCCCACAAGGGCCCGTTACCATGGGTGGCCGTCTAGCAATGGTCCATGGCACTAGAGACTAGGTGAATTGGCGTGAACATTTAGGCGCCGATTCCGTACAGGTACGATCCTTCCGTCTACCGTCTCCCGGCCTTAGTCTAGGGTATGGAATTGGGCGTCGGTTCCCATCCTTGACTAGACATCTATGCTTAATACTCGAGACCACGTATGCTTCATTGTGTCGACACAGGAAACCATTCCCTGTTCGACCAACTACTGTGGCCACAACTTCAAACAGCATGAACGTGTCTCCGAGTGCATAGGAGATACCTCTGTCACATACTGACAGGGGACAGATCCTCTTCTTGGAATCCACCGTCCTCGCTACACATTCCGACTGCACTGGACAAGGCTTATGATAATCATCTTACAGAATGATTACCTCTCGCCAGATCCAAGATACAGCCGTCATGTGCACGCGACTACCATGATCCCTAAAGTCTGAGAATTAGTCCCATACTATCGGAACCGGGGAAAACCAATCATACCGATCAAGCCTCCAAGGCTTCCATATAATGATCCCCGCGAGTCAGTCCAGTCGGCTCGACCGCAGTCGACCAACCCATCATGATCGTGTACGCATCCCACGCCTGTCGCCGATGAAACACGACATTCATCTAATGAACACGACTCTTGACGCAAGTCTCAATAGGACTCTCGATGCCCTGTCTCAAGGTCCTCGACTTGGAACGTTTCAGACCCAACTCTTAATCAGTTGGTTTCATGACCACCATCCAATGCGTGGCCCAACTGCACGAGTTGTTATCCATGGTCTGTGGGCTTTGTTGCGATATAAGTTAAACACCGTTTTAACAAATGTAAGATGAGCGCAACAAAGTAAGCACCAGAAGTGATAAATACTCATTTTATTTATCACATAATAATATTACATTTACATCAAGTTGTCAGATAGGTTACAAATCGCCAAACCTATTGGCTTTCTGGTCACCTTTTCTAACACTACGTTAATGATATGTTGGTTAAGAGCAAGAAAGACGAGAACCACCTCGATCACCTGAGAAAGGCGTTCGAGGTGATGCGGATATATGGCATGAAGTTGAACCCATCTAAATGCACTTTCGGTGTTCGTGGTGGTAAATTCTTGGGGTACATGGTGAGCGAGAAAGGCATTCAAGCAAACCCGGAAAACATTGAAGCAATCTTAGGCTTGAGTTCACGAAAAACGGTCAAGGATGTGCAAAAGTTAGCAGGAAAAGTTGCCTCCCTTAATCGTTTCATCTCAAGATTGGCGGACCGTAATTGACCAATTTTTAAAACATTGCGGACGGTGAAGGATTTCAGATGGATGGATGAATGTGAGCAAGCACTAACAGATCTAAAGTGCTACCTGACAAACCCACCCTTGTTAGCAAAGCCCAAAGTGGGTGAGGTGCTGTACTTATACATAGCAGTTTCCGATGATATGGTAAGTGTGGTACTGGTGAAGGAGGAAGCAGGGTCGCAGAATTCGGTGTACGACGTAAGCAGAATGCTTCAAGGATCCGAAAGTAGATACATACTGATCAAAAAGTTGGCACTAGCATTAGTTACCAGCGCAAGGAAGTTGAGGCCATACTTCTAATCCCATAAAGTTATCGTGTTGACAAATCACCCACTCAAACAGATCATGTCCAAACCGGATGCATCAGGTCGCCTGATTAAGTGGGCGGTCGAGCTAGGGGAATTTGACATCGAATACCAGGCAAGAACTTCCACTAAATCACAAGTTTTTGCTGATTTTATTGTCGCGCTCGCAAGTGAACAGGAAGAAAAGCAACAGGAGGGCTGGCTACTACATGTAGATGGATCATTTAACGCGAGTAATGGGGGAGCTGGAATCCTGTTGCAAGGACCTGGAGGGTTGAGATCGAGATCGCAATAAAACTGGCAATTCGTGCCACCAATAATGAGGCGGAATATGAAACATTGATTTTGGGAGTGAATATGGCAAGGGAAGCTGGGGTGAGGAAGCTGGATGTATATACAGATTCCCAGTTGGTGGCAATGCAGATTGAGGGATCATATGAAACACGGGAATGGTCCATGACACAATACTTGAAGAAGGTGAAAGAGATAATGACTATGTTTGATAGGTATTTGATCCAGCAAATTCCTAGGTGAGAGAACGCGCGAGCTGATGAACTATCAAAGTTCGGAGCTATGATAACAGGAGTAAAGGACCGAAACATCTCAGTGATGATCAAAGAGATAGCAGAGGTAGATGAACCAATTTTAGGAGTGCAAAATGTTGAGGAGGAAAAGTCTTGGAAAACATACATAATTAAGTATCTCAAGGAGGGCATCACACCTAGCGACCTCGTTGAGGCCAGGAGACTAAAATTTAAAGCGAACAGATTCACATTACTGGGGGAAGAGCTTTCTAAGAGAACAGTCGAAGGACCACTCCTAAAATGCCTTACCCCAGAGAGAGCCCAATATGTACTTAGGGAAATCCACGAGGGAAGTTGTGGTAACCATTCTGGTGGCAGGTCGCTGGCCCAGAAAGTGACGTGACAAGGGTACTTTTAGATTACACTAGTGACGGATAGCATGGAGTTCACCAGAAAATGTGAGAGTTGTCAGAAGTACGCTTCGCTAATTCAAACACTAGCGTCCTCGATGGAACATATTAAAATAGCTTGTCCTTTTGATCAGTGGGGAATAGACATCGTGGGACCATTTTCCCCGGCACCGGCACAGAAAAAGTTGTCATAGTGGCTGTGGAGTACTTTTTAAAATGGGTAGAGGCCGAGGCCTTAGCAAAAGTTTCTGAAAAAGAGGTGATAAACTTCATTTGGAAAAACATAATCTGCAGGTTTGGTATACCTTGAGTCTTGATCTCAGATAATGGTACTCAGTTCCAAGGAAAAGAGATCATGGCCTTGTGCAAAGAACTAAAGATACAACAAAACTTCACTTCTGTTGGAAATCCGCAGGCGAATGGACAAACTGAGGTGACCAATCGCATGTTGTTGCAACATTTGAAAACAAGACTCGAAGGAGCAAAGCGGTCATGGGTCGAGGAGCTACCAGGCATGCTATGGGCATATTACACTACACCTCGATCCTCGATAGGTGAGTCCCCATTTTGTTTAGTTTATGGGACTGAAGCAATAATCCCTGCAGAAATTGGAGAGATGACAGCACGGGTCGCACACTATGACCCCCAGACAAACCAGGAGGAACGTGCATTCGACTTTACCAGCATTGAAGAAAGGAGGGATCACACTTATGCCAAGATCTTGCATCACAAAAATATGATGATGAGAAGTTATAATCACAGGGTAAAACCAAGACAATTCCAGGTCGGAGATCTAGTACTAAAAAGGGTGGAGGTGTCCAAACATGTGGGAAATTAGACCAAGCCTAGGAAGGCCCATACAAAGTCATCGAGATCAAAAAGCAAGGAACGTATAGATTACAAGGCATGGATGGAAAAGATGTGCCGAGACCATGGAATGTCCATAACTTGAAGAAATTCTTTGCATGAAGGAGTCTTAAAGATCGAGCTACCTATAAAAGGCCCATGCTGCATTTAGAATATGAGGAAACGCGCAACCGGATACATGATCTGATCAAGGTCGAGAACAATGGTCTGTGAAAGATCATCTTTTTTGTGATCTGTGAAAGATCATCTTTTTGTGTTCTGTAAAAGATCATCTCCCTTTGCGATTTGTGAAAGATCATTACTTTTTGTAAGGATGTGTAACGATCTGGAAAAGATCATCTTGTACACGATGTCATATTGCTTTCAATTTAAAAGCCTGTGAAAGGCCCTTCATTTCTTGCAAGAATTCCCTTTATATTTGCATCACACAAACAAGGATTACGGTGCAAGCCTTAATAGTGAGGCATCAAATTACAATCTAGAGTTAGTACGATGGTCGACTTGAGAAAGATTTATCTAAATTGTCTGAAAAAGACTAACTTATCCGAGGTAAGAAACGACCTCGACCCTAAGGAGTGAGAATTAGGCGATCCAAGAATAAGTATCTAATGCATTCAAATTCACGACACCCGAATAAGCGACATAGAGTAGGTTGCAAGATTTAATCATGCAAATGCAATCGTAAAAAGTTTCTTAAAGTTCATCAAGATGATTACAAAAAATTGCAAGATTGAAGAGTCACTAGAAAAAGGGGGCTATTTCACTAAAGGTGACTACATAATTGCACAGATGGGCAACATTTACATTAATCCTGAATAGACAAAATAGACTATTTTAATTCGCTATGGAAGATCACCAACTTCAGCGACCAGGGACGCGAACTCATCTTCACCACTGGCATCAGGGACGCCATCCGGAGGATAAGGATGAAGTTGACCATCAAGAGAGGAATCAAGTCGGTTCTGATCAAACCCTGTGACAAATCCATGAAGATGTTGAATTTGAGCAATGCATTTGTCGAAGACAGCTGTGCCTCCAAAGCAGCGACCCGAGCATCCGCTGCAGCCTTCGCTTCTAAAGCTCCCTTCTCAGCTGCTCGCGCGCAATCAAGGCCTTCTTGGAGTTCATTGATTTTTTGCTCGGCCATTGCTTTGTCATTACGGAACATCAATCATTTTAGTGCAAGATTGTGGCCAAAGGTCGAAGCCTAGAAACACGAACACAATGAGAACAAATAAAGGAAAGAATCAACAGGAAGAATCTAGAAACATACTTGCATCAAGACGTGAGCCAGATGTTCCTCGACCCGGGTGTGAGCAGTTTAAGCCAACAAGACTTGGTCCCGGTCTAGGCAGCAGGCTTTATAAAGTTCGAACAAATCCTGGCCTAGATGAGTTCTCAACACCGAACTGCGGGCAGAGATCGCCCATTCAGGGTTGAGCTTCTCCCTCTCCATCTCGGCGACCTTACTGCTCGAAGTATTGAGTGCCTCGCGAGAATCTTTCCACCAAGTGACCAGATCCTTAAAATGCCTCATTTTTTCCTCTTCTTCGGCAGCTTCCTTGGCCACTCAATGCTCAGATCGTTTGCTCGAGCATTTACTAAACTGGCTTGGACTTTTGCTCTTGCTCTTGTTGCGGTGTTTGTTCTTACGCTTCCGCTTCTTAGACTTGCTGAGCTCGCCAGCATCAGGTGCGACCTCGACCACTGTGCCCACGGCCGGGGAATTAGCACCAACCTTCACAACTGGGGAAGAACCAGAAGGTGCGATCTCAACAGGGTCTGTTGTCGCTTGGGCGTCGCCACCAGTGACCTCGATCAAAGTTGGAGCCTGAGGCTCAGATGACTCGCTATGTTGATCACCTAAATGGTTAGCAGAAACCTCAGCATTAGAGGGACGAGGGGTCGCTGCAGCAGCAGGTGAGTTTCTCCTTCGCAAGGCGCGGGCAAGCTCAGCCACGCAAGCGCTCATTACCATGTTAACTGAAAAAGAAAATTCAGCGCCAAAGAAGACAAGGAAGAGCGATTAACGAAATAAATAACAGTAAATGAGTCACCTAGGGAACCTCAAACACGGAGGTGTGCTAGAGTGAGACCAGCGAGCTTCAAAATCTCCTCTGATAGAAGTATTTTTGAATCGTAAGTTTCAAAAGTAATTGCATTTATTTGATCACCCTCCAGCCCTCCATCTTGAGTCTCGGGTTCGGGTTTAGTAAGGCGCCAATCGCATCGAAAAGGCCAGTTATGACCAGGTGGAGGCTGAATAAAAATAAAATGCTCCTTCCAAGGACCAACATTGGAGCGCAACTTAGACAGAAATTTACAGTCTGGTCGAGCAGAAAGGTAATAAAAACCGCGCTCGCCGGAACGCATGGAGACAGAAAATGAATACAACGACCAGAAGTTATCAAAACTGGGTTCTAAGTTGTGATATTGCATTATTACTACAAAAAGTACGATATGGCTAATGGAGTTTGGAGACAGTTGCATGGGACATATATCTAAGCGACTTAGAAATATCGGCTACAGCTGGTGCTAAAGGAAAGCGAAGACCTGCCTCTAAATGTACAACTGAAAGTGGACAAAAAGCCCTGAGAAGGCAGATGCATGAGATCAAAGGAATGGGGAATTAGGACCTCGAAATTATTGGGAATATGATATTTTTCTTTGATCTTATGGATGAGTTGCTTTACGGTGCTTTTTATCCCGGCCCAAGGGTTGGCAACCATCATAGCCAAGTATCCCTCAATGGTGGGGAGCTCATCTGATTCTACTCGATCTAAGGGAGGAAACTAGATTATTAGTTTCTACATGGGTTCCCACATCAGCGACCTGAGAGGGAGAGTCGCGAACACGTGAAGGGTTAGCTTCGTTAGAAGTAACTAAATGAGGAGGTGAATCAACATCAACAACCATCTCTTTGGAGTGCGGAGAGGTGACTCGGACTAGTGCTTAGACTTAGACCTCGACCCAGATGCAGACTCAGAACTAGAACTGGAAGACATTTTAAAGTAAAAGAGGTGGTCGCGGAGTACCTTGAGAATCGACGACCAGAGAGCGTCTAAGGAGGCGAGGACGAAGGACACCAGAGGATAGAAGGTGAAGGAAAGAGTCAAATGAACCCCCTACATACAGGCGATCAACATTGAAAGATGCGCCCATTCTGAAAAGGCTAGATGAAGGATGCGTGGCGGCATCCGACGGCTAGGGGAGATGACGCTTCGCGATCTACCCTTTCGACTTCTCCTAGTGTAAACAGTTACACTAGAAGAAGTGGGGACTGATGATGAGGTGTAACCTAAATTATGGCGAAAAGACTAATTTGCCCTTGGAGAAGGCCAAGAATTACCATGTGGCCCATGGATCCGCGCACACCCTAAGCGGGTCGGGTTACACGACACGACCCGAATTAGCAATGTGATAGAAATCGTCAGATGGCCAAGATCCAAACCCTCAATCAAGGAGATCACTTGAGCTTATTGATGATGCCACGTGCGCAATGCAAGTACGGACACTTGGTGCTATAAATATACGTACCTCACAGCATTTAAGGTAAGTTATTCTCATGACATTCGACCAGATTATTTTTCCTAATCGCCATGTCGATCAATAGAGGAAAGGTGCCTTGAATTATTTGAAGGACAAGTTGATCCGCCCGGGAGGGCGAGCGGAAGCGAGAAAGCGAGAAAAGTGCATAAATTAAATCAAATCTAATTTAAAATACGAATCCCAAGGGTTGTGCCCTTGAGTGCTCAACCTGGCGTTCGATGTAGGATGTGTAAATATTGGAAATGAATGTTAAACACATAGGGCATAGATAAATATATATAATAAATTAAAGCGTAATAAACCGTTACCTTTGATTGTTTAGCGTATGCTCCCGGCTACTTGCATTGTTCCTTCTACGGAATGCTCATGAAATCCAAACGTATGGATTCTCCAAAGGTGATCCACACCACACTAGAAGAAACACACGTTCTTCTTTCTAGAAAAGAACGGGTTTAAGAGGGAATCGGTTTAAGAGAAGAACACTATGAATTAGTGCTCTCTTAAAGTTACTTTGTTCTTCTTCTTGATTCAAAATCGAGTGAAAAACACAAGTGTAAGAGAGGGAGAGAGGGCCGAGAGTTGAGAGAGAGGAGAGGGATTTTGTCTTCTCTTTTTGCTAGAAAAATATGAATAATGAATCACTTATGCTTGGTGTTGTATATTCTAGTATATATACTTAATTAATGTGATTATTGGAATGTGTCTAGGTTCATCTAAGGATGTCTAGATTCATTCCAATCAATCACCATCAATTCTTCAATCAAGCCTACCAAAATTTATGGTATGATCAAATCATACCAAAAGGGAAGAGCTTGATTGGAGTTGATTTGTCTCTTTCCAAAAGAGATAAGTCAACATACCACCTAGCATGAAACATGGCTGATTTTTTCTTCCTCCAAGGGAGCATGTCGGCCATGCTTAATTAAGGGAAGAAGTCCAACTTCTTCCTATTCCAAAATAGGAATTATTTCTCATCTCGGGTATAATTTAAACGGACCGGATTTTATCGTAATCCAATTACGACGAACCCAACATTAAATCCAATTTAATGTTCATTTAAATTATTCCCGTTGATCTTTTAATCCAATTAAAAGATCCAACGTCTCAACGTCTCGACTTTCCATATTTAATCGAAAATCTAATTTACCAATTAAACGGAAGCCCGATACAATATCGGGCCGTCCATCCAATGGATTTTCCCTTAAGTAATCCAATTACTTATTTTATCCTTGGAGATTGACTCCAAGTCGATCTCTCAACCTCCTCGGTGATTTGTGTGTTACCCTTTAGGTTCACCATCAGCTAGACTTGGCCCGTGTCCCACAAGGGCCCGTTACCATGGGTGGCCGTCTAGCAATGGTCCATGGCACTGGAGACTAGGTGAATTAGCGTGAACATTTAGGCGCCGATTCTGTACGGGTACGATGCTTCCGTCTACAGTCTCCTGGCCTTAGTCTAGGGTACGAAATTAGGCGTCGGTTCCCATCTTTGACTAGGCATCTATGCTTAATACTCGAGACCACGTATGCTTAATTGCGTCGACACAGGAAACCATTCCCTGTTCGACCAACCACTGTGGCCACAGCTTCAAACAGTATGAACGTGTCTCCAAGTTCATAGGAGTTACCTCTGTCACATACTGACAGGGGACGGATCCTCTTCTTGGAATCCACCGTCCTCGCTACACATTCCGACTGCACTGGACAAGGCTTATGATAATCATCTTACAGAATGATTACCTCTCGCCAAATCCAAGATACAGCCGTCATGTGCACGCGACTGCCATGATCCCTCAAGTCTGAGGATTACTCCCGTACTATCGGAATCGGGGAAAACCAATCATACCGACCAAGCATTCAAGGCTTCCATATGATGATCCCTGCGAGTTAGTCCAGTCGGCTCGACCCCAGTCAACCAACCCATCAAGATCGTGTAGGCGTCCCACGCCTGTCGCCGATGAAACACGGCACTCTTCCAATGAACACGACTCTTGACGCATGTCTCAATAGGACTCTCGATGCCCTGTCCCGAGGTACTCGACTTGGAACGTTTCAGACCCAACTCTTAATCAGTTGGTTTCATGACCACCATCCAATGCGTGGCCCAACTGCACGAGTTATTATCCATGGTCTGTGGGCTTTGTTGCGATATAAGTTAAAACACCGTTTTAACAAATGTAAGATGAGCGCAACAAAGAAGGTACCATTAGTGACGAACACTCATCTTATTCATCACATAATAATATTACATTTACATCAAGTTATCAGATATGTTACAAATCGCCAAACCTATTAGCTTTTTGGTCACCTATTCTAACATTATTGACCATAGTTGTCTAGTCCAGGATGGGAACCTACGCCCAATTCCATGCCCTAGATTTAGACCGGGAGACGGATGATGGAAGGACTCGTATGGTAATCGGGAGCCTAAATGTTCATGCCAACATTCACCTAGTCTCTAGTGCCATGGACCGTTGCTAGACGGCCACCGATGGTGACGGGCGTTTTCTGAATAATGGTTAATTGGAAAACAGTTAATTAAATTGGATTTAATTGACCAATTGTGTTGGATACAAGCCCAAGTCTAGCTGAGGGTGAACCTAAAGAGTCACATACAAATCACTATGGAATTGGTAGAATTAATTTGGAATTAATTCTATAAGAAGCGAATTAATTTAATTGGATTAAACTAATTCAAGGAGAAAAATAAATGTTTGGATCATTTATTGGGAAATTCATTTGATGGAGGTTCAAGAATTAATTAATTTAATTAGTTAATTTTTGGACTTAGAACCTATAAATTAATGGATTAATTTATCGGGTTTGGATTAATTAATTGATTGGATCAATTAATTAGAGTTTTGACTTATGTTTATTTAATTAGATTAAATTAACTTGTGGGCTTCAATTGAATTGAGATTAATTGGATTAATTAATGCGCAATGGACTTTTTTTGGACTTGATTTAATTAGATTAAATAAAAGTCCAAGACTAGTAGTCCTAGTCCATGGAAAAATATAATTTATAGCAAGTGCAGACGGAATTAAAATCCTCCACATGTGAGGCACATGTGACCAGCCATTATGTGGTTTTATGGATGGTTTATTTGCTATAATGGTGCATGGTTATATAGATAGTGGTGTGTGTATGTAGGTTGCCTTGGAAGTTGACAAGGTAAGTTGAATTTTGAGTTCAACAACTCTACATACACAAGACTATTCACATAACTTGTAGACATGTACTTGCACGAATAAAAAAACTCTCCAAAATCTCTGAAAATACTCTACTTTTTGTGTTCATACCTTTTGGAAAGGTTGAACTTAAAAGCATTCCAAAAGGCACTAAACAATAGTGTTGTTTTGGAAATATTTCTTCTACTTTTCTCTACTTCTATCTAACAATAGATTAGAGGATATACATTCCATAGTGTGGTGTGCACAAATTAGAGGGACTCTAATTTGGATCCTCCAGTGAACGAAGGAGAAACGGAAAGGGAACAATGCTAGAACCGGTTCTACGTATATCGAACAAAGGTTGGTTTTCATTTACATTTTGTGTACCTTTATTCATATCCTTTAAGCCACATGTCCAGCATCTTCTCCTCTTTAATTTTTGCTCTTGACAAACACCAAACGCCCGGAAACTTCAAAGAGAACATCCCTTTGAACCCGTTTACTTTACGCCTTTAAATTCACGCTTTTACGCTTCCGTTGCATTCCCAGGCCGTACTCAATTCTTTCAGTGGTATCAGATCCCGGTTCGGTGTTGTGGCTATAGGATTTACATGTCATTATGTGTAAAATATGAAAAACATGTTTAAATTGCTTATGGAAAGCATGATTCATGGCTTTAAAGCATGATTATTTGCTTAGAAAATGTGTTAATTTTTCTTTTAAATTTATGGATATCCATGAATTTTGGAGAATTGGATTTTCTGTAACTACATGTTTATGTTTCAGTTTTTATAGCAGAAACTTAAAAAAAAAATGGTTGGAAAAACATGCAACAGCCGGCCGGCAGACGCACAACTGCCCAGGCGCGCGTAGCCGCACTCGTAGGTGGTGCGCGCAGGGAGCGCGCGCGCGGGCACTGGCCGATGCGCACGCTGGACGCGCGCGGGGCCGTCTGGGACGGCCGACCGGCAGCACTATTTGGTGCCGTTTTTCTAGAAATCGAATTTTTCTGATTTCTGCTAGTTTTCTGAAATTATTAATTTTGGCATACTTTAATTTTTTAGTTAAATTGGATTTCTCTAAAATTATATGATGCCTTAGATTATTTTGGAAATGGTTTTTCAAAAAAAAAAAAAAAAAACAATTTGTACATTGGATGTATAAAATGATATCCATTTTTTTTAATTGTATTATTAATATGGTATTTTCTGCATTTTAATTATGTTTATGATTTTAGATATTGGATATCTATTAATAAATGAATAGTATGTATTTAATTGTTCGCATGTTTATATTTGACATAAATGTGCTTTATTATTGTTTATTGAATAAACAATATGGATGATCACAAAGCCCATTGGCCTATGTATGATTTGATTTATTTATGTTGCGTAAGGTCTGCATGCCGCTTTGTTTTTCTCTTCTCTTTATCATTTTTAGCCTTGTAATAGTAAGGCTTGCTTTCTCTCTTTAAATGTACCCCCTCTAACTTCTTATTAGGGTTTCATTTCAATTGTAATGAGTGTAGATTAGCATGTGAAGTTTTATTTATTTTTTGAAAAATAAATGTAAGCTTCCATGGAGATGAAGGCCTAAAAGAGGTCCATTGGAAGGAGCCCACGACGGAAGGCCCAAGAGGAACAAAGAAGGATTTACTAGGCCCCATTAGAATGATAATGGGATGTAAATATTGTAATAGTGTAGGCCTACCCTAAATTGACCATGGATACACTGCGGGCTTAGTGGATCACTTAGGAATAGGCTTGTGATCATCCTAACAGGGGCGTTCTAGGCTTATTTTGCATGTGCTTATGTTTTTATGCTTTGATGTATGGTGTTTCTGGAATGCATCGTATTAAATTACATGTATAAAACTTGAGCATGCAAAATACTAATAATGATGAGGTCTCGGTCTTAATAAATAATAAACTCTCACTTGGATAGTCCAAGTAAATATTAGGCCCAAAATGGAATTAAAAATCAAATGGTTTGATTATTCCAAGCCTTCCATCCATAGCAATGTAGTGAGGAAACTACTTTCACCCATTCGTGGTCTTATGAGTCGTGGCACGTTTGGAATGAAAGAAAGCTGCGCTGTTGTTGTGAACGAATGGAATATACTCCTATTTCCCTGTCTCACGAGTCGAGGGGGGCGATAGTTGAGATATTCATTTGGTTGGTGGGTTGGGCCTAATGCTGAGTAACATGATTCGCTTGGAGGCCTTGGAATCATGTGAAGAGGCGAGGCAAAATATCTTGGGGATCTCATTGGATGAGAATGGTGTAAGTTACCTCCACAAATCATTTTTTCGTGTGAATCGTAAAAGCAGGGCATGGAGAATTGTGCTTGTGGACTCCATGCCCACTAGGAAATGATTTCTCGAAAACCCCACTTGAGAGTGGTGGGCTTTTTGAAGAAATGGTGGGAGGGGTTAATGAGTAAAGACCAAGTCTTAAATTGAATTCCATATTATAATAATCTACAAAATTTCTGTTTTACAATTTGAATGTAGATGTCCAAGAATCCACTCACCGTAATTCTTGAAACTAATAAATTTGATGGAATAAACTATAATGATTGGCTACAAAATCTGAGGATTGTCCTCAATTTTGAAGACCAAGCTTACGTTCTGGATAAGCCTCTTCCATGGGTCTTGCCGGAGGGGTCCTCGTCAGAAGAGCATTCGACGTTCAATGATTGGCAAGAGGACAACCGAAAGGTCCGTAGCATCATACTGGCATCCATGATTAATGAGATGCAGAAGCAATATGACTAACTGGATGATGTCAGCTCGATAATGCTCCGCATGAAAGACGTGTATGCGGTACAAAACCGGCATATTAGATATTCTGTGACGAAGGCATTTTTCGAAGCTGAGATGGCAGAAGGGTCGTTTGTATACCAGCATGGAGTGATGATGCTATCCTTAGTGAAGAAGCTCAAAGACCTCCGAGCTAATCTTGGAAAAGAGATATACATCGACGTGATCCTTTAGTCTCTTCCTCCCTCCTTTGACCCGTTTATTGTTAACTATAACATGAATGGGCTTGAAAAAGACCTTTAGGAGTTGATAAACATGTTGGTCCTGTTAGAATAGGTGACCATGTAAGCCAATTTGGCGGGTATATGTAACCTATGTCTAGACAATTATGGGTGTTTGATAAATCATTGATGAATAAAGAAGTGAATTTCATTTGGCATTACTTTGTTTGTGTTCACTTTTCTATATCTGTTCACTACGCAAACAAAGCCCACGGACTGAGAATCAATTTCGGGGACTGGGACTACGCTTGGAGGTAGGTCCATGGAATCAGTCTTCCCGAATCAGTCCGGAAATCTCCAAGTCAAGGAATCCCGAAAATGGGTACCGGGATTCCATTTGAGACTTGCACTAAGCACCTGCTGTCGTGTTTCATCGACGGGTGACGAGGGTCGTCTAAGCAGTGTTAGTGGGTTAGCATGCGAGGACGCAGCTGACTGAGGTGACTCGCGGGAACCGTCTTACGGAGGACCTTGAGTATGGTCAGCAAGGTATGATGTGTATTCCCGGTTCCAACGGTACAGGTCAAGTCCTTTGACTTGAGGAATTGCTGAGTTTACCTGTACATCAGGGCTGTATCTTAGATATGGTGAGAGATTGCCAGAATTCTCTTTGGTAGTCATAAGCCATGTCTAGTGCAGTTCTGGTGTGCAAAGTGACAGTAGTTTCCAAGAAAGGATCTGTCTCCTGTCAATAGGTTTTGGCAGTTGAGTCTCATGTATACTCTAGGTCTTGTCCCTAAAACTGTGGCCACAGTGACTGAACAGAAGGGAAGGATTCCCTTGCGGCGTTTAGTGAGGACAGACCGACACTTAGGTCCAAAATGGGTACCTGCATTTTCCGTGCCCTAGACTCTAAGTGATGAGACCGAAGACAGAAGGACAAGTGTACTGTTAGAGCCTAAATGTTCATCCCTGAATATTTCACCTAGTCTCTAGTGCCATGGACCGTTGCTAGATGGCCACCCATGGTAACGGAAGGATTCTAGGAATCCGACCAAGTCTAGCTGAAAGGTGAACCTAAAGAGTCACACACTATCCACACACATTTAGATATTTAATTAAGAATTAAATATTGGAGTGAAGGAATGATTAAATTGGATTTAATCGGGTCCTTTATTTTTCTTGGAGAAATAATTCCTTCTATTAGATATAAGGAATTAAATTGATAAATTAGATTTATCAAAGGGATTTATTTAATGGGCTTAAATAATATTTATATTTATTTTAGCCTCTTGGAAATATTTAAATAGGTTTTAAATATTCCATTAAATTAAATTAAATCAACGGTTGAGATCAATGGGAGAGATGGATGGCTAGGATTGTTTTGACTAGGTCAAAACACTACTTTGACTAGGACTTTGACTAGGTCAAAATCCTAGTCAAATTAGAGTTCTTAAAAGAAGGAGTTTAAAGAGGATTAAACTCCTCTTCTATATAAACCCCTAGCATCCTACAAGTTGAAGGATGATGAAACTCCAACACACACACTACAACACACACACACGGATCTCTCCCTCTCATCTCTCGTCCGTCTCTCTCTCTCCAAGAAACACATTCCACTAGTTCTCTTGTTCTTGGAACATTAGAACTTGATGAATCAATACCGTTAATTCATAACGTGTTGTTGATTCATCCACTCCAACATATTAACTTGTTCGTTGCTAGCACGACGTACAAGATATGTGGGTGGATCGTGTGTCACGATTTGGAGGGTCTCAAGAACGAGATCTTGGTGCAAAACGGGGAACAACGCGTGTAGCCGTTGAAGACGAAAACGACAACGGTAGGTCTCGTTTATTATTTTCGTCCCTTTTAATCTTCTACCTATGGCCTCCCATGATTCTTTTATGTGATTTATTCATGAGATACACCGAACACCCGAGAAATTTCAAAGGCACACCCTTTGAAACGTGTTTTAATTCAAAAGCATGTTTAAATTCCGCATTTATTTTTTTTAATTATACCGCGCTTCCGCATTCGCGCTTTTCCCGGGATGATCCACAATTCCTTTCAGGTCCAGTACGAGGCAACGATTGAAAAGTCTGCGCCATCTGTATTGGTGGGGGAGGCTTCGACCTCAAAAATGAAAGGCAAAGGGGTCGGACGCTGGAGGAGGAAGAAGGAATCAACCGCTGCAAGCGCTCAAAAGCACTCATGTTGCCATGCTGGGCATGGGTAAAGGAAAGAGGAAGGTGGTTTGGCAGTTAAGGATTGCAAAAAATGTTTTCATATATTGCCGTGAGAAAAGGCATTGAAAGAGGGATTGTCCTAAACTCCTCTCCAACCAAGGTACATTTGATTTGAGCTTTTATATGATTACTATTCTACTTCCTGGGTGTTGGATACTAGTTGTAGAGCTCATATCTGCAAATTGTTTGCAGGAAATGGGAAGGAGTATAAGGCTAAGATAGAGATGATTCTAAAGCTAAGCAATGGTTGGGCTGTTGCTGCAAAAGCTATAGGACCAATTAGGCTTAGCCAGTGATCATGTTAGGATAGAGTTGATAGGTCACAATTATGTAAACTAGCATGATTAACTTATGTTTTTCTATTGTTGGACAATAGAATTACATGTTTTTGATCAATGAAAGTTTCTTTTATTTGACAAAGAATGGTTATTCTTGTCTGGTAGGTTGTTTGGATAATTGTTTCAATACTATACCATAATTTGATTATGAATGCTCAAAACAAATGGTAAAATGGATAATCAAGAAAAACTCACAGATTTGGCATGCAAAGCTAGGTCACATTCCTCTAGATAGGATAAGGAGGTTAGTAGATTCAAGGAGTCTAGAAATAGACAATTTGAGCTTGCTAGCTTACAATTCCTTCCTGAGCAGGAAGGTGGCCAAGAAGCTCTTTGTAGGACAAAGTACGCTTGCTAGTGGTCTATTGGATTGGATCTAGTCAGACATCTGTGGGTAACTGAATACATAAGACCAGAAGAGGGTTTAAAAGTCTAAGGACCTTTGGAAGGCTCTGGGAATTAGATTTGAAATGGGAACCAAACTGATTGCAAAATTAACCTTCAATTGGATCGAGTGGTGTATATTTAGTGGGAGTTCTTGATGTATCTAAATGGGAATGGAATTATCACTCAGTGGAATTCGTCCTGGAACAGCACAATTGAACGACGTCTCTGATAAGGGAGGAATCGAACCTTGTTGGACATGGTTCGACCGGTATTTCACTGAACTACCTTGGCCCATCTCGGCATGTTCTTAAGATATTAGCCAAGTTTTAAAACATTGAACTTTCTAAAGATCATGGCCCAAATGCCATATTGGATATGGCATGGGAATCATGTATCCTACAAAGTACTTAAGTATATAGGATGGTCATGCATACGTCAAGGGACTAATGGGAGGCAAACTATCTTTGCACAGGTTCATGTGTTTTCTTAAGGGAAATTGGATTTCAGAGGATAACAGGTATGAGGAGTAGCTCCTTGAGGAATCAAGTAGAGCGATACCTCAGGACGATATAGCAAACATCATTTTAAATCAAGTTTGCTCACTGACTATATTCCAGTCCTCCTAAGGATGACCAGGATATCTTACGTACCTGAGAGGTACAGGTTTTTGGGTCAGTCCGGTTAATTGGATTATAATCCAAAACACATACGAAGAAACAATGTTGGACATTGGATCGAATCAATGGCTTGGAGTCGTGTGATTCGACGTGGAATTCAAACTAGGTTTGAAACTCCACGTAACTGGAATATTCATTTTGATGTATTCATAGGGCTATGACTCGATCAGTAACGAGCATGAGGGTCAGTGGGAGTTTGGTTGTGTTCCTAGTGTTTTAAAGTGTGTGACGTCTTATTCGTTTGGAATGAAGTTAAGATGTTACGAAATACTGAAACACGAACGTTGTTCACGCAATTCTCCATGAAAGGAATTGAATTCCTATATATAGGGTTAAGCTGCCAAAACTTGTCAGGGTGGCTGATGAGGAAGCTTAGATGTTTGACATCCCCTATGTCTTTGTCGTAGGCAGCATGGGTATGTTGTTTGGTGCATTGGACTTGATGTTGTGTATGCTTTGGGCATAACAACGGAAATCGGGTGTGTACCGGGAGGCAGTAGAGTGCTGCTGAGAAAAATCTTTAATACCTGAATAAGGATTAAAGAAGTATTCTTAATGCACGTTTTATGGAGAGTTGATTCTGGAAGGGTATAGCGATACTAGCTTCCATTATTATGTGAATAATATATAGTCTTAGTATGAACATATATTCAGGAATAATGGTAAGATGGTTTCTTGGAAAGATTTCAAGCGGGATACCACGACGAACCATGAAAGTTGAATATATGGCAACTTTAGAAGTTGCTCCGGAGAGTGGTTTGGATGAAAAATCACATCCAATGGTTGGGTGTGGTGCCTAGCACGGAAAAACAAGTAGTTACCTTAGAGGATAACAACGTGGCTGTAGCGCAAGCTAAAGGACCGAGATCTCATCACGGATCCAGAAAAATTCTTAGACAATACCATCTGCTTGGAATAGTGGTATGAAGAGGTGAGTGCGGTTGGACCGCATCATCTTGGTAGAAATAAGGTAGACCCGTGAGACCGAGCCGGATATCGTAGGTTACTCATGCTCAGAAATGTCTGCGCCACATGAGTGATTGGCTTTAGATCAAGTGGGAGATTGTTAGAATAGGTGATCAGAAAGCCAATTGGATTAACGGTTTTGGGTACTATTTAGCAATCTTTATTAAACTAATATTGATTTGATAATATAGTAAGTATTCATCCTCGGCACTATGTGTTTGTTGTGCTTACTGATTACGTTAAACGGCGTTTTAACGTCACAACAAATGCCCACAGACCAATTGAATAACCCATGTACTTGGGCTGTGCATTGGATGGTAATCGGGAGCCAACATTCACCTAGTCTCTAATGCCATGGACTGTTGCTAGACGGCCACTCATGGTGACAGGCGTTTTTCGATTAATGGTTAATTGGAAAACAGTTAATTAAATTGGATTTAATTGACTAATTGTGTTGGATACAAGCCCAAGTCTAGATGAGGGTGAACCTAAAGAGTCACACACAAATCACTATGGAATTGGTAGAATTAATTTGGAATTAATTCTAGAAGAAGCGAATTAATTTAATTGGATTAAATTAATTCAAGGAGAAAAGTAAATGATTGGATTATTTATTGGGAAATTCATTTGGTGGATGCTCCAAAAATTAATTAATTGGATTAGTTATGTTTTGGACATAGAACCTATAAATTAGTGGATTAATTTATCGGGTTTGGCTTAATTAATTGATTGGATCAATTAATTAGAGTTTGGACTTATGTTTATTTAATTGGATTAAATAAACTTGTGGGCTTCAATTGGATTGAGATTAATTGGATTAATTAATGCTCAATGGAGTTTGGACTTAATTTAATTGCATTAATAAAAGTCCAAGACTAGTAGTCCTAGTGTTAGAATAGGTAACCGTGAAGCCAATTTGATTGGGCTAATGTAACCTATGTCTAAACGATTTCAAAGTTTTAATAAATTGTAATGAATAAGAAAGTGATATTCATTTAGCTTATACTTTGTCTGTGTTCATTTTATTGCTTTATTATAACTGTTCACTGCACAAGCAAAGCCCACAAACTGAAATCACATTCCGGGAAACGGAACTACACATTGGATGGTAGGTTCATGAAATAAGTTTCGTCGGATCGGTCTGAAATACTCCAAGTCAAGGAATCTCGAGATAGGGCATCGAGAATCCATCTGAGACTTGCACTAAGCATCTGCTGTCGTGTTTCATCGACAAGTGATGAGGCTCTTCCATGAAGTGTTGGTGGGTCAGCCAGCTAGGTGGCTGCTGACTGAGGTGACTCGCGGGAACCGTTATATGAAAGACTTTGAGTAGGGTCAGTCAGGTATGACCTGTGTTCCCGGTTCCAACAGTACAAGTTGGTCCTTGGACTTGAGGGATTACTGAGTTCACTTGCACACCGTGCCTGTATCTTAGGTATGGCGAGAGACTGCCAAGTCGTAGTTATTGAGTAGTCATAAGCCCTATCTGGAATAGTCAAGATATGTAGCATGACAGTAGATCCCGAGAGATGAACCATCTCTTGTTAGAGGGTTGATAGTGACATCTCACTTTACTCTGAGACTCATCCCCTATAAATCTGTAGGCACAGTAACTGAACAAAAAGGTAGGACCCCTATGACGTTTAGTACGGACGAGGCAAGGCTTAGGTCTGAGATGGGCACCTACGTTTCCATGCTGTAGATCCTAAGTGGTGAGATTCCAGATGAAAGGATAATAATATTGTACAGCCTAAATGTTCACACCAAGTACATTCACCTAATCTCTAGTGCCATGGACCGTTGCTAGACAGCCACCCATGGTAACGGACGAATTCCTGTTATAGGATGATTGGAAATTCGACCAAGTCTAGCTGAGGGTGAACCTAAAGAGTCAGACACAATTCGCACCCATAAAGTATTTAATTTAGAATTAGATTTGGAGAGGTTGGATGATTAAATTGAATTTATTCGGTTCTCTTTTTCTGGGGAAGTTAATTCCTTTAATTAGATTAAAAGGATTAACTAAATAAATAAATTGAATTTATTTGAATTAATTATGTGGGCTTAAAATAAATATTATTATTTTATTTATTTATAGCCCATGGATTATTTAAATAGGATTTTGTTTAGAATAGGTGACCATGTAGCCAATCTTGTCAGGCGAATTGTAACCTATGTCTGAACAATTTCAAAGTTTTAATAAAACCTTGATGAATAAGAAAGTGAAAATTCATTTGGCGCATACTTTGTCTGTGTTCACATTATCTGCTTTATAACTGTTCGCTACACAAACAAAGCCCACAGACTGAAATCACATTTCGGGGACTGGGACTACGCTTGGAGGTAGGTCCACGAAATCAGTTCCGCTGAATCAGTTTGGAAATCTCCAAGTCAAGCAATCTTGAAAATTGGTACCGGGATTCCACTTGAGACTTGCACTAAGCATCTGCTGTCGTGTTTCATCGACGGGTGATGAGGGTTGTCTAAGCAGTGTTAGTGGGTCGGCCTACTAGGGAGCGACTGACTGAGGTGACTTGCGAAAACCGTCTTACGGAGGACCTTGAGTAGGATCGGCTAGGTATGACATGAGTTCCCGGTTCCAACGGTACAGGTCAAATCCTTTGACTTGAGGAATTGCTGAGTTTACCTGTACATCGAGATTGTATCTTACGTATGGTGAGAGATTTTCAAAATGCATTTGAGTAGTCATAAGTCATGTCTAGTGCAGCCACGATGTACAACGTGACAATAGTTTCCAAGAAAGAATCTGTCTCCTGTCAAGGCTGTTGACAATTGTGTCTCACAATACTCTGTGTCCCGTCCCTAAAATCTGTGGCCACAGTAACTGAACAGAAGGGAAGGTTTCCCTACGGCATTTGGTAAAGGACAGACTGACACTTAGGTCCAAAATGGGTACCTACATATCTGTGCCCTAAACCCTAAGTGGTGAGACCGTAGACGGAAGGATAGATGTACTGTAGAACCTAAATGTTCATCCCCACGCATATTCACCTAGTCTCTAGTGTAGGACAAGCGGATCCGCCCGGAAGTGCGAGCGGAAGCGAGAAAAGCGTGGAAAGTGCGTAAATTTAAATCAAATTCAAAATACGCGAATCCCAAGGGGTGTACCCTTGGGTGCTCAACCGGGCGTTCGATGTAGGATGTGTAAATATTAAAACATATATTTAAACACATAGGGCATAGATATACAAATGAAATCAATCAAAGCGTAATAAACCGTTACCTTTGATTGTTTAGTGTATGCTCCCGGCTACTAGCGTTGTTCCTTCTCCGGAATTCTCATGAAATCCAAACATATGGATTCTTCAAAGGTGATCCACACCACACCGGAAGAAACACACGTTCTTCTTGCTAGAAAAGAACGGGTTTAGGAAGGAATCGATTTAAGAGAAGAACACTATGAATTAGTGTTCTCTTAAACTTACTTTGTTCTTCTTCTTGATTCAAAATCAAGTGAAGAACACAAGTGTAAGAGAGGGAGGGAGCACGAAATTTTGAGAGAGAGGAGATGATTTTTGTCTTCTCTTTTACCTAGATGCTAGGTGTTGTATATTCTAATATATATATACATAATTAATGTGATTATTGGAATGTTTCTAGGTTCATCCAAGGATGTCTAGATTCATTCCAATCAATCACCATCAATTCTTCAATCAAGCCTACCAAAATTTATGGTGTGATCAAATCATACCAAAAGGGAAGAGCTTGATTGGAGTTGATTTGTCTCTTTCCAAAAGAGACAAGTCAACATACCACCTAGCATGAAACATGGCTGATTTTGCTTCCTCCAAGGGAGCATGTCGGCCATATTTAATTAAGGGAAGAAGTCCAACTTCTTCTTATTCCAAATTAGGAATTATTTCTCCTCTCGGGTATAATTTGACGGACCGGATTTTATCGTAATCCAATTAAGACGAACCCAATATTAAATCCAATTTAATGTCCACTTAAATTATTCCCGTTGATCTTTTAATCCAATTAAAAGATCCAACGTCTCAACATCTCAACTTTTCATATTTAATCGAAAATTCAATTTACCGATTAAATGAAAGCCCGATACAATATCGGCCCGTCCATCCAATGGACTTTCCCTTAAGTAATCCAATTACTTATTTTATCCTTCGAGATTGACTCCAAGTCAATCTCTCAACCTCCTCGGTGATTTGTGTGTGACCCTTTAGGTTCACCCTCAGCTAGACTTGGGCCCGTGTCCCACAAGGGCCCGTTACCATGGGTGGTCGTCTAGCAACGGTCCATGGCACTAGAGACTAGGTGAATTGGCATGAACATTTAGGCGCCGATTCCGTACAGGTACGATCCTTCCGTCTACCGTCTCCCGGCCTTAGTCTAGGGTATGGAATTGGGCGTCGGTTCCCATCCTTGACTAGGCATCTATGCTTCATACTCGAGACCACATATGCTTCATTGCGTCGACACAGGAAACCATTCCCTGTTCGACCAACCACTGTGGCCACAGCTTCAAACAGCATGAACGTGTCTCCGAGTGCATAGGAGATACCTCTGTCACATACAGACAGGGGACGGATCCTCTTCTTGGAATCCACCGTCCTCGCTACACATTCTGACTGCACTGGACAAGGCTTATGATAATCATCTTACAGAATGATTACCTCTCGCCAGATCCAAGATACAGCCGTCCTGTGCACGCGACTGCCATGATCCCTCAAGTCTGAGGATTACTCCCGTACTATCGGAACCGGGGAAAATCAATCATACCGACCAAGCCTCCAAGGCTTCCATATGATGATCCCCGCGAGTCAGTCTAGTCGGCTCGACCCCAGTCGACCAACCCATCAAGATCGTGTAGGCGTCCCACGCCTATCGCCGATGAAACACGGCACTCATCCAATGAACACGACTCTTGACGCAAGTCTCAATAGGACTCTCGATGCCCTATCTCGAGGTCCTTGACTTGGAACGTTTCAGACCCAACTCTTAATCAGTTGGTTTCATGACCACCATCCAATGCGTGGCCCAACTGCACGAGTTGTTTATCCATGGTCTGTGGGCTTTGTTGCGATATAAGTTAAACACCATTTTAACAAATGTAAGATGAGCGCAACAAATAAGATACCATTGATGACGAATACTCATCTTATTCATCACATAATAATATTACATTCACATCAAGTTGTCGGATAGGTTACAAATTGCCAAACCTATTGGCTTTCTGGTCACCTATTCCAACATCTAGTCCCATGGACCGTTGCTAGACGGCCACCCTATTAGAATTAGTGACCGTCAAGCCAATTGTTGGCTCATTGTCTACCATTCTAAACGATCTTTTTCAATAAAATGTTAATATTAAGAATTGTTCTTTGGCCATCTTCATCTTATGCTTAATATTATATTTGTATGCATTTGGTTGAAGCCCTTGGATCATAGTGCTACGGGGTTGAGCCGCGCTTATAATGGCGACTATAAAACCAAGTTCTATGGTTTGATCTAAAATGTTCCAAGTCGATGAATCGGTCGAAAACGGGGCATCGACCATGATTCCTTAGAGACTTGCACTAAGTGATGTGCTCATATGATGATTGTCACGTTTCATAGACAATGACGTATGACGTCTACGCACTTTAGTGGGTGCTTGATAAAGAGTTATCAAGTTCACTGAACTGGCCCGTAGGAGATGTCATATGGAAGCCCTGTGGGGCATGATCGGTATGACTTGATTCTCCTTTGTTACGATAGTGCACTAAGTGATCCTTTGACTTGAGGTTCCATACTAACCTTATGCATAGGACGGCTATGACTTGATCATGTTTGACACAGCTATGGATTCTTCTATAGTTGTTAAAAAGCCATGTTTCAGACATAGTCAGAGCATGCATGGAGGTTAGTGAGTTCCAAGATAGGATCCATCGCTCATCATGAGATGATGAAGAATCTCCTATGTTCTATACATTGTGTTCTCCAAAATCCGTGGCCACGGTAGTTGATCAAATAGGAAAGTAGTTTCCTATATTGATAAATGAGTAGCACAAAGTGTAGAGTTGATACGTAGATATCGAAATCCAAGATGGGAACCGATTTCAATTCCATGCCCAAGACTTCGACCGGGAGATTAGCTTGATGGAAGGACTGTATTTGCATGGAACTCGTAACTTACAGGTTCACGTAGATTCACCTATTCTCTAGTGCCATGGACTACTCCTACGTGGGCACCCATGGTAACGGGTACCCTCCAATTAAGGAGTTAATTGAGGGTGATTAATCTAATACAAATTACTTGCTAACTAAATTGTATATGTGATACAAGCCCAAGTCTAGCTGAGTGGTGGACCTAAAGGGTCACACACAAATCCATGATGGAATTATTGGAAATAATTAATTGGATTAATTCTGGAGAAGATGAAGAAACAAAGTTCAAATTGTCTTCTTATGAGGAAGCAAAGTTGGATTTGTCTTCTTAAAGAAGAAGAAACAAAATTGGATTTGTCGTCTTGAAAGACGAAGAAGCAAAGTTGGATTGGTCTTCTTGAAAGACGAAGAAGCAAAGTTTGATTTGTCTTCTTGAAAGACGAAGAAGCAAAATTTGATTTATCTTCTTGAAAGATGAAGAAGCATAGTTGGATTTGTCTTCTTGAAAGACGAAGAAGCAAAGTTGGATTTTTCTTCTTGAAAGACGAAGAAGCAAAGTTGGATTTGTCTTCATGAGATGAAGAAGCAAAGTTGAACTTCTCTTCTTAAATATGACAAAACAAGTTTGTCATATTGTAAGAAGAAGAATCAAACTTGTCTTCCTCTTTCGAAGATGAAGAAGCAAAGTTGAACTTCTCTTCTTAATATGACAAAACATGTTTGTCATTTTGTAAGAAGGAGAATCAATCTTGTCTTCCTCTTTGCAAGATGAAGAAGTAAAGTTGAACTTCTCTTCTTAATATGACAAAACAAGTTTGTCATTTTGTAAGAAGGAGAATCAAATTCTCTTCTTAATATGACAAAACAAGTTTGTCATTTTGTAAGAAGAAGAATCAAACTTGTATTCCTCTTTGAAAGAAGAAGAAGACAAGTTGAACTTGGCTTCTTCAATGGAAGGTCTATAAATAGAGATCTTGGTTACCATTCAAGACAACTCTTTTTGCATTCTTACTTCATGCTCTCTTGCTCTTGCTCTTTGTCCCTTTCTCCAAAAGAGAAACAAGTTCTCTTGTCTTCTCCGTTGATCAGTAATTGATCTATCGTAATCCTGTAACGCCTACTAGCATAGGGTTAAAGGAGATTCTGTCATAGGTGGTGGACTAACTTTAGAGGGAAGATACTTGTGTTCCTACCGGGGACAATGATCGGAACGATTTTACCGATTGCTTAGATAGGGATCGTTCTTCAGAACGTTTATGTCATCTACACTAACAGACGGACACCAAGGTTAGTATCCTAAACAATTCAATTGACTCCTTTATGCATGAGATCCGCGTCATAGTAGCGACGAGACTGGCGATTTGATCGCTAATTACAATATTCTTTTGTAATTTGAACTCTAATTTCCGCTGCGTTTAACGTCTCGAGGTCTATACGAAACTAACAGTGGTATCAGAGCCCGGTCAGGCAAGTCAATTGAATTTATTTTGGTTTGATGAGATTTAATCGGATTAAATTGCTTAAGTATTTAATTTTATATGTTAATCTCTTGATGTGTTGAATTTAATTTTTGGGGCATATTTCAATTGTTGAAATTTGATTCTAAAGTATTTCGCCTACCGCCTACATGTTAGAATAGGTGACCAGAAAGCCAATAGGTTTGGCCATTTGTAACCTATCTTACAACTTGATGTAAATGTAATATTATTATGTGATGAATAAGATGAGTGTTCGTCACTAATGGAACCTTCTTTGTTGCGCTCATCTTACATTTGTTAAAATGGTGTTTAACATATATCGCAACAAAGCCCACAGACCATGGATAACAACTCGTGCAGTTGGGCCACGCATTGGATGGTGGTCATGAAACCAACTGATTAAGAGTTGGGTCTGAAACGTTCCAAGTCGAGGACCTCGAGACAGGGCATCGAGAGTCCTATTGAGACTTGCGTCAAGAGTCGTGTTCATTAGATGAGTGCCATATTTCATCGGCGACAGGCGTGGGACGCGTACACGATCTTGATGGGTTGGTCCACTGGGGTCGAGCCAACTGGACTGACTCACGGGGATCATTATATGGAAGCCTTGGAGGCTTGGTCGGTGTGATTGGTTTTCCCCGATTCCGATAGTACGGGAGTAATCCTCAGACTTGAGGAATCATAGCAGTCGTGTGCACAGGACGGTTGTGTTAGAATAGGTGACCATGTAAGCCAATTTTGGCAGGAATATGTAACCTATGTCTAGACAATTCTTTGGTATTTGATAAAATATTTATGAATAAAGAAGTGAAAATTCATATGGCAATACTTTGTTTACATTCACTTATCTGCATTTACATTTCTGTTCACTACGCAAACAAAGCCCACGGATTGAGAAACGATTTCGGGGACTGGGACTACGCTTGGAGGTAGGTCCATGAAATCAGTCTTACCGAATCAGTCTGGAAATCTCCAAGTCAAGGAATCCCGAAAATGGGTACCGGGATTCCCTTTGAGACTTGCACTAAGCATCTGCTGTCGTATTTCATCGACGGGTGACGAAGGTCGTCTAAGCAGTGTTAGTGGGTCAGCGTGCTAGGAAGCAGCTGACTGAGGTGACTCGCGGGAACCGTCTTACGGAGGACCTTGAGTACGGTCAGCAAGGTATGACGTGTATTCCCAGTTCCAACAGTACAGGCCAAGTCCTTTGACTTGAGGAACTGCTGAGTTTACCTGTGCATCAGGTCTGTATCTTAGATATGGTGAGAGATTGCCAAAATACTCTTGAGTAGTCATAAGCCGTGTCTAGTGCAGCTCGGGTGTACAAAGTGACAGTAGTTTCCAAGAAAGGATCTGTCTCCTGTCAAAAGGTGTTGACAGTTGAGTCTCATGTATGCTCTGTGTCTTGTCCCTGAAATTTGTGGCCACAGTAACTGAACAGAAGGGAAAGGTTTCCCTTGCGGCGTTTAGTAAGGACAGACCGACACTTAGGTCCAAAATGGGTACCTGCTTTTTTCCGTGCCCTAGACTCTAAGTGATGAGACCGAAGACAGAAGGACAAGTGTACTGTTAGAGCCTAAATGTTCATCCCCGAATATTTCACCTAGTCTCTAGTGCCATGGACCGTTGCTAGATGGCCACCCATGGTAACGGACGGATTCTAGGAATCCGACCAAGTCTAGCTGAATGGTGAACCTAAAGAGTCACACACTATCCACACACACTTAGTATTTAATTTGGAATTAAATATTGGAGTAAAGGAATGATTAAATTAGATTTAATCGGGTCCTATATTTTCTTGGAGAAATTAATTCCTTCTATTTAATAAAGGGAATTAAATTAATAAATAGGATTTATTAAAAGGGTTGATTTAATGGGCTTAGAATAAATTATAATATTTATTTATTATATTATATTTATTCTTTTAGCCTTTTGGAATATTTAATAGGATTTAAATATTCCATTAAATTAAAATCAACGGTTGAGATGGAAAGGGAGATGGAAGGCTAGGATTCATTTGACTAGGTCAAACACTAGTTTGACTAGGACTTTGACTAGGTCAAAATCCTAGTCAAATTAGATTACTTAGAGTTTGAGTTTAAAGAGGATTAAACTCTTCCTCTATATAAACCTCTAGCTTCCAACATTTGTATGATGATGATTCTTGAAAAACACACACAACACACACTCTCCCCTTCTCCTATCTCTCGTCCGCCCCCTCTCTCTCCTCCAAGAAAATATTTCTTAGTTCTTTTTGTTCTTGGAACATTAAGAACTTAGACGAACCAATACCGTTAATTGATAACGTGTTATTGATTCGTCCACTCCAAAATTTATACACTTGTTCGTTGCTAGCACGACGTGCAAGATACGTGGGTGGATCGTGTGTCACGATTTGGAGGATCTCAAGAACGAGGTCTTGGTGCAAAACGAGGAACAACGCGAGTAGCAGTTGAAGACGAAAACAACAACGGGTAGGTCTCGTTTAAGATTTTTGTCCCTCTTTAATTTTCAACTCTATGGCCTCCATGATTTCTTTATTAGTTTTATAATCATGAGATACACCGAACGCCCGGGAACCTCAAGGGTACACCCCTTGAGCGTGTTATTTTAAATTAAAAGCATGCCTTTTATTATTGTATGTTTATTTTTACCGCGCTTCCGCATTCGCGCAATTCCCGGGACGATCCACCGATTTCTTTCAGTGGTATCAGAGCCCGGTTCGGCGTATATGCCTAGGGTTTATGTGCGTTATAAGCATGAAACGTGATATTGGCATGTTTTATATTAAATCTTGATTGTTCTTGATTTTAAGCATGTCGATTTTATTGCTTTTGATTCGTGTGAATTTATGAATTTTGGTAATTTTCTGTTTTTCTTGGGAAACGGCGTGGAAAATTGAATGGAAAACGAGAAACGATGCAGCCGGCCAGCCGGGAGGGCTGGCCGCGCGTAGCCGCACGCTGCCGGCAGGGCAGACGCGCGCAGGCAAGGGAGGCCTGCGCGCGCCCGCCCAGTCGGTCGCGCAGGGGCGCCTGCGAGTCCGCGCGCGGACGGGCTCTGGGCAGCACCGCCAGGCGCGCGCGCACACAGACGGAGGAGTCTGCGTGCGCACGGCACGGCCGGCAGCCAGCAGGCCAGCGCGCGCGCAAGGCAGGGGAGCCTGCGCGCGCGGCGGCCTGCCGGATTGCCAGGCCGCGCAGCGCCCTGCCGGCCAGGCGCGCGCGCGCGTGCAGGCCGCCCGTCCAGGCAGCGCCTGCGCGCGCACAAGGGCGGTAGGCTGAGCCTGCTGCCCTGTGCGCGTGCTGGCGGCGGCTGCTGCTGCTAGGGTTTCAAAACCCTAGCAATGTTTTTCTTTTATTTTTTAATTATTTTCAGTTTTAATTTTGAATTAATTCTGAAAAATCATTTTTGGTTCAATTATGCCTATTTTTCTAAAGACATTATTTTTGGAGTAAAATAAATTGGATTTGGAATCCCGGGGTTATTTTACTTAAAATAATGAGGAAAGGTTTTCCTAAAACGAGAAAATAATATTACCTATATTTGTGTTTTATTTTTCACACGTTGTGCACATATTCATTTATTATTTTGGATATTTATGATTGGAAATCATATGTTGTTGGTATTTTGTAATTATATGATTGGATCATGTGATTATGTGTGTTGGATGGAAATGGATGATCGCGAGCCCTAGACCGGATGTATGGTTTATTTTCTGTTGGGCCTGTGTGCCTCTTTTACTGCTTTCTCCTTTTCTCTTTCTAGTTGCCTTGGAATAATAAGGCATTCTACCTCCCTCCTTATGTACTCCCCCCGGGTTTTCGCTGGGGTTTCTATTTTTAATATATAATGAGAGTAGACTAGGAGTGAGGTTTCTATTTTTATAATTGGTGGAGAAGAAGGAAGGACCACATGGAGAGCCCAGACGGGAGGCCCCCTTGGAGTTTTCCATGAAGTGAAGAAAGAGAAAAAGAGACCAAGGCCCATCAGCATGATGATTGGGTTACAATTATTCTAATAGTATAGGACCAACCCTAGATTATGGATGTATGTGTAGATATTTATTTATTTGAGATCTCGGTCATTACTTACTCTCACATTGGTTGGACCAATGTCAAAATATTAGACCCTAGACAAAGTGGACATAAACTCTAGGAGTTTGTCCATGCCTTCCAATCCATGGCATAGTGAGGAAGCTGCTTTAGGTCAATAGCGTGGTCTCATGAGTCGTGGCACGTTATTGTACTTAAAGGAAGCTGCATTATGTCATGAACGAAAAGCGGGCTGCTGCTACCTGTCTCACGAGTCGTAGGGGTACCAGTGGGTCCGTGGCTCAGTCGATTGGGTTGGGTCTAACGCCCAATTAACATGATTCGCTTGGAGTTCTCGGGATCATGTGAAAGGGTGAGGCAATAATCTTGGGAATCTCGTGGAACGAGAATGGTATGGAATACCTCCCACAGGATCTTTTCCATGCGAATCGTAAAAGTGGGGTATGGGAAAAATCGCTGTGGATCCCAAGCCCACTTGGAAAGGATTTTCCGAAAATCACGTTTAAGAGTACCGTGTTTTCGTATAAATAGTGGGAGGATTAAATGACTAAAGTCCATGCATTTAATTATTTTATCAAACCACCGTCTTTTATTTTCTGCTGATCGCGCGCTGTTTTCTAAAATGTAGATTTTAAAATGTCTAAGAAACCCACTTTCCACCATTCTTGAGACAAACAAATTCAATGGAACAAACTACAACGACTGATTGCGCAATCTCAGGATAGTCCTAGATTACGAGAACCAAGACTACGTCATGGACGAGCCTCTCCCTAGGACCTTACCGGAAGGATCTACGCCAGAAGAACGTGAGACGTTCGAGACTTGGCATAAGGATAACCGGAAGGTCCGTAGCATCATACTTGCTTCGATGACCAATGAGATTCAGAAGCAATATGAAAGGCTAGACGATGTCCCTTCCATTATGGCTCGCCTTAAGGATTGCTATGCAGTCCCGGACCGGCATACTAGGTATGTCGCGACCAAGGCGTTCTTTGGAACTAAAATGACAGAAGGATCCTCTGTACAAGAGCACGGGGTTAAAATGCTTACCCTGGTGGAAAAGCTCGAGGACCTAAAGGCAGGTCTCGATAATGAAACGTACATAGATGTGATCCTTCAGTCACTCCCACCCTCCTTTGACCAATTTATCGTCAACTACAACATGAACGCACTTGAGAAGGGCATTCATGAGTTGATCAATATGTTGGTGCAATACGAGGCAATGACTAAGAAGTCCACGCCTTCGGTATTGTTTGGAGGTGCTTCGACTTCTAATACGAAAGGCAAGGGTGCCGGACGTTGGAAGAAGAAGAGAGGGAAGGGAAAGGCCGTCAAAGCAGCTACGAACACTAAGAGTGTTCCCATTGCCAAAGAGGAGAAAGGCAAAGGAAAGGGAAAGGTTGTCTCCAAGCAACAGTCAAAGGCATATAACATATGTATCAACTGCCGTGAGAAAGGGCATTGGAAGAGAGAGTGCCCCAAACTCTTCTCGAACCAAGGTATATATGTGATTGAGGTTAATATGGTCACTAGTTCTGCCTCTTGGGTATTAGATACCGACTGTGGATCTCATATTTGCAATGACTTGCAGGTGTTGAAAAGAAGCAGAAAACTGGGTAGCGGGGACATGATCCTGAAGTTTGGGAATGGCAAGGCCATCTCGGCAGAAGCAGTAGGATCCGCCACTCTAGTGATTAGTGATAATATTAGCATAGATTTAGAGCAAGTTTATTTTGTACCCAGTATGATTTAAAACATCATTTTCATTCCATTGTTGGACAATAGTGGTTATGAGTTTAGAATCAATAAAAATTGCTTTTATTTGATGAGGTGTGGAATTGCTCATCTACTTGGTACATTGCATAACGGACTCTATATCTTGCAACAAACGAATTTCGTCCTCAATGCACAACACAAACGAAAATTAGATAACAACGGGAACGCACGGCTGTGGCACGCTAGGCTAGGTCACATATCCCAAGATAGGATGAAAAGGTTGGTAGACTCAAAGAACCTAGATGTTGGGGACTTGAGCGATCTACCAACTTGTAAGTCCTGTCTAAGAGGGAAAATGACCAAGAGGCCCTTTGTAGGACAAAGCAGGCTTGCCACAGGTCTGTTGGACTTGGTCCATACAGACGTATGTGGACCACTAAGGACGCAGGCCCGAGGTGGGTTCTCACACTTCATAACCTTCACCGATGATCATTCACGGTATGGTTATGTTTACCTGATGAGGTACAAGTCTGAAGCTCTTGAGAGGTTTAAAGAATTCAGACTTGAAGTGGAGAACCAAACCAACTGCAAAATTAAAATCCTTCAGTCGGACAGAGGCGGTGAATACCTTAGTACGGAGTTCCTAGATTATCTAAAAGAACATGGTATAATATCAGAATGGACACCTCCAGGAACACCGCAGTTAAATGGTGTCTCTGAAAGGAGGAATCGAACCCTGTTGGACATGGTTCGGTCCATGATGAGTTTTACCAAATTGCCTTTATCGTTTTGGGGCTATGCACTAGAAACGGCGGCCAAATTATTGAATTTAGCGCCTACTAGTGCATTGACCCAAACGCCATATGAGATATGGCACGGCAAGCCTGCATCCTACAACTACTTGAAAGTGTGGGGTAGCCCCGCATACGTCAAGAGGTTAGTGGGAGATAAGTTAGAATCTAGGTCTAGCTTATGCAGGTTCGTTGGATACCCTAAAGAAACTGCGGGTTATTAATTTTATGACCCCTTGGAACAAAAGGTGTTTGTTTCAAGAAATGCAGTATTCTTGGAGCAAGGCTTCCCGGAGGATATCCAACCTGATGAGCTGATCCTTGAGGAATCAAGTGATGGAATCCAGCCATCAGAGGAAGTCGCGGAACCCTCACTTAGAGGATTCAGAATAGAGAGCCGAAGGGCTGACCAACCTCGAGAAGTCCAACATGCTAGACATGAAGGACAGCCTCAGGAACAGCCAGCCCCGGTTCCTGAACCACCGGCTCCGATACAGTCAGTGCCCACAGTTACCACTGACGTTCCCGTTCTCCGTAGGTCCACTAGAGAGTCCAGACCTCCAATGAAATATGGCTTTCTAGGTGCGACCGATCTTTTGGATAACGATCCTAAGACTTATGGAGAAGCGATGTTAGACATTGACTCCGGGAAATGGCTTGAGGCCATGAAAGCCGAAATGGACTCCATGAGCGAGAACCAAGTTTGGAGTCTCGTAGATCCACCGAAAGGTGTTAAGCCAGTGGGCTGTAAGTGGGTCTACAAGCGCAAACTTGGCGTTGATGGAGAAGTCACAACCTTTAAGGCTAGGCTTATAGCTAAGGGATACACTCAACAACCCGGGGTCGATTTTGAGGATACCTACTCGCCAGTAGCCATGGCTAAGTCCATTCGGATTCTGCTCGCCATAGCAGCATGGTATGACTATGAGATATGGCAAATGGACGTGAAAACGGCCTTCCTCAACGGTTTCGTTGAAGAAGAGATCTATATGGATCAGCCGCAGGGTTTCACGGTCACTGGAGAAGAACAGAAAGTCTGTCGTCTCCAGAAGTCCATCTATGGCCTCAAACAAGCCTCCCGAAGTTAGAACATTTACTTTGATGAAGTAATACGGGGTTATGACTTCATCAAAAACGAATCCGACCCTTGTGTATACAAGAAGGTTAGTGGGAGCTCAATAGTGTTCCTAGTGCTTTATGTGGATGACATTCTGCTCATTGGTAATGACGTTAGAATGTTAGGAAACACAAAAGCATGGTTATCAACCCAGTTTTCGATGAAGGACTTGGGTGAAGCCTCCTACATCCTAGGTATCCAGATTGTCAGGGACAGATCTAAAAGGATGTTAGGACCCAAAACTCGTATATAGAGAAAATCCTAAAGAGATATCGAATGGACAACTCCAAACGAGGATTCCTTCCAAAGAGGCATGGGATCAAGTTATCCAAGAAACAGTCCCCACAGACTGATGAGGAACTTGAAAGGATGAAAATCATCCCCTATGCTTCTGCCGTAGGTAGCATCCAATATGCGGTCCATTGCACTACGCCTGACATTGCATACGCTTTGAGCGTGACAAGCAGATATCAGTCCTGCGCAGGAGAAGCACATTGGAATGCTGTTTAGGGCATCCTTAAGTACCTAAGGAGGACTAAGGAGATGTTCTTAGTCTATGGCAATGGAGAACTAATTCTGGAAGGCTTTAGCGACGCTAGCTTCCAGTCTGATGACGATGATGCCAAGTCGCAATCGGGGTACGTATTCAAACTCAATGGAGGAGTAGTAGCTTGGAAAAGTTCCAAGCAAGCAACCATTGCTGACTCCACCACAGAGGCTAAATACATAGCAGCTTCAGAAGCTGCTAAGGAAGCGGTTTGGATGAGAAACTACATCCAAGAGTTGGGTGTGGTGCCTAGCATCGCCGAGCCCGTTGTCATCTTCTGTGATAACCACGGCGCCATAGCGCAAGTAAAGGAACCGAGATCTCATCACCGTTCCAAACATATTCTTAGACGCTACCATCTTCTTAGAGAAATGGTAGGAAGAGGTGACGTCCGGATGGACCGAGTCAACTCGGCAGACAACACAGCAGACCCGCTGACAAAGCCTATGTCGCAGAGCGCTCATACGCAACATCTTGAGAAGATGGGGATTAAGCATATGGGCAATTGGCTTTAAAGGTCAAGTGGGAGATTGTAAGAATAGGTGACCATGTAAGCCAATTTTGGCAGGAATATGTAACCTATGTCTAGACAATTCTTTGGTATTTGATAAAATATTTATGAATAAAGAAGTGAAAAGTCATATGGCAATACTTTGTTTACGTTCACTTATCTGCATTTACATTTCTGTTCACTACGCAAACAAAGCCCACGGACTGAGAAACGATTTCGGGGACTGGGACTACGCTTGGAGGTAGGTCCATGAAATCAGTCTTACTGAATCAGTCCGAAAATCTCCAAGTCAAGGAATCCCCAAAATGGGTACCGGGATTCCCTTCGAGACTTGCACTAAGCATCTGCTGTCGTAATTCATCGACGGGTGACGAAGGTCGTCTAAGCAGTGTTAGTGGGTCAGCGTGCTAGGAAGCAGCTGATTGAGGTGCCTCGCGGGAACTGTCTTACGGAGGACCTTGAGTACGGTCAGCAAGGTATGATGTGTATTCCCGGTTCCAACAGTACAGGCCAAGTCCTTTGACTTGAGAAACTGCTGAGTTTACCTGTGTATCAGGTCTGTATCTTAGATATGGTGAGAGATTGCCAAAATACTCTTGAGTAGTCATAAGCCATGTCTAGTGCAGCTCGGGTGTACAAAGTGACAGTAGTTTCCAAGAAAGGATCTGTCTCCTGTCAAAAGGTGTGGACAGTTGAGTCTCATGTATGCTCTGTGTCTTGTCCCTGAAATCTGTGGCCACAGTAACTGAACAGAAGGGAAAGGTTTCCCTTGCGGCGTTTAGTAAGGACAGACCGACACTTAGGTCCAAAATGGGTACCTGCTTTTTTCCGTGCCCTAGACTCTAAGTGATGAGACCGAAGACAGAAGGACAAGTGTACTGTTAGAGCCTAAATGTTCATCCCCGAATATTTCACCTAGTCTCTAATGCCATGGACCGTTGCTAGATGGCCACCCATGGTAACGGACGGATTCTAGGAATCCGACCAAGTCTAGCTGAATGGTTAACCTAATGAGTCACACACTATCCACACACACTTAGTATTTAATTTGGAATTAAATATTGGAGTAAAGGAATGATTAAATTAGATTTAATCGGGTCCTATATTTTCTTGGAGAAATTAATTCCTTCTATTTAATAAAGGGAATTAAATTAATAAATAGGATTTATTAAAAGGATTGATTTAATGGGCTTAGAATAAATTATAATATTTTATTTATTATATTATATTTATTCTTTTAGCCTTTTGGAATATTTAATAGGATTTAAATATTCCATTAAATTAAAATCAACGATTGAGATGGAAAGGGGAGATGGAAGGCTAGGATTCGTTTGACTAGGTCAAACACTAGTTTGACTAGGACTTTGACTAGGTCAAAATCCTAGTGAAATTAGGTTACTCAGAGTTTGAGTTTAAAGAGGATTAAACTCTTCCTCTATATAAACCTCTAGTTCCAACATTTGTATGATGATGATTCTTGAAAAACACACACAACACACACTCTCCCCTTCTCCTATCTCTCGTCCGCCCCCTCTCTCTCCTCCAAGAAAATATTTCTTAGTTCTTTTTGTTCTTGGAACATTAAGAACTTAGACGAACCAATACCGTTAATTGATAACGTGTTATTGATTCGTCCACTCCAAAATTTATACACTTGTTGTTGCTAGCACGACGTGCAAGATACGTGGGTGGATCGTGTGTCACGATTTGGAGGATCTCAAGAACGAGGTTTTGGTGCAAAACGGGGAACAACGCGAGTAGCAGTTGAAGACGAAAACGACAACGGGTAGGTCTCGTTTAAGATATTCGTCCCTCTTTAATTTTCAACTCTATGGCCTCCATGATTTCTTTATTAGTTTTATAATCATGAGATACACCGAACGCCCGGGAACCTCAAGGGTACACCCCTTGAGCGTGTTCTTTTAAATTAAAAGCATGCCTTTTATTATTGTATGTTTATTTTTACCGCGCTTCCGCATTCGCGCAATTCCCGGGATGATCCACCGATTTCTTTCAGGTTGTATCTTGGATCTGGCGAGAGGTAATCATTCTGTAAGATGATTATCATAAGCCTTGTCCAGTGCAGTCGAAATGTGTAGCGAGGACGGTGGAATCCAAGAAGAGGATCCGTCCCCTGTCAGTATGTGACAGAGTTATCTCCTATGCACTCGGAGACACGTTCATGCTGTTTAAAGCTGTGGCCACAGTGGTTGGTCGAAGAGGGAATGGTTTCCTGTGTCGACGCAATGAAGCATACGTGGTCTCGAGTATTAAGCATAGATGCCTAGTCAAGGATGGGAACCGACGCCCAATTCCATACCCTAGACTAAGGCCGGGAGACGGTAGACGGAAGGATCGTACCCGCACGGAATCGGTGCCTAAATGTTCACGCCAATTCACCTAGTCTCTAGTGCCATGGACGGTTGCTAGACGGCCACCCATGGTAACGGGCCGTTATAGGACACGGGCCCAAGTCTAGCTGAGGGTGAACCTAAAGGGTCACACACAAATCACCGAGGAGGTTGAGAGATCAACTTGGAGTCAATCTCGAAGGATAAAATAAGTAATTGGATTACTTAAGGGAAAGTCCATTGGATAGACGGGTCGATATTGTATCGGGCTTCCGTTTAATCGGTAAATTGGATTTTCGATTAAATATGAAAAGTTGAGACGTTGGATCTTTTAATTGGATTAAAAGATCAATGGGAATAATTTAAATGGACATTGAATTGGATTTAATTTTGGGTTCGTCGTAATTGGATTACGATAAAACCCGGTTCGTTAAATTATACCCGAGAGGAGAAATAATTCCTATTTTGGAATAGGAAGAAGTTGGACTTCTTCCCTTAATTAAATATGGCCGACATGCTCCCTTGGAGGAAGCAAAATCAGCCATGTTTCATGCTAGGTGGTATATTGACTTATCTCTTTTGGAAAGAGACAAATCAAATCCAGTCAAGCTCTTCCCTTTTGGTATGATTTAATCATACCATAAATTTTGGTAGGCTTGATTGAAGAATTGATGGTGATTGATTGGAATAAATCTAGACATCCTTGGATGAACCTAGACACATTCCAATAATCACATTAATTAGGTACATATATGAGAATATACAACACCAAGCATAAGTGATTCATTATTCATCTTTTTCTAGGAAAAAGAGAAGAAAAAAAAAAATCCTCTCCTCTCTCTCAAACTCTCGGCCTCTCTCCCTCTCTTACACTTGTGTTCTTCACTTGATTTTGAATCAAGAAGAAGAACAAAGTAAGTTTAAGAGAGCACTAATTCATAGTGTTCTTCTCTTAAACCGATTCCTTCTTAAACCCGTTCTTTTCTAGCAAGAAGAGCGTGTGTTTCTTCCGGTGTGGTGTGGATCACCTTTGGAGAATCCATACGTTTGGATTTCGTGACCATTCCGGAGAAGGAACAACGCAAGTAGGCAGGAGCATAACGCTGAACAATCAAAGTTAACGGTTTATTACGCTTTGATTGATTATATATATTTATCTATGCCCTATGTGTTTAATATTCATTTCCAATATTTACACATCCTACATCGAACGCCCGGTTGAGCACCCAAGGGCACAACCCTTGGGATTCGTATTTTAAATTAGATTTGATTTAATTTACGCCACTTTTCTCGCTTTCTCGCTTCCGCTCGCGCTCCCAGACGGATCCGCTTGTCCTTCACTACATGGTCGGATTTAATCTTCTGCCTACATGGTCGGTTTTACCTTCCGCCTACATGGCCGGATTTATGTCCCGCCTACATGGTCGGATTTAATAGCGATTATTATATATATTATTTTCCTAATTTATATGTGGATATAAATTGAGAAAGAAAATTGATTTTTCAGTTTCAATTTGATTAGAAAAATTTGAAAATTATTCCTAATATGATTACGAATATTATTTGGAAAGTCCAAATATTTATTTTGAAGAGAATATCAATATGCTAATTGTATTTTGAATACACAAGTTGAAGGAAGAAGATTTGTTTTTAATCTTCAAAGGTTGAGGAAGAAAACTTTATTGTGAAATAACATATGAGATTAAATTGTATTGTTGTACTAGATACACATATATATTTGATATATATCATTTTTCATGTACAATATATGATGCATATATATGATGTATTTATATGATAAATAATATGGGAAGATCATGGAGCCTTTAACTATTGATTCACCACGGGCTCGGTGATTAGGCTCATGGCCATCCAACAGGGACATGCTATGCTCTGATCCCTTGTATACTTGTTTGTGTCTTTACTTTCCATATGTACACGATATATATGTAATATATATTATAAACAAGTGACTAAGAATAAAATATTGTAATGAGGTCTTACCTAAACAAATTTTTTGAACCCTTACCTGGGATGCCCAAGTTAAAATATTAAGCTCGTAATGGATAAAGTCAAATTGGATTTGATAATCCAAGCCTTCCATCCATGGTGACGATGTATGAGATGCTATTACCTTTCACTTCATTGTCTCACGAGTCGTGGAATGATTTGAAAGTACTGAAAAGTTGTACTGTCACTGTGAACAAATAGATTACCTGCTATTTCCCTATCTCACGAGTCGTGGGGGGGGGGCAATAGTATGGGGGTCATTTTGGTTGATGGGTTGGGCTTAACATGGAGTAGCATAATTAACTTGGAGTCCTTGGGATTATGTGAAAAATGAGGCAAAACATCTTGGGGATCTCATAGGATGAGAATAGTGAAAGTCACCTCCCATAGAATTATTTTCATGCGAATCATAACAACGGGGTATGGAGATAGTTCTATGAACCTCAAGCCCACTAGGAAAAGGTTTCCCGAAAATCGATATGAGGGTTTATGGAATTTTGAAGAAATAGTGGGAGCAATTTATGATTAAAGACCATATCATAAATGGAAAGTTAACATTGATTGAAAGAATGCTTATATTTTTGTTGATGCGTAAAACCACTCATAACCATTTTTATGTGACTTGTTCACTAATTGAGCATCACTACTTTGATTGGTTTGGGAATTTCAAAATTATTTTTTGAGTTCCAAGAAACTTATATATTTTGGAAAGATTTTTTGTGAGTTGACCCATTGAGGAATCCACCAACAAGAAATGTGAGACATTCAATTGTTGGATAAAAGGATATCTTACAAACTAGATGTGGTAACATCACTAAGTAAAGTGTTTACTACAATAATACGGACACCTCAATCAGAACACGTGTAATCGTCACCCACTCACAAGGAATTCTTCTGGGGTTGAAGATAAGCATATATGATATGACACGTGAGAGAAGTTCTAATGGTCATACAGAAAATGAACCAAAATGATCAAAGTAGTAATAAGTATTTCCACTACCACGAAACTAGCCATTGAAAGAGGTATTGCAAGACGTGTCTTGCTACACTCCAAACTATCTTTAATGTTGAAATTTAACATGGTTGCTAACATTGTTGCTTGGGTATATGATACCAAGCTCGAAGCTCACATTAGCAATATGATTGCAAGATATATGGAGCTTATGTTTGCAAAAGTTGCAACACCAAAGAAGAAGCAAATGACTAAGTAAAAACAAGGTGATCCTAAGGCTTATGAAGTGGCAAGTAAGTTTGCTGAAGAAGCCATAGGAACAATTTACTTGGTAGTTAGCAAGGATGTTAGTGGATAGTATTTTGTGTCAAGTGAAGGTTATTTTACTATTAAAACACTTTCTTTAAGTTTCACTTGGTGCTTACACAAATGGTTTGTGTATTATCCACATTCATAATTAATTTGTGATGTGACCATAATTTGATTACGGATATTCAACATAAAAGAAAGTTGGAGGAACCAAGAATATACACAAACATGGCACGCTAGGCTATGTCTCATTTCCAAGGATAAGATGAAGAGATAGATTGACTCCAAGAATCTAGAAATATATTATTGGAATGCTCTTTCACTTATGAATCTTTTCTGAAGGGAAAAGAGATTGTTAAGACATTTGTCAGACAAAAGAGCGAAAAGCCATGAATCTTTTGGATTTGATCCAGACAGACGTTTGTGATGTACTCAAAGGCTCGAGGATGATTTTCCTACTTCATAACCTTCACCGTTGATCACTCACGGTTAGGTTATGTGTACTTAATGAAGTACAAGTTTGAAATGTTTGAAAAAGTTCAAAGAGTTCAAACTAGGAGTAAAAAATCATATTGAGCGCAAAATTAAGAACATTCGATCCTATTGAAGTGTTGAGTACATAGATGCAGATTTCTTGGATTGCCTAAAACAGAATGGGATTCTCTCTCAGTGGACGTCTCCTGTAAATGCCACAACTTAACGGCATGGCTAAAAGGAGGAATCAAACCTTATTGAACGTGGTTTGGTCCATGATGAGTTCTGCTACATTACCTTTTTTGTTTTGAGGCTATGCGTTAGAATTGGTTCCCAAGTTATTGAACATGGCATCATCTAAAGTCATACCTCAAATGCCATATAAGATATGGCATGACAAATTACCCTCTCCCACACGTATCTTACGATATGTGGGTGTCCTGCGTACGTCGAGAGACTAGTGGGAGTTTGGCTGGATACTAGATCCACCTTGGGTTGGATATCTAAAAGAAATTGCAGGATAGTATTTTGTGATCTCTGGATACAAAAGTATTTGTTTTGAGAAATGCAGTGTTCTTCGAAAAAAAGGTTTTCTATCGATACTCAAAAAGATAGGTTGTAGCTCGAAGAGTCGAGTGATGCACGGCCTATGGTAATGGAAATGCTCGTAGCATCCCATATTGACATTATTGATACACTAGCTTTGACTAGTCAATTGGATAATGATCCAAATGACATTCGAAGAGGCATTGTTAGACATCAATTCGGGAAAGTCGCTTGCGACCACAAAATCCAAGATGGACTCCATATACTCTACAAAGTATGGACTTTGTAGACCCACTTAAGCAAGTTAGGCCCATTGAGTGTAAATAGGTCTACAAGCTTGAGCTTGGAGTTCATGGAGAGATAATGATCTTTATGGCCCTATTGATGGTGAAAGGTTACACTCAAAGAAACCATGTGGACTTTGAGATAACATATTCTCCATCGACTATGGCCAAATCCATCTAACTTGTCATAGTCATGTACTATGACTACGCGATATGACAAGTAGATGTAAAGACCGCATTCCTTGTGGAATTGTTGAGGAAGAGATCTACGTGGATCAACCTCAAGTGTTACATCTGGAAAAAGGAGAAACAAAAAGTTTGTAAACTCCAAAGGGCCTATTTATGGACTTAAATAGGCATCCCGAAGTTGAATAATTTTTCATAATCATAAAGTTGTATGATCGTGTCATTAATGAATATGATTCATTGGTGTATTAGAAGGTCATTGGGAGATCAATATATGTCATCAATGCTAAATCTTAATCTGGTTATTTATTTTGGTTGAATCAAGGAACTGTCAATTGGACGGCGATTCCACGCCGCAGGCCGAGTATATTGTAGCTTATGAAGCTGCAAAAGAGGTAGTTTGGATGTAGACTACATCCAAGAGTTGGGTGTAGTACCTAGCATTATTGAATCCGTAGTTATACCTTGTTATAACAAACGGGGCAATCACGCAAGCGTGAATGCCAAGACCTCATTACAGATCCAAACACAATGTGCTAATAGTGGATCGTTGCATTAATATAGAATATAGCAAACCTGCTGCCCAAGCCTGATTCTAGATTGCACATACTCAGCATCTTGAGAAGATGGGCATGGGCTTATGGGCAATTGGCTTTTAGGTCAAGTGGGAGATTGTTAGAATTGGTGACCTTCAAGCCAATTGTTGGCTCATTGTCTACCATTCTGAACGATCTTTTTCAATAAACTGTTAATATTAAGAATTGTTCTTTGGCCATCTTAATCTTATACTTAATACAATATTTGTATGCATTTGGTTGAAGCCCTTAGATCATAGTGCTATGGGGTTGAGTCGCGCATATGATGGCGACTATGAAACCAACCTCTATGGTTTGATATAAAATGTTCCAAGTCGATGAATCGGTCGAGATTCTTTAGAGACTTGCACTAAGTGATGTGTTCATATGATGATTGTTACGTTTCATAGAAAATGACGTATGACGTCTACGCACTTTAGTGGGTGCTTGATAAAGAGTTATCAAGCTCACTGAACTGGCCCGTAGGAGATGTCATATGGAAGCCTTGTGGGGCATGATCGGTATGACTTGATTCTCCTTTTTTACGATAGTGCATTAAGTGGTCCTTTGACTTGAGGTTCCACAGTAACCTTGTGCATAGGACGGCTATAACTTGATCATGTCTGACACATTTATGGATTCTTCTATAGTTGTTAAAAAGCCATGTTTAAGACATAGTCAGAGCATGCATGGAGGTTGGTGAGTTCCAAGATAGGATCCATCGCTCATCATGAGATGATGAAGAATCTCCTATGTTCTCTATATTGTGTTCTCCAAAATCCGTGGCCACGGTAGTTGATCAAATAGGAATGTAGTTTCCTATATTGATAAATGAGTAGCACAAAGTGTAGAGTTGATACGTAGATATTGGAATCCAAGATGGGAACCGATTTTAATTCCGTGCCCTAGACTTCGATCGGGAGATTAGCTTGATGGAAGGACTGTATTTGCATGGAACTCGTAACTTACAGGTTCACGTCGATTCACCTATTCTCCAGAGCCATGGACTACTGCATGGTGGCCACCCATGGTAACGGGTACCCTCCAATTAAGGAGTTAATCGAGGGTGATTAATTATGATATGATTTAATTAATATAATGCAAATTACTTGCTATTTAAATTGTATATGTGATACAAGCCCAAGTCTAGCTGAGTGGTGAACCTAAAGGGTCACACACAAATCCATGATGAAATTATTGGAAATAATTAATTGGATTAATCATGGAGAAGATGAAGAAGCAAAGTTCAAATTGTCTTCTTATGAGGAAGCAAAGTTGGATTTGTCTTATTAAAGACGAAGAAGCAAAATTGGATTTGTCTTCTTGAAAGACGAAGAAGCAAAGTTGGATTTATCTTCTTGAAAGACGAAGAAGCAAAGTTTGATTTGTCTTCCTGAAAGACGAAGAAGCAAAATTGGATTTGTCTTCTTGAAAGACGAAGAAGCAAAGTTGGATTTGTCTTCATGAGATGAAGAAGCAAAGTCGAACATCTCTTCTTAAATATGACAAAACAAGTTTGTCATATTGTAAGAAGAAGAATCAAACTTGTCTTCCTCTTTGCAAGATAACGAAGGAAAGTTGAACTTCTCTTCTTAATATAACAAAACAAGTTTTTCATTTTGTAAGAAGGAGAATCAAACTTGTCTTCCTCTTTGTAAGATGAAGAAGCAAAGTTGAACTTCTCTTCTTAATATGACAAAACAAGTTTGTCATTTTGTAATAAGGAGAATCAAACTTGTCTTCCTCATTGCAAGATGATGAAGAAAAATTGAACTTCTCTTCTTAATATGACAAAACAAGTTTGTCATTTTGTAAGAAGAAGAATCAAACTTGTCTTCCTCTTTGAAAGAAGAAGAAGACAAGTTGAACTTGGCTTCTTCAATGGAAGGTCTATAAATGGAGACCTTGGTTGCCATTCAAGACAACTCTTTTTTCCTTCTTACTTGATGCTCTCTTGCTCTTGCTCTCTTGCTCTCGTGCCTTCTCCAAAAGAGAAACAAGTTCTCTTGTCTTTTCCGTTGATCAATCATTGATCTACCGTAATCCTCTAACGCCTACTAGCATAGGGTTAAAGGAGATTCCGTCATAGGTGGTGTGGAATAACTTTAGAGGGAAGACACTTGTGTTCCTACCGCGGATAATGATTGTAACGATTTTACCATACCGAAGGACTAGTAGCCGTTTTCTACCGATTGCTTAGATGGGGATCGTTCTTGAGAACGTTTATGTCATCTACATCAACCGACGGACACCAAGGTTAGTATCCTAAACAATTCAATTGACTCCTTTATGCATGAGATGCACATCATAGTAGCAACCAGACGGGCGATTTGATCACTAATTACAATATTGTATTGTAATTTAACCTCTAATTTCCACTGCGTTTAACGTCTCGAGGTCTATAAGAAACTAAGACACCCATGGTGACGCGCGGATTCTAGGAATCCAACCAAGTCTAGCTGAAGGTGAACCTAAAGAGTCACACACAATCCGCACACATGACGTATTTAATTTGGAATTAAATATTTGGAGAAATGGAACGATTAAATTGGATTTAATCGGGTCCTTCTTTTCTTGGGAAGAAATTAATTCCTTTTATTAGATGAAAGGAATTTATCTAATAAATTAGATTTATTGGAAATTAATTTAATAGGCTTGGAATAAATATTAATATTTGATATATTTATTTGTTGCCTTTTGGATTATTTAAATGAGATTTAAATGTTCCATTAAATTAATCAATGGTTGAGATTAAAGAGAGGAATTAATGGCTAGGATTGGTTTGACCAAGAAAGCTAGTAGTTTACTAGGATTTGACTAGGTCGAATCCTATTCAAGGAGGAGTCTTCAAAGAGTAGGAATTAGAAGAGGACTAGGATTCCTCCTCTATAAATACTCCTAAGTGTTCTCTTTGGAAGAGATGATGAAAAATTGAAGCACACACACACATAGCACTCGGCCTCCTCTCTCTCTCTCTCTTGGCCGAAACCGCTCTTCCTCTCTTCCAAGAAACTCTTCCAAGTTCTTTTGTTTTGACAATTGAACTCTAAGGAGGGTTGGTCTCGTTAATCAATAACGTTCGATCAATCCGTCCTCTCTAAATAAACATACACTTGTTCTTTCGCTAGCACGAAAATCAAGATACGTGAGCGGATTGCGTGTACGAATTAGAGGGTCTCCCATTCGAGATCTTGGAGCAAAACGGGGAACAACCCGAGTACCGGCTTGAAGACAAAAATGACAATCGGTAGGTTTTCGGTTTAAGATTTTTGTCCCTTTTCTTTTAAACCCTATGGCCTCTATGATAAGTTTTGTATGTTTTATTATTCATGAGATACAACGAATGCCCGGGAGGTTCAAGGGAACACCCCTTGAACGTGTTTATTTGATCTCGTTTATGCATGTTTAAATTCTTACAATTTTAATTATACTGCGTTTCCGCATTCGCGCTACTCCCGGGCCGATCCACGCGCCTTTGCTAGGCTTTCAGATTTATATATTCCATAAGGTAAATGGATGGTTGAGATTAAAAGGAGAGATGAATGGCTAGGATTGGTTTGACCAATCCAAGACTTAGTTTGACTAGGACTTTGATTCGGTCAAAATCCTACTCAAATTAATATTCTATAGTTGGAGTTTGAAGTGGAATAGGAATCCTCCTCTATAAATACTCCTAGGGTTTCACTTTAGAATGATGATGAAAATTCAAGAAACAAACGCACACATCACTCTCTCGTCTCTCCCCTAGGCTCAGCCACTCCCCCTTTTCCTAAGGATTATTTTGGTTCTTTTGTTTCATACAATTAAACCTAAGGAGGATTGATCACGTTAATTCATAGCGTTTGGTCGATCAATCCTCTCTAAATTATATGCACTTGATTTTTTGCTAGAACGGGGATCAAGATTCATGGGCGGATTGCGTGTACGATTTATAGGGTCTCAATTCAAGATCTTGGTGCAAAACGGGGAACAACGCAAGTAGTGGTTTGAAGACAAAACGACAACCGGGTAGGTTACTACGTTTTGGTATTTTCGGTTTCTACAACCCTATGGCCCATGATTTGTATGTTCTTTATTTTATCATGAGATAAACCGAATGCCCAGGAGGTTCAAGGGAACACCCATTGAACGTGTTATTTTATTTCATGTTTATGCATGCTTTAAATTTTGTAATTCTATTTTATATCATGCTTCCACATTCGTGCTCCTCCCGAGATGATCCACATGCCTACCATAGGCTTTCAGTGGTATTCGAGCCCGGTTCGGTGTATAGGCCTAGGGTTTTATGCGTGTGAAAGCATGAAACGTGTAAAAGCATGATTTACTTGTTTTTTGATTTATGTTTTTCAATAATTTCGTTTTCATGTCATTTAAATGAGTTCTTGGTGTTCTAGGTATTCCTTGGTTTCTTGGAAAACGGTGAAGAAATAATAAAACGGAACAAGAAACGGTGTACATAGTAGCCAACGGCTGACCGCACGAGCAGTGCGCACGGCCAAGCACGCGCAAGCAGGGAAGCCTGCGCGTGGCTGGCCAGCCAGGCGCGCAGGCAGCAGCAGGCGAAAGGCCGGCGGGCGCGCATGCAGGCGGAGGCGCCTACACGCGCGCGCCCGGCAGCGCGTCTGGCGCTCGCGATCGGCAGACGCGCGGCCAGAAAGGCCGTGCCCATTGCCTGCGCGCGCGCGCTGATGGGCTGCGCAGAGTGCAGCGCGCACAGGCGGGGGCGCCTGGCAGCGGTGGCCTTGGCCGTTCCGATGGTTTTCTTGCTTCTTTAATTTTTGGAATATTTTTTGCAAATTATTTTATTTATTTTGCATCTTTTCAAGAAGACATTATTTGAAATAAAAAAAGTGTTTTATTTTGTTTGGTTTAGACCCTCAAAATTTCACTATTTTGAATAATGAAGAATGGTTTTCCTAACAAGAAAAAGGATACCAATGTTACACCAAGTTTACATGTATACCTTGTTCTCTGAATTCTTTTATGAATTATGCGATTGGATATCATGGCTTATGTGCATGAATTATATGATTTGATATCATGAATTATATGCGTTGATTGAGAATGGATGATCACAAGTCCTAGACCGAATGTATGGTTTAATTTTATGTTGGGCCTCTATGCCTCTTTTATTTTCTCCTCCTCTTTTCTGGTTGCCTTGGTATAATAAGGCTTTCTATCTCCCTCCTATTGTACTCCCCCCGGGTTATCGCTGGGGTTTCTTTTTAAATTTGTAATGAGAGTAGTATAGTGGTGAGTGAAAGCCTTGGGTAGGCGTGTGGATCGTCCCAGGAATAGCGCAAATGCGGAAGCGCGGTATAATTTAAATTACAAAATTTAAACATGCATAATACATATTAAAATAAAACACGTTTAAGGGGTGTGCCCTTGAAATTCCCGGGTGTTCGGTGTATCTTATGAATTAAAAACATACATGCAATCATGGAGGCCATAGGATTTGTAAAATAAAGAAGACGAGAACGTAAACGAGAACCTACCGATTTGTCGTTTTTCTCTTCTAACCGGTACTCGCGTTGTTCCCCGATTTGCTCCAAGATCTCGTATGGGAGACCCTTTAATTCGTGACACGCAATCCGCCCACGTATCTTGTACTTCGTGCTAGCGAACGAACAAGTATTTTGGACAGGACGGATCAATCACACGTTATTAGTTTAACGGGATTAATCCTCCTATATTCTATTGTTAACACAAAAGAACAAGAAAGTGTTTTTCTTGGAAAGTGTAGAGAGAGGCGGATGAGAGGTAGAGAGAGAGAGAGAGAGCACACAAATTTTGTGTGTGTGTTTGTGTGAATATTCATCATCCTTTTACAAGTGAAGGGCTAGGAATATATATAGAGGAGGAGTTTAATCCTCTTCAAACTCCAACTCTAGGAAGACTAATTTGACTAGGATTTTTTGACCTAGTCAACCATCCAATTAATTTAATAGAATATTTAAATCCAATTTAAATATTACAAGGGCAATAAATAAATATAATAAATATAAATATTTATTCTAGGCCCATTAAATTAATTTTCTAATAAATCTAATTTATTAAATAAATCTCTTTTATCTAATAAAAGAAATTAATTCTTTCCAAGAAAATTAAGGACCCGATTAAATCTAATTGAATCATTCCATTTCTCTAAATATTTAATTCGAAATTAAATACTTTAATGTGTGTGGATTGTGTGTGACTCTTTAGGTTTACCTTCAGCTAGACTTGGTCGGATTCCTAGAATCCGCCCGTCACCATAGGTGGCCATCTAGCAACGGTACATGGCACTAGAGACTAGGTGAATATATGGGGATGAACATTTAGGCTCTAACAGTACGCTTGTCCTTCCGTCTACGGTCTCACCACTTAGTGTCTAGGGCACGAAAAATGCAGGTACCCATGTTGGACCTAAGTGTCGGTCTGTCCTTTACTAAACGCCGCAAGGGAAACTATCCCTTCTATTCAGTTACTGTGGCCACACATTTTAGGGACAAGACTAAGAGCATTTGTGAGACTCAACTGTTAATACCTTTTGACAGGAGACAGATCCTTTTTTGGAAACTACTGTCACTCTGTACACAAGGGCCGCACTAGACATGGCTTATGACTACTCAAGTGCTTCTTGGCAATCTCTCACCATATCTAAGGTACAGCCTTGATATACAGGTAAACTCAGCAGTTCCTCAAGTCGAAGGATTTGACCTGTACTGTTGGAACTGGGAATACACGTCATTGTTGGAATAGGTGACCAGAAAGCCAATAGGTTTGGCAATTTGTAACCTATCCGACAACTTGATGTGAATGTAATATTATTATGTGATGAATAAGATGAGTGTTCGTCACCAATGGTACCTTCTTTGTTGCGCTCATCTTACATTTGTTAAAATGGTGTTTAACTTATATCGCAACAAAGCCCACAGACCATTGATAACAACTCGTGCAGTTAGGCCACGCATTGGATGGTGGTCATGAAACCAACTGATTAAGAGTTGGGTCTGAAACGTTCCAAGTCGAGGACCTCGAGATAGGGCATCGAGAGTCCTATTGAGACTTGCGTCAAGAGTCGTGTTCATTGGATGAGTGCCGTGTTTCATCGGCGACAGGCGTGGGACGCCTACACGATCTTGATGGGTTGGTCGACTGGGGTCGAGCCGACTGGACTGACTCGCGGGGATCATCATATGGAAGCCTTGGAGGCTTGGTCGGTATGATTGGATTCCCCGGTTCCAATAGTACGGGAGTAATCCTCAGACTTGAGGAATCATGGCAGTCACGTGCACAGGACGGCTGTATCTTGGATCTGGCGAGAGGTGATCATTCTGCAAGATGATCATTATAAGCCTTGTCCAGTGCAGTCGGAATGTGTAGCGAGGACGGTGGATTCCAAGAAGAGGATCCGTCCCCTGTCAGTATATGACAGAGGTATCTCCTATGCACTCGGAGACACGTACATGCTGTTTGAAGCTGTGGCCACAGTGGTTGGTCGAACAGGGAATGGTTTCCTGTGTCGATGCAATGAAGCATACGTAGTCTCGAGTATTAAGCATAGATGCCTAGTCAAGGATGGGAACCGACGCCCAATTCCATACCCTAGACTAAGGCCGGGAGACGGTAGACGGAAGGATCGTACCCGTACGGAATCGGCGCCTAAATGTTCACGCCAATTCACCTAGTCTCTAGTGCCATGGACCGTTGCTAGACGGCCACCCATGGTAACGGGCCCTTGTGGGACACGGGCCCAAGTCTAGCTGAGGGTAAACCTAAAGGGTCACACACAAATCACCGAGGAGGTTGAGAGATCGACTTGGAGTCAATCTCGAAGGATAAAATAAGTAATTGGATTACTTAAGGGATAGTCCATTGGATGGACGGGCCGATATTGTATCGGGCTTTCATTTAATCGGTAAATTGGATTTTCGATTAAATATGGAAAGTTGAGATGTTGAGACGTTGGATCTTTTAATTGGATTAAAAGATCAACGGGAATAATTTAAGTGGACATTAAATTGGATTTAATATTGGGTTCGTCGTAATTGGATTACGATAAAACCCGGTCCGTTAAATTATACCCGAGAGGAGAAATAATTCCTAATTTGGAATAGGAAGAAGTTGGACTTCTTCCCTTAATTAAACATAGCCGACATGCTCCCTTTGAGGAAGTAAAATCAGCCATGTTTCATGCTAGGTGGTATGTTGACTTGTCTCTTTTGGAAAGAGACAAATCAACTCCAATCAAGCTCTTCCCTTTTGGTATGATTTGATCATACCATAAATTTTGGTAGGCTTGATTGAAGAATTGATGGTGATTGATTGGAATGAATCTAGACATCCTTGGATGAACCTAGACACATTCCAATAATCACATTAATTATGTATATATATTAGAATATACAACACCAAGCATAAGTGATTCATTATTCATCTTTTTCTAGGAAAAAGAGAAGAAAAAAAAAATCCTCTCCTCTCTCTCAATTTTCGTGCTCCCTCCCTCTCTTACACTTGTGTTCTTCACTTGATTTTGAATCAAGAAGAAGAACAAAGTAAGTTTAAGAGAACACTAATTCATAGTGTTCTTCTCTTAAACCGATTCCTTCCTAAACCCGTTCTTTTCTAGCAAGAAGAACGTGTGTTTCTTCCGGTGTGGTGTGGATCACCTTTGGAGAATCCATACGTTTGGATTTCGTGAGCATTCCGGAGAAGGAACAACGCTAGTCGCCGGGAGCATACGCTAAACAATCAAAGGTAACGGTTTATTACGCTTTGATTGATTCCCTTTATATATATCTATGCCCTATGTGTTTAAATATATGTTTTAATATTTACACATCCTACATCGAACGCCCGGTTGAGCACCCAAGGGTACACCCCTTGGGATTCGCGTATTTTGAATTTTATTTAAATTTACACACTTATCTCGCCTTTCTCGCTTCCGCTCGCGCTCCCGGGCGGATCCGCTTGTCCTTCAGTCATACCTAGCCGACCCTACTCAAGGTCCTCCGTAAGACGGTTCCCGTGAGTCACCTCAGTCAGCTGCTCCCTAGCAGGGCAACCCACTAACACTGCTTAGACAACCTTCGTCACCCGTCGATGAAATACGACAGCAGATGCTTAGTGCAAGTCTCAAGGGGAATCTCGGTACCCATTTTCGAAATTCCTTGAGTTGGAGATTTTCGGACTGATTCGGCGGGACTGATTTTATGGACCTACCTCCAAATGTAGTCCCAGTCACTGAAATGCGTTTTCAGTCTGTGGGCTTTGTTTGCGTAGTGAACAGAAATATAAAGCAGATAAAGTGAACACAAACAAAGTAAATGCCAAATGAATTTCAGTTCTTATTCATTAATTATTTATCAAATCATCGAAATTGTTCAGACATAGGTTACGATTCGCCTACAAAGATTGGCTACATGGTCACCTACTCTAACAATCTCCCACTTAACCTTAAAGCCAATCGCCTATATGTCTAATCCCCATCTTCTCAAGATGTTGCGTATGAATGCTCTGCGACATAGGCTTTGTCAGCAGATCTGCTATGTTGTCTGTTGAGTTGACTCAGTCCATCCGAACGTCATCTCTTCCTACCATTTCTCTTAGAAGATGGTAGCGTTTAAGAATGTGTTTGGAACGGTGATGAGATCTCAGTTCCTTTGCTTGCGCTATTGCTCCGTTGTTTTCTCAAAAGATGACAACGGGCTCGGCGATGCTAGGCACCACACCCAACTCTTGGATGTAGTTTCTCATCCAAACCGCTTCCTTGGCAGCTTCTGAAGCTGCTATGTATTCGGCCTCAATGGTGGAATCAGCAGTGGTTGCTTGCTTGGAACTTTTCCAAGCCACTACTCCTCCATTGAGCCTGAATACATAATCCGATTGAGACTTGGCATCATCATCACCAGACTGGAAGCTAGCATCGCTAAAGCCTTCCAGGATCAGTTCTCCATTGCCATAGACCAAGAACATTTCCTTAGTCCTCCTCAGGTACTTAAGAATGCCCTTAACAACATTCCAATGTGCCTCTCCTACACAAGACTGATATCTGCTTGTTATACTCAAAGCGTAAGCAATATCAGGTCTGGTGCAGTGGACCGCATATTGGATGCTTCCTACGGCCGAAACATAGGGGATGACTCTCATCCTTTCAAGTTCCTCAGCAGTCTGAATTGGAATGAGTACAATCTAAATCCCTCAACATTTTTTCTCTCTCTAGAAATTTCTCACCAAACTTTTCTGACTGCCGCCGCCGCCGCCATGGCCGCCCGGCCGCCGGAAAATTTCCCGACAGCGGTTTCTGTCACGCGCGACACTGCCGGAGTCGCCGTGACGTCCTCATCTCCGCTCTTCCGCGCATTTTGCTGTCGCATTCGCGCCGCGCCGGGAATTGATGCCTGAACCTTCTGCGTTTTTCAGATCTGCGAACCTTCTTCGCCACGTTGTTGTTGTTGATGAAGAACGAGCGGATCCGCCCGGGAGCGCGAGCGGAAGCGAGAAAAGCGAAAAATTGTGCGTAAATTTAAATCAAATTCAAAATACGTGAATCCCAAGGGGTGTACCCTTGGGTGCTCAACCGGGCGTTCGATGTAGGATGTGTAAATATTAAAACATACATTTAAACACATAGGGCATGGATATACAAACGAAATCAATCAAAGTGTAATAAACCGTTACCTTTGATTGTTTAGCGTATGCTCCCGGCTACTAGCGTTGTTCCTTCTCCGGAATGCTCACGAAATCCAAACGTATGGATTCTCCAAAGGTGATCCACACCACACTGGAAGAAACACACGTTCTTCTTGCTAGAAAAGAACGGGTTTAGGAAGGAATCGGTTTAAGAGAAGAACACTATGAATTAGTGTTCTCTTAAACTTACTTTGTTCTTCTTCTTGATTCAAAATCAAGTGAAGAACACAAGTGTAAGAGAGGGAGGGAGCACGAAATTTTGAGAGAGAGGAGAGAATTTTTGTCTTCTCTTTTTCCTAGAAAAAGATGAATAATGAATCACTTATGCTAGGTGTTGTATATTCTAATATATACACATAATTAACGTGATTATTGGAATGTGTCTAGGTTCATCCAAGGATGTCTAGATTCATCCAATCAATCACCATCAATTCTTCAATCAAGCCTACCAAAATTTATGGTATGATCAAATCATACCAAAAGGGAAGAGCTTGATTGGAGTTGATTTGTCTCTTTCCAAAAGAGACAAGTCAACATACCACCTAGCATGCAACATGGCTGATTTTGCTTCCTCCAAGGGAGCATGTCAGCTATGTTTAATTAAGGGAAGAAGTCCAACTTCTTCCTATTCCAAATTAGGAATTATTTCTCCTCTCGGGTATAATTTAACGGACCGGGTTTTATCGTAATCCAATTACGACGAACCCAATATTAAATCCAATTTAATGTCCACTTAAATTATTCCCGTTGATCTTTTAATCCAATTAAAAGATCCAACGTCTCAACATCCCCACTTTCCATATTTAATCGAAAATCCAATTTACCGATTAAATGAAAGCCCGATACAATATTGGCCCGTCCATCCAATGGACTTTCCCTTAAGTAATCCAATTACTTATTTTATCCTTCGAGATTGACTCCAAGTCGATCTCTCAACCTCCTCGGTGATTTGTGTGTGACCCTTTAGGTTCACCCTCAGCTAGACTTGGGCCCGTGTCCCACAAGGGCCCGTTACCATGGGTGGCCATCTAGCAACGGTCCATGGCACTAGAGACTAGGTGAATTGGCGTGAACATTTAGGCGCCGATTCCGTACGGGTACGATCCTTCCGTCTACCATCTCCCGGCCTTAGTCTAGGGTATGGAATTAGGCGTCGGTTCCCATCCTTGACTAGGCATCTATGCTTAATACTCGAGACCACATATGCTTCATTGTGTCGACACAGGAAACAATTCCCTGTTCGATTAACCACTGTGGCCACAGCTTCAAACAGCATGAACGTGTCTCCGAGTGCATAGGAGATACCTCTGTCACATACTGACAGGGGACGGATCCTCTTCTTGGAATCCACCGTCCTCGCTACACATTCTGACTGCACTGGACAAGGCTTATGATAATCATATTACAGAGTGATTACCTCTCGCCAGATCCAAGATACAGCCGTCCTGTGCACGCGACTGCCATGATCCCTCAAGTTTTGAGGATTACTCCTGTACTATCGGAACCGGGGAAAACAAATCATACCGACCAAGCCTCCAAGGCTTCCATATGATGATCCCCGCGAGTCAGTCCAGTCAGCTCGACCCCAGTCGACCAACCCATCAAGATCGTGTAGGCGTCCCACGCCTGTCGCCGGTGAAACACGGTACTCATCCAATGAACACGACTCTTGACGCAAGTCTCAATAGGACTCTCGATGCCTTGTCTCGAGGTCCTCGACTTGGAACTTTTCAGACCCAACTCTTAATCAGTTGGTTTCATGACCACCATCCAATGCGTGGCCCAACTGCACGAGTTGTTATCCATGGTCTGTGGGCTTTGTTGCGATATAAGTTAAACACCATTTTAACAAATGTAAGATGAGCGCAACAAAGAAGGTACCATTGGTGACGAATACTCATCTTATTCATCACATAATAATATTACATTCACATCAAGTTGTCGGATAGGTTACAAATTGCCAAACCTATTGGCTTTCTGGTCACCTATTCCAACAATCTCCCACTTGACCTAAAGCCAATCACCCATTGACCTCGAACCTTTCATTCAGATGGTGAGTATGGGCAACTTGCGAGATGGGCTTAGCAAGTGGATCTGCTATGTTTTCTGCGGAGCTGACTCGGTCCAACCGAACGTCACTCCTGCTATCCATCTCTCTACGTAGATGGTAGCGTCTAAGAATATGCTTGGATCGTGATGAGATCTCGGTTCCTTTGCTAGCGCTATCGTCCCGTTGTTATCATAAAAGATAATTACAGGCTTAGCAATGCTAGGTACTACATCGAATCCTTGGATGTAGCTCATCAACCAAACCACTCCTTAGCAGCTTCCAAAGCCGCTATGTATTCAAAACTCTATGGTTGAGTCCGCCATGGTAGCCTGCTTGGAACCCTTCCAAGTAACCACGCCACCATTTAGTTTAAATACAAAACCAGACTGAGACTTGGCATCATCGTCATCCGACTGGAAGCTAGCGTCGCTATAGCCTTCCAGTATCAACTCTCCATCGCCGTAGATCAAGAACATGTCCTTAGTCCTTTTCAGGTACTTTAGAATAGTCTTCACTGCACGCCAGTGTGCCTCCCTGACACACGACTGATATCGACTTGTTACGCTCAAAGCGAAAGCCACATCATGTCTAGTGCACAAAACAGCGTACTGTATGCTGCCTACGGCTGAAGCATAGGGGATGTCCAACATCCGTTTAAGGTCCTCATCAGTCTTAGGAGACTGCTTCTTGGATAACATAATTCCATGCCTCATAGGAAGGAATCCTCGTTTTGAGTTCTCCATCTTGAATCTCTTCAAGAATTTCTCAATGTACGAGGACTGGGCCATTGCTAACATCCTTCTAGATCTATCCCTGTAGATCTTGATGCCAAGGATGTAGGATGCCTCGCCCATATCCTTCATGGAGAATTACATTGACAGCCAAGCTTTAGTGGTACCCAACATCTTAGCATCATTCCCAATGAGCAAGATGTCATCCACGTAAAGCACCAGAAACGCAACAGAGCTCCCACTGATCTTCTTGTATACACAAGGATCGGACTCGTTCTTGATGAAATCATATCCCCGTATGACTTCATCAAAACGTATGTTCCAACTTTGGGTTTAACCCCTTTTGGTGGATCTGCTAGGGTCCAAACCTTGTTTGTACCCATCGAGTCCATCTCGGATTTCATGGCCTCAAGCCACTTGTCCGAATCGATGTCCGACATCGCTTCTCCGTACGTCTTTGGATCATTATCCAACTGACTGGTTAGGCCCAGAAATCCATACCTATAGGTGCATGGGATACTCTGGCCGACCTACGGAGGACTGGAACAATATCAGTGGGAACTTCAGGCTCAGATGTTACTGCCGCCTCTTGGGGTTCCTCACTTGATTCCTCAAGGAGCACCTCATCGCGTCGACTATCCGATGGAAAACCTTTTTCCAAGAACACTGCGTTTCGCGAGACAAAAACCTTTTGCTCGGAGGGATCATAGAAATAATACCCCGCAGTTTCTTTCGGATAGCCGATGAACCTGCATAAACTAGACCTCGAGTCCACTTTATCTCCCACTAATCTCTTGACATATGCGGGGCAACCCCACACTTTCAAGTATTTGTAGGAGGCAGGCTTGCCATGCAATATCTCATATGGCGTCTGGGATACCCTTTTAGATGGCGCCAAGTTCAAAACTTTGGTCGCCGTCTCAAGAGCGTATCCCCAGAATGAAAGGGGTAGTTCGGTAAAACTCATCATGGATCGGACCATGTCCAACAAGGTCCGATTCCTCCTTTCAGACACACCATTAAGCTGCGGTGTTCCAAGAGGGGTCCATTGAGAGAGAATCCCATTCTCTTTTAGATAATCAGTAAACTCACCACTCAAATACTCTCCACCTCGGTCCGACCGAAGGGCTTTGATCTTTCGACCGGTTTGGTTCTCTACTTCAAGTCTGTATTCTTTAAACCTTCCAAAGGCTTCAGACTTGTACCTCATCAGGTAAACATAACCATACCGTGAGTGATCATCGGTAAAGGTTATGAAGTACGAGTACCCACCTCTTGCCTGAGTATTTAGTGGACCACAGACATCTGTATGGATCAAATCCAACAGACCACTGGCTAGCGTACTTTGTCCAATAATGGGTTTCTTGGTCATCTTTCCCTTTAGACAGGATTCGCAGGTCGGTAGGTTGTCCAAATCGTCTATTTCTAGACTCTTTGAGTCCACCAACCTTCTTATCCTATCTTTAGAGATATGACCTAACCTCGCATGCCATATCTGTGCGTTATTATGATCATCACGTTTTCGTTTGTGTTCTGCAGTCATAATCCAATTAGACTGTTCAAGTATGTACAGACCGTTGACCAATGTACCAAGCAAATGAGAAATACCATCTTTGATAATGAAAAAACCGTTTTTATTGATGGTAAATTTATATCCCTCCTTATCAAGGACCGGGATGGAAACAATGTTTTTAATCATGCTAGGTACATAGAAACAGTCGTTCAGTACAATCCTAACATGACTACTAATGGCTAACTCTATTGATCCTACGGCCTCCGCAGCAACGGCCTTGCCATCGCCTAGCCTCAGGATCATCTCATCCTTGGTTAGCCTTCTGCTTCTTTGCAGTGCCTGCAAATCATTGCAGATGTGAGCACCACACCCGGTATCCAATACCTATGAAGCAGAATTAGTAATCATATTAACTTCAACCACAAACACACCTGGGTTGGAGAGGAGTTGTGGGCACTCCCTCTTCCAATGCCCTTTCCATTGGCAATGCATGAAGACATCATTTGCCTTGAACTGCTGAGAACCACGGGCCTTCCCTTTCCCTTTGCTCGGTCCAACCGGAGCAACAGGGACGCCCGGAGCGTGAGCAGGGGCCACAACCGTCTTCCCTTTGCCCTTCTTCCTCTTCCAGCATCCGGCCCTCTTGCCATTCGCCTTGGAGGTCGAAGCCTCTCCTATCAATACCGCCGGCGCCGACTTGTGGGTCGTTGCCTCGTATTGGACCAGCATGTTGATCAACTCATGAATAGACTTCTCAAGTCCGTTCATGTTGTAGTTTACAACAAACGGGTCATAGGATGGAGGAAGCGACTGGAGGATCACGTCAATGTACGTGTCATTGTTAAGCCCCAGCTTTAAGGTCCTCGAGTTTCTCCACTAGGGAGAGCATCTTGACCCCATGACTTTGTACAGACGCTCCTTCAGCAAGCTTGGTGCCAAAGAATGCTTTTGTGGCGGCATATCTAATATGCCTATCCGAAACCGCATAAACCTTGTTCATGCGGAGCATTATGGCGGAGACGTTGTCCAGCCTCTCATACTGCTTCTGGATGTCGTTAGACATCGAAGCCAGTATGATACTGCGTACTTTCCGGTTGTCCTCATGCCATTTCTCGAACGTCAAACGTTCTTCAGGCGTGGACCCCTCCGGTAAGTCGCTCGGTGGCGGCTCGTCCAAGACGTAGCCTTGGTTCTCGAAACCGAGGACAATCCTCAGGTTTCTCAGCCAGTCCGAGTAGTTCGTTTCGTTGAATTTGTTAGTCTCAAGAATCATGGTTAACGGGTTCTTAGACATATCTACATTATTAAAAAAAGTAAAGCAGAAATTAGCAGATGATGGCAATATTATTGTTCAAGTTGAAGACTTGGTCTTTTAGTCTTTAACCCTCCCACTATTTATACGAAAGTCCGCCACTCTCAAGCGGAGTTTCGGGAAACCATTTCCTAGTGGGCTTGGGATCCACAAGCGTAATCTCCATGCCCCGCTTTTACGATTCACATGAAGAAGACCTTGTGGGAGATATCCAATATCATTCTCATCCAATGAGATTCCCAAGATATTTTGCCTCACCTATTCACATGGTCCCGAGGACTCCAAGCGAACCATGTTACTCAGTGTTGGGCCCGACCCATCAACCAAATCATGCATCAAACTGTCGCCCCCCACGACTCGTGAGACAGGGAAACAGTGAGCGCAGTCTTTTTGTTCACAACAATAGTGCAGCTTTCCCCTATTCCAAGTGTGCCACGACTCGTGAGACCACACTTGGGTAGTGGTAGCTTCCTCACCACATTGCTGTGGATGGAAGGCTCGGACAGACCAAAATACCATTTTGATCCAAGTCCGTTCTGGGCCTAATATTTAATTGGGTTAATTACATTTAGACCCCCTCTGAAAATGCATAAATACACTTTCCCCCAAAGAAGTTTTGTTATTACATTTACACCCCCTCTAAAAATTCTTTGTTTACACCTGACCTCCATTCGTTAAAGTTTGGGCGGAAAATGTTCATTTCAACAAAAATAATACATAAATTTTCAATTTTACCTCTCATTTAATATTCTCGTGTAATAATTTTGTACTTATAAGGAAAAAATATAATAATATTGGCTTCACTCCATAAATATACGTTACACTTATCCTCTTATAAGTACAAAAATATACATGAGAATGTTAAATGATGGTCAAAATTGAAAATTTGTGTAATTATTTTTGTTGACGTGAACATTTTTCGTCCAAACTCTAACAGATGGGGGTGAGGTGTAAACAGAGAATTTTCGGAGGGGGTGTAAGTGTAATTTCAAAACTTTTTTGGGGGAAAGTGTAATTATACATTCTCAGAGGGGGTGTAAGTGTAATTAACCCTATTTAATTTGGTCCAACCAAATGAGAGTTTAAGTGTGACCGAGACCTCATCACATTATGGTGTTTTAGCATGCATAAATATCCAATATTTAAAGCGATAAATAAAAAACGCCGCATGCATAAAACATTGCATACCCCTGTTAGGATGATCACAAGCCCAACCTATGCGACCCACTGAGCCCGCAGTGAGTCTATGGTCTGTCTAGGGTGGTCCTAAATTATTACAATAGTAATATACCCAGTGTCATTCCAATGGGCCTTGTAGTGCTCTTGTTTCACGCCTTGATGTTCCTCCTTGGGGTCTCCGACTCCAATTGCTTGTAAAAATTGAAACCTCACCAATCCTATCCACTCTCATTACAACTGAAAGTAATACATCGGTAATAAAGAAAACAAGCCTTAACATCATGAGGCTGAAAATACGGGAGATGATAGTCCCAAAAACAAGAGGCACGCAGGCCCCACCCAACAGAAAATAAATAAACATTCATTCATCCATACACAAGGTCTATGTAACGTCCATATAATTTTATTCATAATCGATGGACTAATTAGTAATTATTAAGAAAATTTAATTTAATTATAAGTATAGGTTGAAATTATAAATATATTAAAACTTGAAGGGGACTAAATTGGTGCTTTATTAAATATTTGTGGTCAATACATAAATATATAGAAGTTGGGGACTAAATTGTAATTTTAATAAAATAAAATAAAAAAAAATACAAAAATTGATGTGCAGCACGTGGCCGCCTACCAAAGCACATCTTATATATATTAAAATACACTTTATTAACTTACAAATTAAGAAATCAATACTCACAAATTTAAAACACATTTTTAAACAAACAACACACATTGCACACACTTGAGGGTGCGATTTTCAGACGAGAAACAGGTTAGCAAAATTTTAATTTAAATTATGAATTAATTATTATATTAATATTGTTTAATTAATGCATTTATTAAATATGATTTGTACTATTCGATTTACTATTTAACCGAAAAATTTATTGAATTTGAGTATTTATATAAATTAGTGTTCGAGTATATATTTAATTGGACTAGAATATTATAGCTAATGATATGAAATTATATAACCTACTAGATTTAGTAGTTGTTATAATGGACTATTCAAATTGATCGGTTTATTAATCAAATACATAATTGTATGTACCAGTGTTTAAATAATTGTTATTATAGTGAAGAATTGACAGAAATTAATAGGGATAGTAGGGAATTATATTTGAGAAATATTAGGGAATTGTATTTGAGAAAATTATAATTATTAAAAAGAAATATGATATTTTTGTAATAATTTCGTTTAGGGATGTTATAGAGAACGATAGTGTTTATAAAACTATGAGGGGTTTGAGGAAATGAGCTTTTATGAGTTAATTGATAAATTAGATGTATACAAGGGAGGTTATAGTATCTAATATTTAGAAGAAAAATGAACGGATGTTTGTATATTAATATAAATGAAATATTAAAAGATTGATATAAAAATATACGCATATATTTAGTAATTTCATTCGTAATTTACAATATTTTCAATATTTATATTGATTATATATATTATAACGTATTATAGGACACGGGGATAAAGTAGAAGACTAAGCAACTCCTACTAGCATAATCGTTTTGGGATCGAGGTAAGTATAGTTAATTGGATCTATATAAGTATATATAATTATACTTATTTATCGTAAACCTTATTGATATTTATAGATGCTTATTTGGATTACGTGGTTATTCTGTGAAATTGTCGTTACGTGTTTATTTGTAGTTATTTATGTAATATAAATGTTGACAGATGATTGTCGTATATTATATTTTATTGTTGCAAGGAGTTGAATAAAGAAGTCAATTATGAGTATATCGTTCAATTGGGATAAAGAGATGACTTACCTAGTTGGGGAACATAGTCAATGGTTTGTGATGATGTGTTGATGATGATGTGATTGACGATGTGATATGAGAAAAATGAATAAGCTAGGTACCATGGCGCGTAGGTTACCGGGGTATTCCGGGTAGCGGGGGATATCCTGTGCTGATAGCTACACACTGGGGTGGTGTGGGGATGTCATGTTCATTGTGATGTTATGTGCTGATATTGCTACACACTCAGATAGTGTGGGGATATCACATTCGACGGGTATCCTGTGCTGTATACGATATTGATTGAGATGATGATAGCCGACAGAACCATTGACTGATGTACTCCAATTAGAGTAAGCAGGGCCCTAAGAATATAAAACTTTGACTTCAGATATTGCATTATGTATTAATGCATGATTGTGGCATTGATTACTTTATGGCTTTATTGTGATTACATACATATATATTTATATTGATATTTGTTAGTTTGTGACATGACGTGTATATAGGCTGGTTAGCTATACTTATTGAGTAGGCAGCTCATCCCTTGCCAATATTTTTCAGGAGATAGATCACGGTGACTAGCTACGTCAAATTGGGAGTCGGGAAATGGATCTGAATAGGTAGGTCAGCCGTGACATCTGAAACCGTGGGTTTGGCCATATGACTATTAAACATCTAGTCTTTTGTCGGGTTTGCGTTTTAAATTTTGTAACAGCCTGAAACTTTCATCTTTCGGAGTTTGTACATAAGTATATCTGTGGCCTATTAAATATAAGCTTTTGATGATACCTATCGTGATTTAAGATATATTTATAGAATTATATTATATCGAGAAAAATAGGTTTTATCTTATTAGTTTAGAATGAAAATTCTTATAAGACAACTTATAATTACGAAGAGTATGATGATTAGTAGTGATAAAGTATAGTTTCGTAGGGGGTGTCACAGTCTAGGGCTTTGTGATCATCCCATGTTGATTCTATCAACTCACATATAACATAATTATTCCAAATAATCATGTAATAAAACCAATGGATATTCCAAATATCCAAGTGATGTCCAACATCACAAAAGCATAAACATATAAATAATATGCAAAATTCAAATTTCAAATTTAATGGACATTTTACACAATACATCCAATGCATGTATTAATCCCAAATTAATTAAGCAAATTTAATTCAAGGAATAATCCAATTATCCCAAAATCAAAAATGCAAAATTAACATATTTTCAGAATATCGTGCAGAAAATACAGAAAATCAAATTTTCCGGAAAAAGTCGAAAAACGGCACAAAACGGCCCAGCCGTTGTGCTGGCCGGTCGGCCGCGCGCGCAGGCGCCAGCCTGCGCGCGGCCACTGCCGGCCCGACCAAAATTTTTTTTTTTTTAAAAACTGTTTCAGCACAATAACATTAATATTATTCTGAAAATAAGCATGCAATTTTAGATCCAATCTAACAAAATTAAGCATGCCAAAAGTCCATTAAATCCAAACAATTGAATCATCATATTATTCATATATTTATGTAATCTAACATGCCAATAAAGCCATTTAAAAGCAAGTAGATCATGCAAAACACATAGATCTATGCCCCTTACATCGAACCGGGCTCTGATACCACTTGAAGGACAAGCGGATCCGCCCGGGAGCGCGAGCGGAAGCGAGAAAGTGCGAGAAATTGTGCGTAAATTTAAATCAAATTCAAAATACGCGAATCCCAAGGGGTGTACCCTTGGGTGCTCAACCGGGCGTTCGATGTAGGATGTGTAAATATTAAAACATACATTTAAACACATAGGGCATAGATATACAAACGAAATCAATCAAAGCGTAATAAACCGTTACCTTTGATTGTTTAGCGTATGCTCCCGGCTACTAGCGTTGTTCCTTCTCCGGAATGCTCACGAAATCCAAACGTATGGATTCTCCAAAGGTCATCCACACCACACCGGAAGAAACACACGTTCTTCTTGCTAGAAAAGAACGGGTTTAGGAAGGAACCAGTTTAAGAGAAGAACACTATGAATTAGTGTTCTCTTAAACTTACTTTGTTCTTCTTCTTGATTCAAAATCAAGTGAAGAACACAAGTGTAAGAGAGGGAGGGAGCACGAAATTTTGAGAGAGAGGAGAGAATTTTTGTCTTCTCTTTTTCCTAGAAAAAGATGAATAATGAATCACTTATGCTAGGTGTTGTATATTCTAATATATACACATAATTAATGTGATTATTGGAATGTGTCTAGGTTCATCCAAGGATGTCTAGATTCATTCCAATCAATCACCATCAATTCTTCAATCAAGCCTACCAAAATTTATGGTATGATCAAATCATAGCAAAAAGGAAGAGCTTGATTGGAGTTGATTTGTCTCTTTCCAAAAGAGACAAGTCAACATACCACCTAGCATACAACATGGCTGATTTTGCTTCCTCCAAGGGAGCATGTCGGCTATGTTTAATTAAGGGAAGAAGTCCAACTTCTTCCTATTCAAAATTAGGAATTATTTCTCCTCTCGGGTATAATTTAACGGACCGGGTTTTATCGTAATCCAATTACGACGAACCCAATATTAAATCCAATTTAATGTCCACTTAAATTATTCCCGTTGATCTTTTAATCCAATTAAAAGATCCAACGTCTCAACATCCCAACTTTCCATATTTAATCGAAAATCCAATTTACCGATTAAATGAAAGCCCGATACAATATCGGCCCGTCCATCCAATGGACTTTCCCTTAAGTAATCCAATTACTTATTTTATCCTTCGAGATTGACTCCAAGTCGATCTCTCAACCTCCTCGGTGATTTGTGTGTGACCCTTTAGGTTCACCCTCAGCTAGACTTGGGCCCGTGTCCCACAAGGGCCCGTTACCATGGGTGGCCGTCTAGCAACGGTTCATGGCACTAGAGACTAGGTGAATTGGCAAGAACATTTAGGCGCCGATTCCGTACGCGTACGATCCTTCCGTCTACCGTCTCCTGGCCTTAGTCTAGGGTATGGAATTAGGCGTCGGTTCCCATCCTTGACTAGGCATCTATGCTTAATACTCGAGACCACATATGCTTCATTGTGTCGACACAGGAAACCATTCCCTGTTCGACTAACCACTGTGGCCACAGCTTCAAACAGCATGAACGTGTCTTCGAGTGCATAGGAGATACCTCTGTCACATACTGACAGGGGACGGATCCTCTTCTTGGAATCCACCGTCCTCGCTACACATTCTGACTGCACTGGACAAGGCTTATGATAATCATCTTACAGAATGATTACCTCTCGCCAGATCCAAGATACAGCCGTCTTGTGCACGCGACTGCCATGATCCCTCAAGTTTTAGGATTACTCCCGTACTATCGGAACAGGGGAAAATCAATCATACCGACCAAGCCTCCAAGGCTTCCATATGATGATCCCCGCGAGTCAGTCCAGTCAGCTCGACCCCAGTCGACCAACCCATCAAGATCGTGTAGGCATCCCACGCCTGTCGCCGATGAAACACGGCACTCATCCAATGAACACGACTCTTGACGCAAGTCTCAATAGGACTCTCGATGCCCTGTCTCGAGGTCCTCGACTTGGAACGTTTCAGACCCAACTCTTAATCAGTTGGTTTCATGACCACCATCCAATGCGTGGCCCAACTGCACGAGTTGTTATCCATGGTCTGTGGGCTTTGTTGCGATATAAGTTAAACACCATTTTAACAAATGTAAGATGAGCGCAACAAAGAAGGTACCATTGGTGACGAATACTCATCTTATTCATCACATAATAATATTACATTCACATCAAGTTGTCGGATAGGTTACAAATTGCCAAACCTATTGGCTTTTTGGTCACCTATTCCAACATTTGATTTGGATGTATTTCCGTAATTGTTGATCTGTATATCTGTAGATCTGGATTGTTGATTTGTAATTCCTGTGGTCAATTGTTGATTTGTACTTTGTTGATTTGTTGATTTGTTGCTGCGATTGTTATTTTCAATTTCTCGTTGGATTTGTATTCCTCGTTGGTTCGCGGTTCATCTTCGCCGCCGCCAGAGACTGGTTGCGCTATGCGTCGTCTCCGCCGCCAGATTTGGATATACGCTGGTTTGCTTGTATTTTCAGATTCGGATGTATTTCTGTGTTGCTGCAATTGTTGATCTGTATATCTGTAGATCTGTATTTCCTTTTTGCGTTGCTAGATTGTAGTTCTTGTCCTACGGTCTGTTGTTTGTATTTCCGGCGGATTTGCTGTTTTTCCGCCTAGAATTATAGTCCGGTGGTCTGTGTTGCGATTCCACCGCTGCTCTTTCAGTTTCCGCCGCTGCTCTGTTAGATTCCACCGCAGATCTGCTAGATTCCATCGCAGATCTGCTAGATTCCGTCGCAGATTTGCTTGTATTTTCAGATTCCGTTGCCGCTGGAGGTGCCAGATCTGGCCGGGGGGTCGATTCGCCGTCGCCGGAGGCCGGTCACCGGAAACTGCCGCCGTCAAGGATCGCTGCCGCCCGCCACCGTCTGTTGACTAGGCTGACTGGGTAGTTGACTGGGTGCTGACTGGACAGTTGACTGAGTGCTGACTGGACAGTTGACTGAGTGTTGACTGGACAGTTGGCTGGGCTGACTGGGCTACTGAATTGGCTGCTAACTGGATAGTTTGACTGGGGATTGACTGGGCTGACTGGGCCTATGGCTGATACAGCAGGGGGTTTACCGCCCCTAACGCGTTCCTATAGAGATGCTGTTGCCGGTGTAGATGTGAGACCCCCACCACCTCCGATCTCGTTTGATTCAGCTTCTTTTAGGTCTATGGGTACGCTGACACGGGATCAGGGGATGAAGGTTTTAAGGTTTTCGGACGACGAAATTGCACGGCTATCTCAACCTTTTCGATATGCACTAGTTGGAAAATTTTCTCACAGTTATCCATCTATGCAGAATTTGCGCCGTTGGATGCTGGCCCAAGGCTTTCGAGGGGATTTCTCGGTTGGGGCTATCAACTTCCGGCACGTGTTTATCAAGTTCACACTTGAGGAAGACTATACGAAATTGTGGATCAAACCAATATGGTTTGTGGAGGGATTTCCTATGCGGGTCTTCAAATCGACACCGACAGTCAACCCTAGGGTAGAATCGCCAATTGTCCCGGTATGGGTTCACCTGCCGGAGCTTCCAATCTAATTCTTCGAGCAAGAGGCCTTGTTCAGCATCGCCCGATTGCTAGGGACGCCTCTCCGAACAGATGTCTCAACAACCACCTTGGTTCGACCGAGTGTGGCGCGTGTATGTGTTGAAATTAACCTGCTTGAGCCACTACAGACAGAGATCGGACTTGGCTTCGGTACAGATGTGGTTATCCAGAGGGTGGTTTATGAACGGCTTCCGAAATATTGTGGAGCTTGCAAACACTTGGGGCACGCCGAGGAGGAGTGCTATGAGAAGCACAAGGCGAAGGTCCTAGTTCGGCCAATGGAAAAGGACAGTCAGCAGAAGTCTGGGCCTGCTCGTGAGGACCTTCGGGTGAAGTTGGATGCGCAGCGGGCGTAACGGGCCTTAGATGACCGTCAAAGAGGCAAAAGTGTAGCTTTTGCAGAACCTGTTACCTGTCTACACCCTGCGGCAAGTACTAGTGGTGCTAAGGAGGACGGTAAAGAGACGTGTGGAGATGTGCTCCACACAGATACACCTGAGCCTGTGATGGAAGAGGTGGTGCATACTCCGGAGATTGTGACTGGGGGGACGGAGGGTACTGATCACGTTCCGCCTACCCTACGTCGGGGGTTGACCAGTAGGAAGTTGAGGATCAGACTAGGAGTGGGACGGAATCGACAGTCCTGGGACCTATACTTGCCACGTCCCAGGACCTTGAGGAGCCGGCATTTGGGCAGGGATCCGATGACCCGGTTGAGATGAGAACAGAAGTACAACAAGCAGGGGGGCACATACCTGTAGCCCCGACAGCAGATCCGCCCAGAGAAGAGCTGCCGAGGTGTGTGGAAAATAAATCAGTTTGGGATATGCCTTACTCGGCTAATGATATAGAGGACGATATCTTTACGATGACAGGAGCGGGCAGCGTTCAGACGGATGATGTTGATGTGTCTAGAAGAGTGGCGCGTCACCGACGTGGTAGGTCCATGGAAGATGATCCTTTGGGGGAGTCTGCTTTACCGGACTATGGGCAGGCGGCTTCACCGCCTCGTCGAAGAGTCACGAGGAGTACAGCCGGGTCAACCCTTCGCTATTAGGGTAAGACTTGAGATTAGAGGAAAGATTGAGGAGTAGCTAGTGTAGGCTCCTTAGTTCTTTGGTAGGATAGATTGACTTGTAAAGGGAGTAAGTACTCCTTGTTTACTGTTTTCAAACATTGTACACAAATTGAATTTTTTGGTAATAAACAGGTAGGGGTCCGCCAAACCCCCCGCCTAGGCACAGGCGGCTTAAAAAAAAAAAAAAAAGTTCCTCAGCAGTCCGCGGGGACTGTTTCTTGGATAACTTGATCACATGCCTCATGGGAAGGAATCCTCGTTTGGAGTTGTCCATTCGAAATTTTTTCAGGACTTTCTCCATATATGAGTTTTGGGTGAGCCCTAACATCCTCTTAGATCCGTCCCTAACAATCTGGATGCCTAGAATGTAGGAAGCTTCACCCAAATCCTTCATGGAAAATTGGGTTGATAACCATGCTTTTGTGTCACCCAACATTCTAACATCATTACCTATGAGTAGAATGTCATCCACATAAAGCACTAGGAACACTATAGAGCTCCCACTAACCTTCTTGTATACACAAGGGTTGGATTCATGTTTGATGAAGTCATAACCCCGTATTACTTCATCAAAGCGAATGTTCCAGCTTCGGGTTGCTTATTTGAGGCCATAGATGGACTTCTGGAGACGACAAACCTTCTTTTCTTCTCTAGTAACTGTAAAACCCTCCGGCTGATCCATATAGATCTCTTCCTCAACGAAACCATTGAGGAAAGCCGTTTTCATGTCCATCTGCCATATCTCATAGTCATACCATGCTGCTATGGCGACCAGGATCCGAATGGATTTAGCCATGCTACTGGCGAGTAGGTGTCCTCAAAATCGACCCTGGGTCATCGAGTGTACCCTTTAGCTACTAGCCTAGCCTTAATAGTTGTGACTTCTCCATTAACGCCAAGTTTGCGCTTATAGACCCACTTACAGCCAATTGGCTTAACACCTTCGGTGGGTCTACAAGTCTCCAGACTTGGTTCTCGCTCATGGAGTCTATTTCGGTTTTCATGGCCTCAAGCCATTTCCCAGAGTCGATGTCAGACATCGCTTCTCCGTATGTCTTAGGTTCGTTATCCAATAGACTGGTCGTATTTAAAAAGCCATATCTCACTGGAGGTCGAGACTCTCTAGTTGACTTACGGAGAATGGGAAAGTTAGTGGTGATTGTGGGCGCTGACTGTATACGAGCTGGCGGTTCAGGTACCGGGGTTGGCCCTTCCTGAGGCTGTCCTTCATGCCTAGCATGCTGGACTCCTCGAGGTTGGTCAGCCCTTCGGGTATCTATCCTGAATCCTCTAAGTGAGGAATCCGCAGCTACCTCTGATGATTGGTTTCCATCACTTGATTCCTCAAGGATCAGTTCATCAGGTTGGATATCCTCTGGAAAGCCTTTTTCCAAGAACACTGCGTTCCATGGAACAAATACCTTTTGTTCCAAGGGGTCATAATAGTAATAACTAGTAGTCTCTTTAGGGTATCCAACGAACCTGCATAAGCTAGACCTGAATTCTAGCTTATCTCCCACTAACCTTTTGACGTATCTGGGGCTACCCCACACTTTCAAGTAGTTGTAGGACGCAGGCTTGCTGTGCCATATTTCATATGGCGTTTGGGTCAATACACTGGTTGGCGCCAAATTTAACAACTTGGCCGCCGTTTCCAATGCGTAGTCCCAAAAGGACAAGGGAAATTTGGTAAAACTCATCATGGATCGAACCATGTCCAACAGAGTTCGATTCCTCCTTGCAGACACACCATTCAACTGTGGTGTCTCGGGAGGTGTCCATTCAGATATTATACCATTTTATTTTAGATAATTAAGGAACTCAGTACTAAGGTATTCTCCGCCCCGGTCTAACCGTAGGACTTTAATTTTGCAGTTGGTTTGGTTCTCAACTTCAAGTCTGAATTCTTTAAACCTCTCAAGAGCTTCAGACTTGTACCTCATCAGGTATACATAACCGTACCGTGAATGATCATCGGTGAAGGTTATGAAGTAGGAGAACCCACCTCAGGCCTACGTCCTTAGTGATCCACATACGTCTGTATGGACCAAGTCCAACAGACCTGTGGCAAGCCTGCTTTATCTTACAAAGGGCTTCTTGGTCATTTTCCCTCTTAGACAGGATTCACAAGTCGGTAGCTCACTCAAGTCCCTTACCTCTAGATTCTTTGAGTCTACCAATCTTTTCATCCTGTCTTGGGATATGTGACCTAGCCTAGCGTGCCACAGTTGTGCGTTCCCGTTATTATCTATTTTGCATTTCTGTTGAGTGTTTAGAACGAAGTTCGTTTGTTGTAAGATATAGAGCCCATTATTTAGTGTACCAAGCAGATGAACAATTCCAGGCCTCATCAAATAAAAGCAATTTTTATTGATCATAAACTCATATCCACTATTGTCTAACAATGGAATGGAAATGATGTTTTTAATCATACTAGGTACATAATAAACTAGCTCTAACTCTATACTAATACGATCACTAACTACTAGAGTGGCAGATCCTACTGCTTCTGCCGAGATGGCCTTGCCATTCCCAAGCTTCAGGATCATATCCCCGCTACCCAGTTTTCTGCTTCTTTTCAGCACCTGCAAATCATTGCAAATGTGAGCTCCACAGCCGGTATTTGATACCCAGGAGGTGTTGGAATAGGTGACCAGAAAGCCAATAGGTTTGGCAATTTGTAACCTATCCGACAACTTAATGTGAATGTAATATTATTATGTGATGACTAAGATGAGTATTCGTCACCAATGGTACCTTCTTTGTTGCGCTCATCTTACATTTGTTAAAACGGTGTTTAACTTATATCGTAACAAAGCCCACAGACCATGGACAACAACTCGTTCAGTTGGGCCACGCATTGGATGGTGGTCATGAAACCAACTGATTAAGAGTTGGGTCTGAAACGTTCCAAGTCGAGGACCTCGAGACAGGGCATCGAGAGTCCTATTGAGAGTTGCGTCAAGAGTCGTGTTCATTGGATAAGTGCCGTGTTTCATCGGCGACAGGCGTGGGACGCCTACACGATCTTGATGGGTTGGTCGAGTGGGTCGAGCCGACTGGACTGACTCGCGGGGATCCTCATATGGAAGCCTTGGAGGCTTGGTTGGTATGATTGGTTTTCCCCGGTTCCGATAGTACGGGAGTAATCCTCAGACTTGAGGAATCATGGCAGTTGCGTGCACAGGACGACTGTATCTTGGATCTGGCGAGAGGTAATCATTCTGTAAGATGATTATCATAAGCCTTGTCCAGTGCAGTCAGAATGTGTAGCGAGGACGGTGGATTCCAAGAAGAGGATCCGTCCCCTGTCAGTATGTGACAGAGGTATCTCCTATGCACTCGGAGACACATTCATGTTGTTTAAAGCTGTGGCCACAGTGGTTGGTCGAACAGGGAATGGTTTCTTGTGTCGACGCAATGAAGCATACGTGGTCTCGAGTATTAAGCATAGATGCCTAGTCAAGGATGGGAACCGACGCCCAATTCCATACCCTAGACTAAGGCCGGGAGACGGTAGACGGAAGGATCGTACCCGTACGGAATCGGCGCCCAAATGTTCACGCCAATTCACCTAGTCTCTAGTGCCATGGACCGTTGCTAGACGGCCACCCATGGTAACGGGCCCTTATGGGACACGGGCCCAAGTCTAGCTGAGAGTGAACCTAAAGGGTCACACACAAATCACCGAGGAGGTTGAGAGATCGACTTGGAGTCAATCTCGAAGGATAAAATAAGTAATTGGATTACTTAAGGGAAAGTCCATTGGATGGACGGGCCAATATTGTATCGGGCTTTCATTTAATCGGTAAATTAGATTTTCGATTAAATATGGAAAGTTGAGATGTTGAGACGTTGGATCTTTTAATTGGATTAAAGGATCAACGGGAATAATTTAAGTGGACATTAAATTGGATTTAATATTGGGTTCGTCGTAATTGGATTACGATAAAACCCAGTCCGTTAAATTATACCCGAGAGGAGAAATAATTCTTAATTTAGAATAGGAAGAAGTTGGACTTCTTCCCTTAATTAAACATGGCCGACATGCTCCCTTGGAGGAAGCAAAATCAGCCATGTTGCATGCTAGGTGGTATGTTGACTTGTCTCTTTTGGAAAGAGACAAATCAACTCCAATCAAGCTCTTCCCTTTTGGTATGATTTGATCATACCATAAATTTTGGTAGGCTTGATTGAAGAATTGATGGTGATTGATTGGAATGAACCTAGACATATTCCAATAATCACATTAATTATGTATATATATTAGAATATACAACACCAAGCATAAGTGATTCATTATTCATCTTTTTCTAGGAAAAAGAGAAGACAAAAATCCTCTCCTCTCTCTCAAATTTCGTGCTCTCTCCCTCTCTCACACTTGTGTTCTTCACTTGATTTTTGAATCAAGAAGAAGAACAAAGTAAGTTTAAGAGAACACTAATTCATAGTGTTCTTCTCTTAAAACGATTCCTTCCTAAACCCGTTCTTTTCTAGCAAGAAGAACGTGTGTTTCTTCTGGTGTGGTGTGGATCACCTTTGGAGAATCCATACGTTTGGATTTCGTGAGCATTCCGGAGAAGGAACAACGCAAGTAGCCGGGAGCATACGCTAAACAATCAAAGGTAAGGGTTTATTACGCTTTGATTGATTTCATTTATATATCTATGCCCTATGTGCTTAAATATATATTTCTAATATTTGCACATCCTACATAGAACGCCCGGTTGAGCACCCAAGGGTACACCCCTTGGAATTCGCATATTTAAATTAGATTTAAATTCGTGCACGATTTCTCGCTTTCTCGCTTCCGCTCGCGCTCCCGGGCGGATCCGCTTGTCCTTCAAGTGGTATCAGAGCCCGGTTCGATGTAAGGGGCATAGATCTATGTGTTTGGCATGATCTACTTGCTTTTAAATGGCTTTATTGGCATGTTAGATTACATAAATATATGAATAATATGATGATTCAATTGTTTGGATTTAATGGACTTTTGGCATGCTTAATTTTGTTAGATTGGATCTAAAATTGCATGCTTATTTTCAGAATAATATTAATGTTATTGTGCTGAAACAGTTTTGAAAAACAAAAAAAAAAAAAGTGGGATCGGTCGGCAGCGGCCGCGCGCGCGCTGTGCGCAGCCGGCCGCTGCCAGCGCGCGACAAAGAGCGCGCACGCGCGCTGCCCTGTGCACGCGGGCGGCCGGCCAGCACAACGGCTGGGCCGTTTTGTGCCGTTTTTCGATTTTTTCCGAAAAATTCGATTTTCTGTATTATCTGCACGATATTCTGAAAATATGTTAATTTTGCATTTTTTGATTTTGGGATAATTGGATTATTCCTTGAATTAAATTTGCTTAATTAATTTGGGATTAATACATGCATTGGATGCATTGTTTAAAATGTCCATTAAATTTAAAATTTGAATTTTACATATTGTTTGTATATTTATGCTTTTGTGATGTTGGACATCACTTGGGTATTTGGAATATCCATTGGTTATTTATGCATAATTATTTGGAATAATTATGTTATGTGAGTTGATGGAATCAACATGGGATGATCACAAAGCCCTAGACCTTGTGTATGGATGAATGAATGTTTATTTATTTTCTGTTGGGTGGGGCCTGCGTGCCTCTTGTTTTTTGGGACTATCATCTCCCGTATTTTTAGCCTCATGATGTTAAGGCTTGTTTTCTTTATTACCAATGTATTACTTTCAATTGTAATGAGAGTAGATAGGATTTGTGAGGGTTTTATATTTTAACAAGTAATTGGAGTCGGAGACCCCAAGGAGGAGCATCAAGGCGTGAAACAGGAAGCACTTCAAGGCCTATTGGAATGACAATGGGTTTATTATTATTGTAATAATTTAGGACCACCGTAGACAAACAATAGACTCACTGTGGGCTCAGTGGGTCGCATAGGTTGGGCTTGTGATCATCCTAACACGGGTATGCTATGTTTTCTGCATGCGGCGTATTTATTTATCGCTTTATATATTGGATATTATGCATGCTAAAACACAATAATGTGATGAGGTCTCGGTCATACACCAACTCTCATTTGGTTGGACCAAATTAAATATTAGGCCCAGAACGGACTTGGATCAAAATGGTATTTTGTTCTGTCCAAGCCTTCCATCCACAGCAATGTGGTGAGGAAGCTACCACTACCCAAGTGTGGTCTCACGAGTCGTGGGGGGCGACAGTTTGAGGCATGATTTGGTTGATGGGTCGGGCCCAACACTGAGTAACATGGTTCGCTTGGAGTCCTCGGGACCATGTGAATAGGTGAGGTAAAATATCTTGGGAATCTCATTGGATGAGAATGATATTGGATATCTCCCACAAGGTCTTCTTCATGTGAATCGTAAAAGTGGGGCATGGAGATTACGCTTGTGGATCCCAAGCCCACTAGAAAATTGTTAGAATAGGTGACCATGTAAGCCAATTTTGGCAGGAATATGTAACCTATGTCTAGACAATTCTTTGGTATTTGATAAAATATTTATGAATAAAGAAGTGAAAATTCATATGGCAATACTTTGTTTACGTTCACTTATCTGCATTTACATCTCTGTTCACTACGCAAACAAAGCCCACGGACTGAGAAACGATTTCGGGGACTGGGACTACGCTTGGAGGTAGGTGCATTAAATCTTACCGAATCAGTCCGGAAAATCTCCAAGTCAAGGAATCCCGAAAATGGGTACCGGGATTCCCTTTGAGACTTGCACTAAGCATCTGCTGTCGTATTTCATCGACGGGTGACGAAGGTCGTCTGAGCAGTGTTAGTGGGTCAGCATACTAGGAAGCAGCTGACTGAGGTGACTCGCGGGAACCGTCTTATGGAGGACCTTGAGTATGGTCAGCAAGGTATGACGTGTATTCCCGGTTCCGACGGTACAGGCCAAGTCCTTTGACTTGAGGAACTGCTGAGTTTACCTGTACATCAGGTCTGTATCTTAGATATGGTGAGAGATTGCCAAAATACTCTTGAGTATTCATAAGCCATGTCTAGTGCAGCTCGGGTGTACAAAGTGACAGTAGTTTCCAAGAAAGGATCTGTCTCCTGTCAAAAGGTGTTGACAGTTGAGTCTCATATATGCTCTGTGTCTTGTCCCTGAAATCTGTGGCCACAGTGACTGAACAGAAGGGAAAAGGTTTCCCTTGCGGCGTTTAGTGAGGACAGACCGACACTTAGGTCCAAAATGGGTACCTGCATCTTCCGTGCCCTAGACCCTAAGTGATGAGACCGAAGACAGAAGGACAAGCGTACTGTTAGAACCTAAATGTTCATCCCCGAATATTTCACCTAGTCTCTAGTGCCATGGACCGTTGCTAGATGGCCACCCATGGTAACGGACGGATTCTAGGAATCCGACCAAGTCTAGCTGAATGGTGAACCTAAAGAGTCACACACTATCCACACACACTTAGTATTTAATTTAGAATTAAATATTGGAGTAAAGGAATGATTAAATTAGATTTAATCGGGTCCTATATTTTCTTGGAGAAATTAATTCCTTCTATTTGATTAAAGGAATTAAATTAATAAATAGGATTTATTAAAAGGGTTGATTTAATAGGCTTAAGAATAAATTATAATATTAATTTATTATATTATATTTATTCTTTTAGCCTTTTGGAATATTTAATAGGATTTAAATATTCCATTAAATTAAAATCAACGGTCGAGATGGAAAGGGGAGATGGAAGGCTAGGATTCGTTTGACTAGGTCAAAACACTAGTTTGACTAGGACTTTGACTAGGTCAAAATCCTAGTCAAATTAGGTTACTTAGAGTTTGAGTTTAAAGAGGATTAAACTCTTCCTCTATATAAACCCCTAGCTTCCAACATTTAGGGATGATGATTCTTGAAAAACACACACAACACACACTCTCCCTCCTACCTCTCGTCCGCCCCCTCTCTCTTTCTCTAGCAAGAAAATATTTTTCTGAGTTCTTTTTGTTCTTGGAACATCAAGAACTTAGACGAACCAATACCGTTAATTGATAACGAGTTATTGATTCGTCCACTCCAAAAATAATACTTGTTCGTTGCTAGCACGACGTGCAAGATACGTGGGTGGATCGTGTGTCACGATTGGGAGGATCTCAAGAACGAGGTCTTGGTGCAAAACGGGGAACAACGCGAGTAGCAGTTGAAGACGAAAACGACAACGGGTAGGTCTCGTTTAAGATTTTCGTCCCTCTTTATTTTTCAACTGTATGGCCTCCATGATTTATTTAATTGTTTTATGATCATGAGATACACCGAACGCCCGGGAACCTCAAGGGCACAACCCTTGAGCGTGTTCTTTAAATTAAAAGCATGCCTTTTATTTTAATATGTTTATTTTTACCGCGCTTCCGCATTCGCGCAATTCTCGGGACGATCCACCGGATTTTCTTTCAAAAATGGTTTCCCAAAACTCCGCTTGAGATTGGTGGACTTTCGTATAAATAGTGGGAGGGTTAAAGACTAAAAGACCAAGTCTTCAACTTGAACAATAATATTACAATCATCTGCTAATTTCTGATTTACATTTTCATTAATGTAGATATGTCTAAGAACCCGTTAACCATGATTCTTGAGACTAACAAATTCAACGGAACGAACTACTCGGACTGGCTGACAAACCTGAGGATTGTCCTCGGTTTCGAGAACCAAGGCTACGTCTTGGACAAGCCGCCACCGAGCGACTTACCGGAGGGGTCCATGCCTGAAGAACGTGTGACGTTCGAGAAATGGCATGAGGACAACCGAAAAGTATGCAGTATCATACTGGCTTCGATGTCTAACGACATCGAGAAGCAGTATGAGAGGCTGGACAACGTCTCCGCCATAATGCTCCGCATGAACGAGATTTATGCGGTTCCGGATAGGCATATTAGATATGCCGCCACAAAAGCATTCTTTGGTACCAAGCTCGCTGAAGGAGCGTCTGTACAGAGTCATGGGGTCAAGATCCTCTCCCTAGTGGAGAAACTCGAGGACCTTAAAGCTGGGCTTAACAATAACACGTACATTGACGTGATCCTCCAGTCGCTTCCTCCATCCTATGACCCGTTTATTGTAAAATACAACATGAACGGACTTGAGAAGTCTATTCATGAGTTGATCAACATGCTGGTCCAATACGAGGCAACGACCCACAAGTCGGCGCCGGTGGTATTGATAGGAAAGGCTTCGACCTCCAAGGCGAATGGCAAGAGGGCCGGACGCTGGAAGAGGAAGAAGGGCAAAGGGAAGACAGTTGTGGCCCCTGCTCACGCTCCGGGCGTCCCTGTTGCTCCGGTTGGACCGAGCAAAGGGAAAGGGAAGGCCCGTGGTTCTCAGCGGTCCAAGACAAATGATATCTGCATGCATTGCCAAGGGAAAGGGCATTGGAAGAGAGAGTGCCCACAACTCCTCTCCAACCCAGGTGTGTTTGTGGTTGAAGTTAATATGATTACTAATTCTGCTTCATGGGTATTGGATACTGGGTGTGGCGCTCACATCTGCAATGATCTGCAGGCACTGCAAAGAAGCAGAAGACTAACCAAGGATGAGATGATCCTGAGGCTAGGCGATGGCAAGGCCGTTGCTGCGGAGGCCGTAGGATCACTAGAGTTAGCCATCAGTAGTCATGTTAGGATTGTACTGAACGACTGTTTCTATGTACCTAGCATGATTAAAAACATTGTTTCCATCCTGGTCCTTGATAAGGAGGGATATGAATTTACCATCAATAAAAACGGTTTTTTCATTATCAAAGATGGTATTTCTCATTTGCTTGGTACATTGGTCAACGGTCTGTACATACTTCAACAGTCTAATTGGATTATGACTGCAAAACACAAACAAAAATGTGATGATCATAATAACGCACAGATATGGCATGCGAGGTTAGGTCATATCTCTAAAGATAGGATAAGAAGGTTGGTGGACTCAAAAAGTCTAGAAATAGACGATTTGGACAACCTACCGACCTGCGAATCCTGTCTAAAGGGAAAGATGACCAAGAACCCCTTTGTTGGACAAAGTACGCTAGCCAGTGGTCTATTGGATTTGATTCATATAGATGTCTGTGGTCCACTAAATACTCAGGCTAGAGGTGGGTACTTGTACTTCATAACCTTTACCGATGATCACTCACGGTATGGTTATGTTTACCTGATGAGGTACAAGTCTGAAGCCTTTGGAAGGTTTAAGGAATACAGACTTGAAGTAGAGAACCAAACCGGTCGAAAGATCAAAGCCCTTCGGTTGGACAAAGGTGGAGAGTATTTGAGCGGTGAATTTACTGATTATCTAAAAGAGAATGGGGTTCTCTCTCAGTGGACCCCTCCTGGGACACCGCAGCTTAATGGTGTGTCTGAAAGGAGGTATCGGACCTTGTTGGACATGGTCCGATCCATGATGAGCTTTACCGAACTACCCCTTTCCTTCTGGGGATACGCTCTTGAGACGGCGGCCAAAGTTTTGAACTTGGCGCCATCTAAAAGGGTATCCCAAACGCCATATGAGATATGGCATGGCAAGCCTGCCTCCTACAAGTACTTGAAAGTGTGGGGTTGCCCCGCATATGTCAAGAGATTAGTGGGAGATAAACTGGACTCGAGGTCTAGTTTATGCAGGTTCATCGGCTATCCGAAAGAAACTGCGGGGTATTAATTCTATGATCCCTCCGAGCAAAAAGTTTTTGTCTCGCGAAATGCAGTGTTCTTGGAAAAATGTTTTCCATCGGATAGTCGACGCGATGAGGTACTCCTTGAGGAATCAAGTGAGGTACCCCATGAGGCGGCAGTGACATCTGAGCCAGTGGTTCCCACTGATATTGTTCCAGTCCTCCGTAGATCGGCCAGAGTATCCCATGCACCTGATAGGTATGGATTTCTGGGCCTGACCGGTCAGTTGGATAATGATCCAAAGACGTACGGAGAAGCGATGTCGGACATCGATTCGGACAAGTGGCTTAAGGCCATGAAATTCGAGATGGACTCGATGGGTACAAATAAGGTTTGGACCCTAGTAGATCCACCCAAAGGGGTTAAACCCGTAGGGTGTAAATGGGTCTAGAAACGTAAGCTTGGAGCTGACGGAAAGGTTACAACCTTCAAAGCCAGGATTGTGGCGAAAGGTTACACTCAACGACCCGGGTCGATTTTGAGGAAACCTACTCGCCCGTAGCAATGGCCAAGTCCATTCGGATACTGCTTGCCATAGCAACGTGGTATGACTATGAAATATGGCAGATGGACGTGAAAACGGCTTTCCTCAACGGTTTCGTAGAGGAAGAGATCTATATGGATCAGCCGGAGGGTTTCACAACTGTTGGAGAAGAGCAGAAGGTCTGTCGTCTCCAAAGGTCCATCTATGGCCTCAAACAAGCTTCCCGAAGCTGGAACATACGTTTTGATGAAGTCATACGGGGATATGATTTCATCAAGAACGAGTCCGATCCTTGTGTATACAAGAAGATCAGTGGGAGCTCAGTTGCGTTTCTGGTGCTTTACGTGGATGACATCTTGCTCATTGGGAATGATGCTAAGATGTTGGGTACCACTAAAGCTTGGTTGTCAACGCAATTCTCCATGAAGGATATGGGCGAGGCATCCTACATCCTTGGCATCAAGATCTACAGGGATAGATCTAGAAGGATGTTAGGAATGGCCCAGTCCTCGTACGTTATCCAAGAAGCAGTCTCCTAAGACTGATGAGGAGCTTAAACGGATGTTGGACATCCTCTATGCTTCAGCCGTAGGCAGCATACAGTATGTTGTTCAGTGCACTAGACCTGATATGGCTTTCGCTTTAAGCGTAACAAGTCGATATCAGTCGTGTGCCGAGGAGGCACACTGGAGTGCAGTCAAGACTATCCTGAAGTACCTAAAAAAAAAAAGACTAAGGACATGTTCTTGATCTATGGCGGTGGAGAGTTGATACTGGAAGGCTATAGCGATGCTAGCTTCCAGTCGGATGACGATGATGCCAAGTCTCAGTCTGGTTTTGTATTTAGACTAAATGGTGGCGTGGTTACTTGGAAGAGTTCCAAGATGGCTACCACGGCGGACTCCACCATAGAGTTTTGAATACATAGCAGCTTTGGAAGCTGCTAAGGAGTGGTTTGGTTGATGAGCTACATCCAAGAGTTGGATGTAGTACCTAGCATTGCTAAGCCTGTAATTATCTTTTATGATAACAACGGGGCGATAGCGCTAGCAAAGGAACCGAGATCTCATCACGATCCAAGCATATTCTTAGACGCTACCATCTGGTTAGAAAGAAGGATAGCACGAGTGACGTTCGGTTGGACCGAGTCAGCTCCTCAGAAAACATAGCGGATCCACTTGCTAAGCCCATGTCGCAAATTGCCCATACTCACCATCTGAATAACAGGTTCGAGGTCAATGGGTGATTGGCTTTAGGTCAAGTGGGAGATTGTTGGAATAGGTGACCAGAAAGTCAATAGGTTTGGCAATTTGTAACCTATCCGACAACTTGATGTGAATGTAATATTATTATGTGATGAATAAGATGAGTATTCGTCACAAATGGTACCTTTTTTGTTGCGCTCATCTTACATTTGTTAAAACGGTGTTTAACTTATATCGTAACAAAGCCCACAGACCATGGATAACAGCTCGTGCAGTTGGGCCACGCATTGGATGGTGGTCATGAAACCAACTGATTAAGAGTTGGGTCTGAAACCTTCCAAGTCGAGGACCTCGAGACAGGCATCGAGAGTCCTATTGAGACTTGCGTCAAGAGTCGTGTTCATTGGATAAGTGTCGTGTTTCATCGGCGACAGGCGTGGGACGCCTACACGATCTTGATGGGTTGGTCGACTGGGGTCGAGCCGACTGGACTGACTCGCGGGGATCATCACATGGAAGCCTTGGAGGCTTGGTCGGTATGATTGGTTTTCCCCGGTTCCGATAGTACGGGAGTAATCCTCAGACTTGAGGAATCATGGCAGTTGCGTGCACAGGACGACTGTATCTTGAATCTTGCGAGAGGTAATCATTCTGTAAGATGATTATCATAAGCCTTGTCCAGTGCAGTCGAATGTGTAGCGAGGACGGTGGATTCCAATAAGAGGATCCGTCCCCTGTCAGTATGTGACAGAGGTATCTCCTATGCACTCGGAGACACGTTCATGCGGTTTAAAGCTGTGGCCACAGTGGTTGGTCGAACAGGGAATGGTTTCCTGTGTCGACGCAATGAAGCATACGTGGTCTCGAGTATTAAGCATAGATGCCTAGTCAAGGATGGGAACCGACGCCCAATTCCATACCCTAGACTAAGTCCGGGAGACGGTAGACGAAAGGATCTTACCCGTACGGAATAGGCGCCTAAATGTTCACGCCAATTCACATAGTCTCTAGTGCCATGGACCGTTGCTAGACGGCCACCCATGGTAACGGGCCCTTATGGGACACGGGCCCAAGTCTAGCTGAGGGTGAACCTAAAGGGTCACACACAAATCACCGAGGAGGTTGAGAGATAGACTTGGATTCAATCTCGAAGGATAAAATAAGTAATTGGATTACTTAAGGGAAAGTCCATTGGATGGACGGGCCAATATTGTATCGGGCTTTTATTTAATCGGTAAATTGGATTTTCGATTAAATATGGAAAGTTGAGATGTTGAGACGTTGGATCTTTTAATTGGATTAAAAGATCAACGGGAATAATTTAAGTGGACATTAAATTGGATTTAATATTGGGTTCGTCGTAATTGGATTACGATAAAACCCGGTCCGTTAAATTATACCCGAGAGGAGAAATAATTCCTAATTTGGAATAGGAAGAAGTTGGACTTCTTCCCTTAATTAAACATGGCCGACATGCTCCCTTGGAGGAAGCAAAATCAGCCATGTTGCATGCTAGGTGGTATGTTGACTTGTCTCTTTTGGAAAGAGACAAATCAACTCCAATCAAGCTCTTAGACAAATCAACTCCAATCAAGCTCTTCCCTTTTAGTATGATTTGATCATACCATAAATTTTGGTAGGCTTGATTGAAGAATTGATGGTGATTGATTGGAATGAATCTAGACATCCTTGGATGAACCTAGACACATTCCAATAATCACATTAATTATGTATATATATTAGAATATATAACACCAAGCATAAGTGATCCATTATTCATCTTTTTCTAGGAAAAAGAGAAGACAAAAATCCTCTCCTCTCTCTCAAATTTCGTGCTCTCTCCCTCTCTCACACTTGTGTTCTTCACTTGATTTTTGAATCAAGAAGAAGAACAAAGTAAGTTTAAGAGAACACTAATTCATAGTGTTCTTCTCTTAAACCTATTCCTTCCTAAACCCGTTCTTTTCTAGCAAGAATAACGTGTGTTTCTTCCGGTGTGGTGTGGATCACCTTTGGAGAATCCACACGTTTGGATTTCGTGAGCATTCCGGAGAAGGAACAACGCAAGTAGCCGGGAGCATACGCTAAACAATCAAAGGTAAGGGTTTATTACGCTTTGATTGATTTCATTTATATATCTATGCCCTATGTGCTTAAATATATATTTCTAATATTTGCACATCCTACATCGAACGCCCGGTTGAGCACCCAAGGGTACACCCCTTGGAATTCGCATATTTAAATTAGATTTAAATTCATGCACGATTTCTCGCTTTCTCGCTTCCGCTCGCGCTCCCGGGCGGATCCGCTTGTCCTTCAGGAGGCAGAGTTAGTAACCATATTAACCTCAATTACAAATATACCTTGGTTCGAGAGGCGTTTGGGGCACTCCCCCTTCCAATGCCCTTTCTCACGGCAATTGATACATATGCCATATGCCCTCGACTGTTTCTTGGAGACTACCTTCCCTTTTCCTTTGCCTTTCCCCTCTTTGGCAATTGGAACACTCTTAGTGTTTGTAGCTGCTTTGACGGCTTTTTCCTTCCCCTTCTTCCTTTTCCAACTTCGGGCACCCTTGCCTTTCGTCTTGGAAGTTGAAGCACCTCCAAACAATACCGAAGGTGTGGACTTTTTGGTCGTTGCCTCGTATTGCACCAACATATTGATTAACTCATGAATACCCTTCTCAAATCCATTCATGTTATAGTTAACACTAAATTGGTCGAAGGAGGGTGGGAGAGACTGAAGGATCACATCTATGTACGTCTCATAATCGAGGCCTGCCTTTAGGTCCTCGAGCTTTTCCATCAGGGTAAGCATTTTAACCCCGTGCTCTTGTACAGAGGATCCTTCGGTCCTTTTGGTTCCAAAGAACGCCTTAGTCGCGACATACCTAGTATGCCGATCCGGAACTGCATAGCAATCCTTAAGGCGAGCCATAATGGAAGGAACATCGTCTAGCCTTTCATATTGCTTCTAAATCTCATTCTTCATTGAAGCAAGTATGACGGTACGGACCTTTCGGTTATCCTTATGCCAGGTCTCGAACGTCTCACGTTCTTCTGGCGTGGATCCTTCTGGTAGGGTCCTAGGGAGAGGCTCGTCCATGACGTAGCCTTGGTTCTCGTATTCTAGGACTATCCTGAGATTGCGCAAAATTTGTTCCATTGAATTTGTTGGTCTCAAGTATGGTTGATAGTGGGTTCTTAGACATTTTAAATCTACATTTAAAAAAAAAATTCGCGATTAGCAGAATTTAAAAGGCGGAAGTTGATAAGTAATTAAAGGCTTGGTCTTTAGTCATTTAATGCTTCCACTATTTATACAAAAACATGATACTCTCAAACGTTGTTTTCGGGAAACCTTTTCTTAGTGGGCTTGGGATCCACAGCGAATCTTCCCATACCCGGCTTTTACGATTCGCATGGGAAGAGTCTTGTGGGAGGTATACCATACCATTCTCGTTCCATGAGATTCCCAAGATTATTGCCTCGCCCTTTCACATTATCCCGAGGACTCCAAGCGAATCATGCTAATCGGGCGTTAGACCCAACCCAATCAATCGAATCATAGACCCGCTGCTACCTCCACGACTCGTGAGACAGGTAACAGTGGTCTACTTTTCGTTCATGACATAGTGCAGCTTCTTTTAAGTATGATAGACGTGCCACGACTCTTGAGACCACGCTATCGACCTAAATTAGCGTCCTCACTATGCCATGGACTGGAAGGCATGGACAAACTCCTAGAGTCCATGTCCATTTTGTCTAGGGTCGAATATTTGGACATTAGTCCAACTAATGTGAGAGTTGCACATGACCGAGATCTCATATGTAAATATAAACACATTCATCCACAATGCGTAAATAAATAAATTGCATCCCATAGCAGTTATATGATAAATAAAAAACCATTCATCCATCATAACAACCACATGAAAAATTAAAGCCAAGCACGCCCCTGTTGGATGATCACGAGCCCGAATCCTATGCGACCCACTGAGCCCGAAGTGGATCTATGGTCAATCTAGGATTGGTCCTACACTATTACATTAATAGTAACCCAATCATCATTCTGATGGGCCTTGGTCTCTTTTCTCTTTCATCCATTCATGGAAACGCCTTGGATCCTCCATTCTGGGCTTTCGATGTGGACCTTCGTTCTTCTCCACGAAATACATAAAAATAAATCCTCACTCCTATTCTACTCTCATTACATATGAAAAAGAAAACCCAAGCGAAAACCCGAGGGGAGTACATAAGGAGGGAGAAAGAATGCCTTATTATTCCAAGACAACTAGAAGGGGAGAAGGAGAAAGCAGAAAGAGGCACACGGGCCCAACATAAAATTAAGCCATACATTCGGTCTAGTGTTGGAATAGGTGACCAGAAAGCCTATAGGTTTGGCAATTTGAAACCTATTCGACAACTTGATGTAGATGTAATATTCTTATGTGATGAATAAAATGAGTATTCGTCACTTCTGGTGCTTACTTTGTTGTGCTCATTTCACATTTGTTAAAACGGTGTTTAACTTATATCGCAACAAAGCCCACATACCATGGTTAACAACTGGTGCAGTTGGGCCACGCATCGGATGGTGGTCATGAAACCAAGTGATTAAGAGTTGGGTCTGAAACGTTCCAAGTCGAGGACCTCGAGACAGGGCATCGAGAGTCCTATTGAGACTTACGTCAAGAGTCGTGTTCATTGGATGAGTGCCGGGTTTAATCGGCGACAGGCGTGGGATGCCTACACGATCTAAATGGGTTGGTCGAATGGGGTCGAGCCGAATGGACTGACTCGCAGGGATCATCATATGGAAGCCTTAGAGGCTTGGTCGGTATGATTGGTTTTCTCCGGTTTCGATAGTACGGGAGTAATCCTCAGACTTGAGGGATCATGGCAGTCGCGTGCACATGACGGCTGTATCTTGGATCTGGCTAGAGGTGATCATTCTGTAAGATGATGATCATAAGCCTTGTCCAGTGCAATTGGAATGTGTAGCGAGGACGGTGGATTCCAAGAAGAGGATCCGTCCCCTGTCATTATATGACAGAGGTATCTCCTATGCACTCGGAGACACGTTCATGCTATTTGAAGGTTGTGGCCACAATGCTTGGTCGAATAGGGAGTGGTTTCCTGTGTCGACACAATGAAGCATACGTGGTCTCGAGTATTAAGCATAGATGCCTAGTCAAGGATGGGAACCGACGCCCAATTCCATACCCTAGACTAAGGCCGAGAGACGGTAGACGGAAGGATCGTACCTGTACGGAATCAGCGCCTAAATGTTCACGCTAATTCATCTAATCTCTAGTGCCATGGACCGTTGCTAGACTTAAAGAGCTTAAACCGTCTCAGAGCGCATAGGAGACTCGACTGTCATATACTGACAAATAACGGATCCTATCTTGGAATCCACCATCCTCAATACATATTCCTACTGTAGTGGATAAAGCTTATGATGAACGTATCCCAGATATGGACATCTCTTGCCAGACCCTAGATACAGCCTTCATATTAATGTGACTGCCATGAATCCTCAAGTCCGAGGACTAATCTCGTACTATCGGAGCCGGGAATTCCAGTCATACTGACCAAGCCTCCAAGGATACCATATGACGATTTCCGCGAGTCAATTCAGTCAGCTGACACCCTTATCAACTAACCCACTAATATTGCATAGACGTCCAACATCTATCGCCGATGAAACACGACACTCATCTAATGAATGCAATCCTTAGTGCAAGTCTCTATAGGACCCTCAATGCCCTGTCTCGAGGTCCTCAACTTGGAATATTTCAGACCAACCCTCAGAAGTTGGTTTCATAGCTTCCATCCAATGCGCAGCCCAACTACATGGGTTATCCAATTGGTCTGTGGGCATTTGTTGTGACGTGAAAATACCGTTTAACGTAATCAGTAAGCACAACAAACACATAGTGCCACAGATGAATACTTACTGTATTCATCAAGTCAATAAATATTGTTAAATAGTACCCAAAACCACCAATCTAATTGGCTTTCTGGTCACCTATTCTAACACTTACAAAGTTATTGAGTGCATGGGATGGTCCCACATACGTCAAAGGACTAGTAGGAAACAAATTAGACTAGATGTCTGATTTGTGCTGGTTTAATGTAGAATAATACATACATCATTTGTAATTATATTATTCCGCTGACTATATTCCGGTCCTCCTACGGATAATCAGAATACCTTAGTTACTTGAGAGGTATAGGTTGCTGGGCCTGTTCGGTTAATAGGATTATCATCCAAAAGATACAAAGAGAAGCGATGTTGGACATCGGGTTTGGATCAATGGCTTAGAGCTATTGGATCCGTTATGAAAATTCAAACTGGGTTTGAAATTTTGTATAACTGGAATATTCGTTTTGACGAGTGTCATACGAAGTATGAATCGATCAATAACAGGCTTTAGTGTTAGTGGGAGGATAGTTTTGTTCCAAGTGTTTAGTATGGTATTCATTTGGAATGAATTTAAGATGTTTGAAAACACTGAAACACGAGAGTTGTTCACGCAATTCTCCATAATAGGAATGTTATAATAGGTGACCATGTAAGCCAATTTTGGCAGGAATATGTAACCTATGTCTAGACAATTTTAGGTGTTTGATAAAACATATATGAATAAAGAAAGTGAAAAGGTTCATATGGCAATACTTTGTTTACGTTCACTTATATCTGCTTTTACATATCTGTTCACTACGCAAACAAAGCCCACGGACTGAGAATCGATTTCGGGGATTGGGACTACGCTTGGAGGTAGGTCCATGAAATCAGTCTTACCGAATCAGTCCGGAAATCTCCAAGTCAAGGAATCCCGAAAATGGGTACCGGGATTCCCTTTGAGGCTTGCACTAAGCATCTGCTGTCGTATTTCATCGACGGGTGACGAAGGTCGTCTAAGCAGTGTTAGTGGGTCAGCATGCTAGGAAGCAGCTGACTGAGGTGACTCGCGGGAACCGTCTTACGGAGGACCTTGAGTATGGTCTGCAAGGTATGACGTATTCCCGGTTTAAACGGTACAGGTCAAGTCCTTTAACTTGAGGAACTGCTGAGTTTACCTGTGTATCAGGTTTGTATCTTAAATATGGTGAGAGATTGCCAAAATACTCTTGAGTAGTCATAACCCATGTCTAGTGCAGCTCGGGTGTACAGAGTGACAGTAGTTTCCAAGAAAGGATCTGTCTCCTGTCAAAAGGTATTGACAGTTGAGTCTCATGTATGCTCTATGTCTTGTCCCTGAAATCTGTGGCCACAGTAACTGAATAGAAGGGAAGGTTTCCCTTGTGGCGTTTAGTAAGGACAGACCGACACTTAGGTCCAAAATGGGTACCTGCATTTTTCCGTGCCCTAGACTCTAAGTGATGAGACCGAAGACAGAAGGACAAATGTACTGTTAGAGCCTAAATGTTCATCCCCGATTATTTCACCTAGTCTCTAGTGCTATGGACCGTTGCTAGATGGCCACCCATGGTAACGGGCGGATTCTAAAAATCCGATCAAGTCTAGCTGAAAGGTGAACCTAAAGAGTCACACACTATCCACACACACTTAACTATTTAATTTGGAATTAAATATTAGAGTAAAGGAATGATTAAATTAGATTTAATCGGGTCCTATATGTTCTTCGAGAAATTAATTCCTTCTATTTGATAAAGGGAATTAAATTAAAAAATTGGATTTATTAAGGGAATTGATTTAACGGGCCTGGAATAAATATTAATATTTATTTATTATATTTATTTGGGCTTTTAGAATATTTAATGGAATTTAAATATTCCATTAAATTAAAATCAACGGTTGAGATGGAAAGGGAAGATGGAAGGTTAGGATTGGTTTGACTAGGTCAAACACTAGTTTGACTAAGACTTTGACTAGGTCAAAATCCTAGTCAAATTAGAGTTCTTAGAGTTGGAGTTTAAAGAGGATTAAACTCCTCCTCTATATAAACCTCTAGCTTCCAACAATTGTTGGGTGATGAAATTAACACACACACAACACACACTCGTCTCTCTCCCTCTTGCCTCTCGTCCGCCCCCCTCTCTCTCTACAAGAAATATACTTTCTTTTTCTTTTGTTCTTGGAACACTAGAACATTGATGAATCAATAGCGTTAATTGATAACGTGTCGTTGATTCATCCACTCTCCAAGAAAAATATTTTCTAGTTCTTTTATTCTTGGAACATTAGAACCTAGATGAATCAATACCGCTAATTGATAACGTGTTGTTGATTCATCCACTCCGAAATATACACTTGTTCGTTGCTAGCACGACGTGCAAGATACGTGGGTGGATTGTGTGTCACGATTTGGAGGGTCTCAAGAACGAGATCTTGGTGCAAAACGGGGAACAACGCGAGTAGCCGTTGAAGACAAAAACTGAAAGAAATCGGTGGATCGTCCCGGGAATTGCGCGAATGCAGAAGCGCGATATAAAATAAAATACAAAAATTAAAACATGCTTTTAATAATAAAAGAACACGCTCAAGGGGTGTACCCTTGAGATTCCCCGGTGTTCGGTGTATCTCATGATTAAACAACATGTAAAGAAATCATGGAGGCCATAGAGTTGAAAATAAAGAGAGACGAAAAATAAAACGAGACGGACCCGTTGTCGTTTTCGTCTTCAACGGCTACACGTGTTGTTCCCCGTTTTGCACCGAGATCTCGTTCTTGAGACCCTCCAAATCCTGACACACAATCCACCCACGTATCTTGCACGTCGTGCTAGCAACGAACAAGTGTATATTTTGGAGTGGATGAATCAACAACACGTTATCAATTAGCGGTATTGATTCATCTAGGTTCTAATGTTCCAAGAATAAAAGAACTAGAAAATATTTTTCTTGGAGAGTGGAGAGAGAGAGGGCGGACGAGAGAGAGGGGAGAGAGGCCGAAATCATGTGTGTGTTGTGTGTGTGTTGGAATTTCATCATCCTTCAAAAAGTTGGAAGCTAGAGGTATTTATAGAGGAGGAATTTAATCCTCTTTAAACTCCTACTCTAAGAACTCTAATTTGTCTAGGATTTTGACCTAGTCAAAGTCCTAGTCAAACTAGTGTTTGACCTAGTCAAACAAATCCTAGCCTTCCATCTCCCCTTTCCATCTCAACCGTTGATTTTAATTTAATGAAATATTTAAATCCCATTGAACATTCCAAAAGGCTAAAAAATAAATATAATAAGTAAATATTAATATTTATTCTAAGCCCATTAAATCAACCCTTTAATAAATCCTACTTATTAATTTAATTCCCTTTATCAAATAGAAGGAATTAATTTCTCCAAGAAAATATAGGACCCGATTAAATCTAATTTAATCATTCCTTTACTCTAATATTTAATTTCAAATTAAATACTCAGTGTGTGTGGATAGTGTGTGACTCTTTAGGTTCACCTTTCAGCTAGACTTGGTCGGATTCCTAGAATCCGTCCGTTACCATGGGTGGCCATCTAGCAACGGTCCATGACACTAGAGACTAGGTGAAATAATTGAGGATGTACATTTAGGCTCTAACAGTACACTTGTCCTTCTGTCTTCGGTCTCATCACTTAGAGTCTAGGGCACGGAAAAAGCAGGTACCCATTTTGGACCTAAGTGTCGGTCTGTCCTTACTAAACGCCGCAAGGGAAACCTTCCCTTCTGTTCAGTTACTGTGGCCACAGATTTTAGGGACAAGACACAGAGCGTACATGAGACTCAACTGTCAATACCTTTTGACAGGAGACAGATCCTTTCTTGGAAAATACTGTCACTCTGTACACGCGAGCTGCACTAGACATGGCTTATGACTACTCAAGAGTATTTTGACAATCTCTCACCATATCTAAGATACAGACCTGATGCACAGGTGAACTCAGCAGTTCCTCAAGTCAAAGGACTTGCCCTGTACCGTTGGAACCGTGAATACACGTCATACCTTGTTGACCATACTCAAGGTCCTCCGTAAGACGGTTCCCGCGAGTCACCTCAGTCAGCTGCTTCCTAGCATGCTGACCCACTAACACTGCTTAGACGACCTTCGTCACCCGTCGATGAAATACGACAGCAGATGCTTAGTGCAAGTCTCAAAGGGAATTCCGGTACCCATTTTCGGGATTCCTTGACTTGGAGATTTCCGGACTGATTCGGTAAGACTGATTTCATGGACCTACCTCCAAGCATAGTCCCAGTCCCCGAAATCGATTCTCAGTCCGTGGGCTTTGTTTGCATAGTGAACAGAAATGTAAATGCAGATATAAATGAATGTAAACAAAGTATTGCCATATGAATTTTCACTTCTTTATTCATAAATATTTTTATCAAACACCAGAAATTGTCTAGACATAGTGTTAGAATAGGTGACCAGAAAGTCAATGGTATTGGCTGTTCTGAGAACCATTCGTCAATCTGTGAACAGGTAATATTATGTTAATGAATGTAGTAAGGATTCATAGGCATGAGTTTGTTGTACTTACTGCTTGCATAGTTACGATGTCACAACAAACGCCCACAGACTGAAATAACGTTTTGGGAAATTGGAACTACGCTTGGAGGTAGGTTCATGAAATCAGTTTCGCCGAATCAGTCTGAAATACTCCAAGTCAAAGGAATCTCGAGACAGGGCATCGAGAATCCATTTGAGACTTGCACTAAGCATCTGCTGTCGTGTTTCACAGACGGGTGACGAGGATCGTCTAAGCAGTGTTAGTGGGTCGGCCTGCTGGGGAGCGGCCGACTGAGGTGACTCGTGGGAATCGTCATATAGAAGCTACTCGGGCTTGGTCGGTATGACTCGTATTCCCGGTTCTGATAGTACGGGATTAGTCCTCGGACTTGAGGATCACGACAGTCCCCTACATACTAAGGTTCTATCTTGGATCTGGTGAAATTTGACCGATTGTATTACATGGTCATCATAAGCCTCGTCCAGTGCAGTCGGAGTATGTAAGAACGGTGTATTCCAAGATAGGATCTGTCCCCTGTCAAAGGATATGACCGCAAGATCTCCTATACGCTCGGAGATGGTTTAAACTCACAAAGTCTATGGCCATAGCACTTGATGTAGTGGGAAAGGATTTGCTACGTCGAGTTAAACCTATCTCGAGCATTATGCATAGTTGCCTAGTCAACGATGGGAACCGACCCCTAGACTAAAGGCCGGGAGACAGGCGACAGTAGGACCGTACCCGTACGTATCGAGCGTCGGTAGGACCGCACCTGCGTATAACTCGGAGCCTAAATGTTCACACCATAAATTCACCTAGTCTCTAGTGCCATGGACCGTTGCTAGATGGCCACCCATGGTAACGGACCACTTTGGTTATGAAATAACAAAAAGTAGGTCCAAGTCTAGCTGAAAGGTGAACCTAAAGAGTCACACCCGCTACACCAAATGAAAGGGAATTAATTTGGAATTAATTCCGGGAGAAGGCTTAATTTAATGGAATTAAATTATACTTCTTGGAGATTCAAAGCCTCGATGAATTATTTGGAATAATCGGACTTAAGTTCATAAATTAGATTTATGAATTTTATAAAGCATGGGCTTTCCTTTTAATTAGATTAAAAGGGTGAATTAATTAATTAGTGGGCTTGGTATATTAAATAGGATTTAATATAAAGTCCATGGGACTATTTAATTTAGAATTAAATAAGTCCTTTTCATTAATTAATTAATGGGCTTAGTGTATTAAATATGATTTAATATAAAGTCCATGGGAATATTTAATTTAGAATTAAATAGGCCCATTCCATAAAGCCCATCAAAATGGATGGACAAGATTTGATCTAGAAAATGATGAGATGAAGGGCCATGATTAATTTGACTTAATCAAAGCCTAATTTGACTAGGATTTGACTAGGTCAAAATCCTAGTCAAAGTGTGTCTCTTTGGAAGAGTTTGAGAAGGAATAGGAATTCCATCTTCTATAAATATGCAAAAAACACACACTCACACCTAGTATTCTCTACAACTCTCATCTCTCATCTCTCTCAAGATTTCGTCCATCCCCTTTTTTCTCTCCAAATATTATACTTTGTTCTTCTTGATTTTATTCAAGTTAAGAACATAAGAGACATTGATTGCGTTAATTCATAGCGTGTATCGATATGATTTAGAGGGTCTCTTCTCCCCAAATAATTTCTTGCTAGCACAAGGGTTGTTTGCTTTCCGGTGGAGCGAGTGAGATGATTTAGAGGGTCTCTTCTTTGAGATCTTGGTGCAAAACGGGGAACAGTGCATGTAGCCGAAATGAAGACAAAACTACAACAGGGTAGGTTCTTTAATTATGTTTTTCGGTTCTAATTCTATGGCCTCCATGTTGTGTTTTATTGAACATGAGATACACCGAACGCCCGGGAGAATCAAGGGCACACCCCTTGATTCGTTTATGTATGTTATGCATGATTTAAATTCTATTTAATTATGCTTTGTAATTTTTTATTACGCACTCTTTCGCGCTTCCACTATATGCGCTTATCTCCCGGGCTGATCCACACATTCTTTCACATAGGTTACATATTCCTGCCAAAATTGGCTTACATGGTCACCTATTCTAACAATCTCCCACTTGACCTTTAAAGCCAATCGCCCATATGTCTAATCCCCATCTTCTCAAGATCTTGCGTATGAGCACTCTGCGACATAGGCTTTGTCAGCGGATCTGCTGTGTTGTCTGCTGAGTTGACTCGGTCCATCCGGACGTCACCTCTTCCTACCATTTCTCTAAGAAGATGGTAGCGTATAAGAATGTGTTTGGAATGGTGATGAGATCTCGGTTCCTTTGCTTGCGCTATTGCTCCGTTGTTATCACATAAGATGACAACAGGCTCGGCGATGCTAGGCACCACATCCAACTCTTGGATGTAGTTTCTCATCCAAACCGCTTCCTTAGCAGCTTCTGAAGCTGCTATGTATTCAGCCTCTGTGGTGGAGTCAGCAATGGTTGCTTGCTTGGAACTTTCCCAAGCTACTACTCCTCCATTGAGTTTAAATACGTACCCCGATTGAGACTTGGTATCATCGTCATCAGACTGGAAGCTAGCGTCGCTAAAGCCTTCCAGAATTAGTTCTCCATTTCCATAGGCTAGAAAAATTTCCTTAGTCGTCCTTAGGTACTTAAGGATGCCCTTAACAGCATTCTAATGTGCCTCTCCTGCGCAGGACTAATATCTGCATGTTACGCTCAAAGCGTATGCAATATCAGACCTAGTGTAGTGGACCGCATATTGGATGCTACCTACAGCAGAAGCATAGGGGATGACTTTCATCCTTTCAAGTTCCTCATCAGTCTGTGGGGACTGTTTCTTGGACAACTTGATCCCATGCCTCATGGGAAGGAATCCTCGTTTGGAGTTGTCCATTCGATATCTCTTTAGGACTTTCTCCATATACGAGTTTTGGGTGAGTCCTACCACCCTTTTAGATCTGTCCCTGATAATCTGGATGCCTAGGATGTAGGAGGCTTCACCCAAGTCCTTTATGGAAAACTGGGTTGACAACCATGCTTTTGTGTTTCCTAACATTCTAACGTCATTACCAATGAGCAGAATGTCATCCACATAAAGCACTAGGAACACAATTGAGCTCCCACTGACCTTCTTGTATACACAAGGGTCGGATTCATTTTTGATGAAGTCATACCCCCATATTACTTCGTCAAAGCGAATGTTCCAACTTCGGGAGGCTTGTTTGAGGCCATAGATGGACTTCTAGAGACGACAAACTTTCTGTTCTTCTCCAGTGATCGTGAAACCCTCCGGCTGATCCATATAGATCTCTTCTTCAACAAAACCGTTGAGGAAGGCCGTTTTCACGTCCATCTGCCATATCTCATAGTCATACCATGCTACTATGGCGAGCAGGATCCGAATGGACTTAGTCATGGCTACTGGCGCGTAGGTATCCTCAAAATCGACCCCGGGTCGTTGAGTGTATCCCTTAGCTACAAGCCTAGCCTTAAAAGTTGTGACTTCTCCATCAACGCCAAGTTTGCGCTTGTACACCCACTTACAACCCACTGGCTTAACACCTTTCGGTGGATCTACAAGACTCCAAACTTGGTTCTCGCTCATGGAGTCCATTTCGGCTTTCATGGCCTCAAGCCATTTCCCGGAGTCGATGTCTGACATCGCTTCTCCATAAGTCTTAGGATCGTTATCCAAAAGATCGGTCGCACCTAGAAAGCCATATCTTACTGGAGGTCTGGACTCTCTAGTGGACCTACGGAGAACGGGAACGTCAGTGGTGACTGTGGGCGCTGACTGTATCGGAGCCGGTGGTTCAGGAACCGGGGCTGGCTGTTCCTGAGGCTGTCCTTCATGCCTAGCATGTTGGACCTCTCGAGGTTGGTCAGCCCTTCGGCTGTCTATCCTGAATCCTCTAAGTGAGGGTTCCGTGGCTACCTCTGATGGCTGGATTCCATCACTTGATTCCTCAAGGATCAGCTCATCAGGTTGGATATCCTCCGGGAAGCCTTGCTCTAAGAATACTGCATTTCTTGAAACAAAGACCTTTTGTTCCAAGGGATCATAAAAGTAATAACCCGCAGTTTCTTTAGGGTATCCAATGAACCTGCATAAGCTAGACCTGGATTCTAACTTATCTCCCACTAACCTCTTGACGTATGCGGGGCTACCCCACACTTTCAAGTAGTTGTAGGACGCAGGCTTGCCGTGCCATATTTCATATGGCGTTTGGGTTAATGTACTAGTAGGCGCCAAATTCAACAACTTGGCCGCCCTTTCTAGTGCATAGCCCCAAAAGGATAAGGGCAGTTTGGTGAAACTCATCATGGACCGAACCATGTCCAACAATGTTCGATTCCTCCTTTCAGAGACACCATTTAACTGTGGTGTTCCTGGAGGTGTCCATTCTGATATTATACCATGTTCTTTTAGATAATCTAGGAACTCCGTACTAAGGTATTCACCGCCTCGGTCTGACCGTAGGACTTTAATTTTGCAGTTGGTTTGGTTCTCCACTTCAAGTCTGAATTTTTTAAACCTCTCAAGAGTTTCAGACTTGTACCTCATCAGGTAAACATAACCATACCGTGAATGATCATTGGTAAAGGTTACGAAGTAGGAAAACCCACCTCGGGCCTGCGTCCTTAGTGGCCCACATACGTCTGTATGGACCAAGTCCAACAGACCTGTGGCAAGCCTGCTTTGTCCTACAAAGGGCCTCTTGGTCATTTTCCCTCTTAGACAGGATTCACAAGTTGGTAGATCGCTCAAGTCCCCAACCTCTAGGTTCTTTGAGTCTACCAACCTTTTCATCCTATCTTGGGATATGTGACCTAGCCTAACGTGCCACAGTCGTGCGTTTCCGTTATTATCTAATTTCCGTTTGTGTTGTGCATTGAGGACGATATTCGTTTGTTGCAAGATATAGAGTCCGTTATGCAATGTACCAAGTAGATGAGCAATTCCACACCTCATCAAATAAAAGCAATTTTTATTGATTCTAAACTCATAACCATTATTGTCCAACAATGGAATGGAAATGATGTTTTTAATCATACTAGGTACAAAATAAACTTGCTCTAAATCTATGCTAATACTATCACTAATCACTAGAGTGGCGGATCCTACTGCTTCTGCCGAGATGGCTTTGCCATTCCCAAGCTTCAGTATCATGTCCCCGCTACCCAGTTTTCTGCTTCTTTTCAACACCTGCAAGACATTGCAAATGTGAGCTCCACAGCCGGTATCTAATACCCAAGAGGTAGAATTAGTGACCATATTAACCTCAATCACATAAATACCTTGGTTCGAGAAGAGTTTGGGGCACTCTCTCTTCCAATGCCCTTTCTCACGGCAGTTGATACATATGTCATATGCTTTCGACTGTTGCTTGGAGACAACCTTTCCCTTTCCTTTGCCTTTCCCCTCTTTGGCAATGGGAACACTCTTAGTGTTCGTAGTTGCTTTGACAGCCTTTCCCTTCCCTTTCTTCTTCTTCCAACGTCCGGCACCCTTGCCTTTCATATTTGAAGTTGAAGCACCTCCAAACAATAATGAAGGCGTGGACTTCTTAGTCGTTGCCTCGTATTGCACCAACATATTGATCAACTCATGAATGCCCTTCTCAAGTGCGTTCATATTGTAGTTGACGACAAATTGGTCAAAGGAGGGTGGGAGTGACTGAAGGATCACATCTATGTACGTTTCATTATCGAGACCTGCCTTTAGGTCCTCGAGCTTTTCCACCAGGGTAAGCATTTTAACCCCGTGCTCTTGTAAAAAGGATCCTTCTGTCATTTTCGTTCCAAAGAATGCCTTGGTCGTGACATACCTAGTATGCCGGTCCGGGACTGCATAGCAATCCTTAAGGCGAGCCATAATGGAAGGGACATCATCTAGCCTTTCATATTGCTTCTGAATCTCATTGGTCATCGAAGCAAGTATGATGCTACGGACCTTCCGGTTATCCTTATGCCATGTCTCGAGCGTCTCACGTTCTTCTGGCGTGGATCCTTCCGGCAAGGTCCTAGGGAGAGGCTCGTCCATGACGTAGCCTTGGTTCTCGTAATCTAGGACTATCCTGAGATTGCGCAACCAGTCGTTGTAATTTGTTCCATTGAATTTGTTTGTCTCAAGAATGGTGGAAAGTGGGTTCTTAGACATTTTAAAATCTACATTCTAGAAAACAGCGTGCAATCAGCAGAAAAAAGACGGTGGTTTGATAAAATAATTAAATGCATGGACTTTAGTCATTTAATCCTCCCACTATTTATACGAAAACACGGTACTCTCAAACGTGATTTTCGGGAAATCCTTTCCTAGTGGGCTTGGGATCCACAGCGATTTTTCCCATACCCCGCTTTTACGATTCGCATGGAAAAAATCCTGTGGGAGGTATTCCATACCATTCTTATTCCACGAGATTCCCAAGATTATTGCCTCACCCTTTCACATGATCCCGAGGACTCCAAGCGAATCATGTTAATTGGGCGTTAGACCCAACCCAATCGACCGAGCCACAGACCCACTGGTACCCCCACGACTCGTGAGACAGGTAACAGCAGCCTATTTTTCGTTCATGACATAGTGCAGCTTCCTTTAAGTACAATAACGTGCCACGACTCGTGAGACCACGCTATTGACCCAAAGCAGCTTCCTCACTATGCCATGGATTGGAAGGCATGGACAAACTCCTAGAGTTCAAATCCACTTTGTCTAGGGTCTAATATTTTAACATTGGTCCAACCAATGTGAGAGTAGTAAATGACCGAGATCTCATAAATATACATTCACACATACAACCATAATGCGTAAATAAATCATCCATAGCAGTTATATGATAAATAAATAACCCATTCATCCATCATCATAACAACATGCAAAATTAAAGCCTAGCACGCCCCTGTTGGATGATCACTAGCCCAAATCCTATTCGACCCACTGAGCCCGCAGTGGATCTATGGTCAACCTAGGGTTGGTCCTATACTATTACATTAATAGTAACTCAATCATTATGCTGATGGGCCTTGGTCTCTTTTCTCTTTCTTCACTTCATGAAAAACTCCAAGGGACCTCCCGTCTGGGCTCTCCAGGTGGTCCTTCCTTCTTTCTCCACCAATTACAAAATTAGAAACCTCACTCCTATTCTACTCTCATTACATATATATAAAAAAGAAACCCTAGCGAAAACCCGGGGGGAGTACATAAGGAGGGAGGTAGAATGCCTTATTATTCCAAGGCAACTAGAAAGAGAGAAGGAGAAAGCCGTAAAAGAGGCACACAGGCCCAACAGAAAATAAACCATACATTCGGTCTAGGCTCGTGATCATCCATTTCCATCCAACACACATAATCACATGATTCCATCATACAATTACAATATACCAACAACACATGATTCCTAATCATAAATATTCAAAATAATAAATGAATAAGTGCGTAACGTGTGAAAAATAAAACATAAATATTGGTAATAAGATTTTCTCGTTTTAGGAAAACCTTTCCTCATTATTTGAAGTAAAATAACCCCGGGATTCCAAATCCAATTTATTTTACTCCTAAAATAATGTCTTTAGAAAATTAGGCATAATTGAACCCACAAAACGAATGTTCAGAATTAATTAAAAATTAAAACTGAAAATAATTAAAAAATAAAAGAAAACAGTACTGGGGTTTTGAAACCCTAGCAGTAGCCGCCGCCGCCGCCGGCAGCGGCCTGCTGGCGCGCGCATAGGGCAGAAGGCTCAGCCTGCCGCCCCTGCGCGCGCGCAGGCGTTGCCTGGCCGGGCGCGCGCGCGCCTGGCCGGCACCACACTGCGCGGCCCGGGCATTCCAGTAGGCTGTCGCGCGCGCAGGCTCCCTTGCCTCGCGCGCATGCTGGCCTGTTGGCTGCCGGCCGCGCCATGCGCAGTGCGCGCACATCCGTCCGCGCGCGGACTCTCAGGCGCGCAGCCTTGCGCGCGCAGACACCCTCGTCTTCGTGCGCGCGCGCCTGCGCGATCGGCTGGGCGGGCGCGCGCAGGCTTCCCTTGCCGGCTGCGTCGTTTCTCGTTTTTCGTTCAATTTTTCTACCTTGTTTCCCAAGAAAACAGAAAAAATATCAATATACATAAAATACACACGAATCAAAATCAATTAAAACGACATGCTTTAAAATCAAGAAAATCAAGATTTAATAAAAAACATGTCAATTTCACGTTTCATGCTTATAACGCACATAAACCCTAGGCCTATACACCGAACCGGGCTCTGGTACCACTGAAAGAAATCGGTGGATCGTCCCGGGAATTGCGCGAATGCGTAAGCGCGATATAAAATAAAATACAAAATTAAAGCATGCTTTTAATAATAAAAGAACACGCTCAAGGGGTGTACCCTTGAGATTCCCTGGTGTTCGGTGTATGTCATGATTAAACAACATGTAAAGAAATCATGGAGGCCATAGAGTTGAAAATAAAGAGAGACGAAAAATAAAACGAGAACTACCCGTTGTCGTTTTCGTCTTCAATGGCTACACGTGTTGTTCCCCGTTTTGCACCGAGATCTCGTTCTTGTGACCCTCCAAATCGTGACACACGATCCACCCACGTATCTTGCACGTCGTGCTAGCAACGAACAAGTGTATATTTTGGAGTGGATGAATCAACATGTTATCAATTAACGGTATTGATTCATCTAAGTTCTAATGTTCCAAGAACAAAAGAACTAGAAAATATTTTTCTTGGAGAGTGGAGAGAGAGAGGGCGGACGAGAGAGAGGGGAGAGAGGCCGAAATCATATGTGTGTTGTGTGTGTGTTGGAATTTCATCATCCTTCAAAAAGTTGGAAGCTGGAGGTATTTATAGAGGAGGAGTTTAATCCTCCTTAAACTCCTACTCTAAGAACTCTAATTTGTCTAGGATTTTGACCTAGTCAAAGTCCTAGTCAAACTAGTGTTTAACCTAGTCAAACAAATCCTATACTTCCATCTCCCCTTTCCATCTCAACCGTTGATTTTAATTTAATGGAATATTTAAATCCCATTAAATATTTCAAAAGGCTAAAAAATAAATATAATAAGTAAATATTAATATTTATTCTAAGCCCATTAAATTAACCCTTTAATAAATCCTATTTATTAATTTAATTCCCTTTATCAAATAGAAGGAATTAATTTCTCCAAGAAAATATAGGACCTGATTAAATCTAATTTAATCATTCCTTTACTCCAATATTTAATTCCAAATTAAATACTTAAGTGTGTGTGGATAGTGTGTGACTCTTTACGTTCACCTTTCAGCTAGACTTGGTCGGATTCCTAGAATCCGTCCGTTACCATGGGTGGCCATCTACCAACGGTCCATGGCACTAGAGACTAGGTGAAATAATTGGGGATGAATATTTAGGCTCTAACAGTAGACTTGTCCTTCTGTCTTTGGTCTCATCACTTAGAGTCTAGGGCACGGAAAAAGCAGGTACCCATTTTGGACCTAAGTGTCGGTCTGTCCTTACTAAACACCGCAAGGGAAACCTTCCCTTCTGTTCAATTACTGTGGCCACAGATTTTAGGGACAAGACACAGAGCGTACATGAGACTCAACTGTCAATACCTTTTGACAGGAGACAGATCCTTTCTTGGAAAATACTGTCACTCTGTACACCCGAGCTGCACTAGACATGGCTTATGACTACTCAAAAGTATTTTGGCAATCTCTCACCATATCTAAGATACAGACCTGATGCATAGGTGAACTCAGCAGTTCCTCAAGTCAAAGGACTTGGCCTGTACCGTTGGAACCGGGAATACATGTCATACCTTGCTGACCAAACTCAAGGTCCTCCGTAAGACGGTTCCCGCGAGTCACCTCAGTCAGCTGCTTCCAAGCATGCTGACCCACTAACACTGCTTAGACGACCTTCGTCACCTGTCGATGAAATACGACAGCAGATGCTTAGTGCAAGTCTCAAAGGGAATCCCGGTACCCATTTTCGGGATTCCTTGACTTGGAGATTTCCGGACTGATTCGGTAAGACTGATTTCATGGACCAACCTCCAAGCATAGCCCCAGTCCCCGAAATCGATTCTCAGTCTGTGAGCTTTGTTTGCGTAGTGAACAGAAATGTAAATGCAGATATAAGTGAATGTAAACAAAGTATTGCCATATGAATTTTCACTTCTTTATTCATAAATGTTTTTATCAAACACCAGAAATTGTCTAGACATAGGTTACATATTCCTGCCAAAATTGGCTTACATGGTCAACCATTCTAACAAAAACGACAACGGGTAGGTCTCGGTTTACGTTTTCGCCTCCTTTTATTTTTCAACCCTATGGCCTCCATGATTGCTTACATGTTATTTATTCATGAGATACACCAAACACCCGGGAAATCTAAAGGGCACACCCCTTGAGCGTGTTCTTTAATTCATTAAAGCATGCTTTATTTTTGTACTTTATTTTATATCGCGCTTCCGCATTCGCGCAATTTCCCGAGACGATCCACGATTCCTTTCAGTGGTATCAGAGCCCGGTTAGGTGTATAGGCCTAGGGTTTATGTGTGTTTTAAGCATGAAACGTGATATTGGCATGTTTTTAATTAAATCTTGATTTTCTTGATTTTAAAGCATGTCGTTTTATGGCTTTCGATTCGTGTGAATTTCTGAATATTGGTATTTTTCCGTTTTTCTTGGGAAACGGGGTGGAATAATTGAACGGAAAACGAGAAACGCCGCAGCCGGCCAGCCGGGAGGGCTGGCCGCGCGCTGCCGGCAGGGCAGACGCGCGCAGGCAAGGGAAGCCTGCGCGCGCCCGCCCAGCCGGTCGCGCAGAGGCAGCGCGCAGCCAGGGTGGCTGCGCGTAGGGCAGCGCCTCCAGGCGCGCGCGCACGCAGACGAGGGTGTCTGTGCGCGCGAACCTAAGAGTCCGCGCGCGGACGGACACTGGGCAGCGCCGCCAGGCGCGCGCGCACGCAGACGGAGGTGTCTGCGCGTGCACTGCGCAGGGCACGGCCGGAACGCCAGGCAGCGCAGCACGCTGCCGGCCAGGCAGCGCCTGCGCGCGCGCAGGGGCGGCAGGCTGTGAAGGACAAGCGGATCCTCCCGGGAGCGCGAGCGGAAGCGAGAAAGCGAGAAATTATGCACCAATTTAAATCTAATTTAAATATGCGAATCCCAAGGGGTGTACCCTTGGGTGCTCAATCGGGCGTTCGATGTAGGATGTGCAAATATTAGAAACATATATTTAAAAACATAAGGCATAGATGTATATTAAATCAATCAAAGCGTAATAAACCGTTACCTTTGATTATTTAGCGTATGCTCCCGGCTACTTGCGTTGTTCCTTCTCCGGAATGCTCACGAAATCCAAACGTATGGATTCTCCAAAGGTGATCCACACCACACCGGAAGAAACACACGTTCTTCTTGCTAGAAAAGAACGGGCTCAAGAAGGAATCAGTTTAAGAGAAGAACACTATGAATTAGTGCTCTCTTAAACTTACTTTGTTCTTCTTCTTGATTCAAAATCAAGTGAAGAACACAAGTGTAAGAGAGGGAGAGAGGCCGAGAGTTTGAGAGAGAGGAGAGGATTTTTGTCTTCTCTTTTTCCTACAAAAAGATGAATAATGAATCACTTATGCTTGGTGTTGTATATTCTAATATATATACATAATTAATGTGATTATTGGAATGTGTCTAGGTTCATCCAATGATGTCTAGATTCATTCCAATCAATCACCATTTATTCTTCAATCAAGCCTACCAAAATTTATGGTATGATCAAATCATACCAAAAGGGAAGAGCTTGATTGGAGTTGATTTGTGTCTTTCCAAAAGAGATAAGTCAACATACCACCTAGCATGAAACATGCCTGATTTTGCTTCCTCAAAGGGAGCAGGTCGGCCATGTTTAATTAGGGGAAGAAGTCCAACTTCTTCTTACTCCAAAATAGGAATTATTTCTCCTCTCGGGTATAATTTAACGGACCGGATTTTATCGTAATCCAATTACGACGAACCCAACATTAAATCCAATTTAATGTCCATTTAAATTATTCCTGTTGATCTTTTAATCCAATTAAAAGATCCAACGTTTCAACGTCTCAACTTTTCATATTTAATCGAAAATTCAATTTACCGATTAAACGGAAGCCCGATACGATATCGGCCACTCCATCCAATGGACTTTCCCTTAAGTAATCCAATTACTTATTTTATCCTTCAAGATTGACTCCAAGTCGATCTCTCAACCTCCTTGGTGATTTGTGTGTGACCCTTTAAGTTCACCCTCAGCTAGACTTAGGCCCGTGTCCCACAAAGGCCCGTTACCATGGGTGGCTGTCTAGCAACGGTCCATGGCACTAGAGACTAGGTGAATTGGCGTGAACATTTAGGCGCCGATTCCGTACGGGTACGATCCTTCCGTCTACCGTCTCCCGGCCATAGTCTAGGGTATGGAATTGGGCGTCGGTTCCCATCCTTGACTAGGCATCTATGCTTAATACTCGAGACCACGTATGCTTCATTGCGTCGATATAGGAAACTATTCCCTGTTCGACCAACCACTGTGGCCACAGCTTCAAACAGCATGAACGTGTCTCCGAGTGCATAGGAGATACCTCTGTCACATACTGGCAGGGGACGGATCCTCTTCTTGGAATCCACCATCCTCGCTACGCATTCCGACTGCACTGGACAAGGCTTATGATAATCATCTTACAGAATGATTACCTCTTGCCAGATCCAAGATACAGTCGTCCTGTGTATGCAACTGCCATGATTCCTCAAGTCTGAGGATTTCTCCCGTACTATCGGAACTGGGGAAAACCAATCATACCGACCAAGCCTCCAAGGCTTCCATATGATGATCCCCGCGAGTCAGTCCAGTCGGCTCGACCCCGGTCGACCAACCCATCAAGATCGTGTAGGCGTCCCATGCCTGTCGCCGATGAAACACGGCACTCATCCAATGAACACAACTCTTCACGCAAGTCTCAATAGGACTCTCGATGCCCTGTCTCGAGGTCCTCGACTTGGAACGTTTCAGACACAACTCTTAATCAGTTGGTTTCATGACCACCATCCAATGCGTGGCCCAACTGCACGAGTTGTTATCCATGGTCTGTGGGCTTTGTTGCGATATAAGTTAAACACCGTTTTAACAAATGTAAGATGAGCGCAACAAAGAAGGTACCATTGGTGACGAACACTCATCTTATTCATCACGTAATAATATTACATATACATCAAGTTGTCGAATAGGATACAAATTGCCAAACCTATTGGCTTTCGGGTCACCTATTCCAACAATCTCCCACTTGACCTAAAGCCAATCACCCATTGACCTCGAACCTCTTATTCAGATGGTGAGTGTGGGCAACTTGCGACATTGGATTAGCAAGTGGATCTGCTATATTTTCTGCGGAGCTGACTCGGTCCAACCGAACGTCACTCCTGCTATCCATCTCTCTAAGTAGATGGTAGCGTCTAAGAATATGCTTGGATCGTGATGAGATCTCGGTTCCTTTGCTAGCGTTATCGCCCCGTTTGTTATCATAAAATATAATTACAGGCTTAGCAATGCTAGGTACTACATCCAACCCTTGGATGTAGCTCATCAACCAAACCACTCCTTAGCAGCTTCCAAAGCCGCTATGTATTCAAAACTCTATGGTGGAGTCCGCCGTGGTAGCCTGCTTGGAACTCTTCCAAGTAACCACACCACCATTTAGTCTAAATACAAAACCATACTGAGACTTGGCATCATCGTCATCCAACTGGAAGCTAGCGTCGCTATAGCCTTCCAGTATCAACTCTCCACCGCCGTAGATCAAGAACATGTCCTTAGTCCTTTTTCAGGTACTTTAGGATAGTCTTGACTGCACTCCAGTATGCCTCCCCGGCACATGACTGATATCGGCTAGTTACGCTCAAAGCAAAAGCCACATCAGGTCTAGTGCACTGAATAACATACTGTATGCTGCCTACGGCTGAAGCATAGGGATGTCCAACATCCTTTTAAGCTCCTCATCAGTCTTAGGAGACTGCTTCTTGGATAACTTAATTCCATGCCTCATAGGAAGGAATCCTCGTTTTGAGTTCTCCATCTTGAATCTCTTCAAGACTTTCTCAATGTACGAGGACTGGGCCATTCCTAACATCCTTTTAGATCTATCCCTGTAGATCTTGATGCCAAGGATGTAGGATGCCTCGCCCATATCCTTCATGGAGAATTACGTTGACAACCAAGCTTTTGTGGTACCCAACATCTTAGCATCATTCCCAATGAGCAAGATGTCATCCACGTAAAGCACCAGAAACGCAACTGAGCTCCCACTGATCTTCTTGTATACACAAAGATCGGACTCGTTCTTGATGAAATCATATCCCCGTATGACTTCATCAAAAGTATGTTCCAGCTTCGCGAAGCTTGTTTGAGGCCATAGATGGACCTTTGGAGACGGCAGACCTTCTGCTCTTCTCCAACAGTTGTGAAACCTTCCGGCTGATCCATATAGATCTCTTCCTCTACGAAATCGTTGAGGAAGGCCGTTTTCACGTCCATCTGCCATATTTCATAGTCATACCATGCTGCTATGGCAAGCAGTATCCGAATGTACTTGGCCATTGCTACGGGCGAGTAGGTTTCCTCAAAATCGACCCCGGGTCGTTGAGTGTAACCTTTCGCCACAAGCCTGGCTTTGAAGGTTGTAACCTCCCCGTCAGCTCCAAGCTTACGTTTGTAGACCCATTTACACCCTACGGGTTTAACCCCTTTAGGTGGATCTACTAGGTTCCAAACCTTGTTTGTACCCATCGAGTCCATCTCGGATTTCATGGCCTCAAGCCACTTGTCCGAATCGATGTCCGACATCGCTTCTCCGTACGTCTTCGGATAATTATCCAACTGACCGGTCAGGCCCAGAAATCCATACCTATCAGGTGCATGGGATACTCTGGCCGACCTACGGAGGACTGGAACAATATCAGTGGGAACTTCTGGCTCAGATGTCACTGTCGCCTCTTGGGGTGTCTCACTTGATTCCTCGAGGAGAACCTTATCGCGTCGACTATCCGATGGAAAACCTTTTTCCAAGAACACTGCGTTTCGCGAGACAAAAACCTTTTGCTCGGAGGGATCATAGAAATAATACCTCGCAGTTTCTTTTGGATAGCTAATGAACCTGCATAAACTAGACCTCGAGTCCAGTTTATCTCCCACTAATCTCTTAACATATGCGGGCCAACCCCACACTTTCAAGTATTTGTAGGAGGCAGGCTTGCCATGCCATATCTCATATGGCGTCTGGGATACCTTTTTAGATGGCGCCAAGTTCAAAACTTTGGCCGCCGTCTCAAGAGCGTATCCCCAGAAGGAAAGGGGTAGTTCGGTAAAACTCATCATGGATCGAACCATGTCCAACAAGGTCCAATTCCTCCTTTCAGACACACCATTAAGCTGCGGTGTTCCAGGAGGGGTCTACTGAGAGAGAATCCTATTCTCTTTTAGATAATCAGTAAACTCACCACTCAAATACTCTCCACCTCGGCCCGACCGAAGGGCTTTGATCTTTCGACCGGTTTGGTTCTCTACTTCAAGTCTGTATTCCTTAAACCTTCCAAAGGCTTCAGACTTGTACCTCACCAGGTAAACATAACCATACCGTGAGTGATCATCGGTAAAGGTTATGAAGTACGAGTACCCACCTCTAGCCTGAGTATTTAGTGGACCACAGACATCTGTATGGATCAAATCCAACAGACCACTGGCTAGCGTACTTTGTCCAACAAAGGGCTTCTTGGTCATCTTTCCCTTTAGACAGGATTCGCAGGTCGGTAGGTTGTCTAAATCGTCTATTTCTAGACTCTTTGAGTCCACCAACCTTCTTATCCTATCTTTAGACATATGACCTAACCTCGCATGCCATATCTGTGCGATCATCACGTTTTCGTTTGTGTTCTGCAGTCATAATCCAATTAGACTGTTGAAGTATGTGCAGACCGTTGACCAATGTACCAAGCAGATGAGAAACACCATCTTTGATAATGAAAAAACCATTTTAATTGATGGTAAATTCATATCCCTCCTTATCAAGGACCGGGATGGAAACAATGTTTTTAATCATGCTAGGTACATATAAACAGTCGTTCAGTACAATCCTAACATGACTACTAATGGCTAACTCTAGTGATCCTACGGCCTCCGCAGCAACGGCCTTGCCATCGCCTAGCCTCAGGATCATCTCATCCTTGGTTAGCTTTCTGCTTCTTTGCAGTTCCTGCAAATCATTGCAGATGTGAGCACCACACCCGGTATCCAATACCCATGAAGCAGAATTAGTAATCATATTTACTTCAACCACAAACATACTTGCATTGGAGAGGAGTTGTGGGCACTCCCTCTTCCAATGCCCTTTCCCTTGGCAATGCATGCAGACATCATTTGCCTTGGACCGCTGAGAACCATGGGCCTTCCCTTTCCCTTTGCTCGGTCCAACCGGAGCAACAGGGATGCCCGGAGCGCGAGCAGGGGCCACAACCGTCTTCCCTTTGCCCTTCTTCCTCTTCCAGCGTCCGGCCCTCTTGCCATTCGCCTTGGAGGTCGAAGCCTCTCCTATCAATACCGCCGGGCCCGACTTGTGGGTCGTTGCCTCGTATTGGACCAGCATGTTGATAAACTCATGAACAGACTTCTCAAGTCCGTTCATGTTGTAGTTTACAACAAAGGGGTCATAGGATGGAGGAAGCGACTGGAGGATCACATCAATGTACGTGTCATTGTTAAGCCCAACTTTAAGGTCCTCGAGTTTCTCCACTAGGGAGAGCATCTTGACCCCATGACTCTGTACAGACGCTCCTTCAGCGAGCTTGGTGCCAAAGAATGCTTTTGTGGCAGCATATCTAATATGCCTATCCGGAACCGCATAAACCTCGTTCATGCGGAGCATTATGGCGGAGACGTTGTCCAGCCTCTCATACTGCTTCTGGATGTCGTTAGACATCGAAGCCAGTATGATACTGCGTACTTTTCGGTTGTTCTCATGCCATTTCTTGAACATCAAACGTTCTTCAGGGTGGACCCCTCCGGTAAGTCGCTTGGTGGCGACTCGTCCAAGACGTAGCCTTGGTTCTTGAAACCGAGGACAATCCTCAGGTTTCTCAGCCAGTCCGAGTAGTTCGTTCCGTTGAATTTGTTAGTCTCAACAATCATGGTTAATGGGTTCTTAGACATATCTACATTAATGAAAATGTAAAGCAGAAATTAGCAGATTGTGGTAATATTATTGTTCAAGTTGAACACTTGATCTTTTAGTCTTTAACCCTCCCACTATTTATACGAAAGTCCACCACTCTCAAGCGGAGTTTCGGGAAACCATTTCCTAGTGGGCTTGGGATCCACAAGCGTAATCTCCATGCCCCGCTTTTACGATTTACATGAAGAAAACCTCGTGGGAGATATCCAATATCATTCTCATCCAATGAGATTCCCAAGATATTTTGCCTCACCTATTCGCATGGTTCCGAGGACTCCAAGCGAACCATGTTACTCAGTGTTAGGCCCGACCCATCAACCAAATCATGCCTCAAACTGTCGCCCCCACGACTCGTGAGATAGGGAAACAGCGAGCGCAGTCTTTTTATTCACAACAATGGTGCAGCTTTCCCCTAGTCCAAGTGTGCCACGACTCGTGAGACCACACTTTGGTAGTGGTAGCTTCCTCACCACATTGCTGTGGATGGAAGGTTCGGACAGATCATAAATACCATTTTGATCCAAGTCCATTCTGGGCCTAATATTTAATTTGGTCCAACCAAATGAGAGTTTAAGTGTGATTGAGAACTCATCACATTATGGTGTATTAGCATGCATAAATATCCAATATTTAAAGCGATAAATAAAAAAACGCCGCATGCATAAAACATAGCATACCCCTGTTAGGATGATCACAAGCCCAACCTATGCGACCCACTGAGCCCGCAGTGAGTCTATGGTCTGTCTAGGGTGGTCCTAAATTATTACAATAATAATAAACCTATTGTCATTCTAATGGGCCTTGAAGTGCTTCTTGTTTCACCCCTTGATGCTCCTCCTTGGGGTCTTCGACTCCAATTGCTTGTTAAAATTGAAACCTCACCAATCCTATCAACTCTCATTAGAACTGAAAGTAATACATCGGTAATAAAGAAAACAAGCCTTAACATCATGAGGCTGAAAATACGGGAGATGATAGTCCCAAAAACAAGAGGCACGCAGGCCCCACCCAACAGAAAATAAATGATCATACATTCATCCATACATAAGGTCTAGGGCTCTTGTGATTATCCCATGTTGATTCCATCAACTCACATAACATAATTATTCCAAATAATCATGCATCAATAACCAATGAATATTCCAAATACCCAAGTGATACCCAAGTGATGTCCAACATCACAAAAGCATAAACATATAAATAATATACAAAATTCAAACTTCAAATTTAATGGATATTTTACACAATGCATCCAATGCATGTATTAATCCCAAATTAATTAAGCAAATTTAATTCAAGGAATAATCCAATTATCCCAAAATCAAAAATGCAAAATTAACATATTTTCAGAATATTGTGCAGAAAATACAGAAAATCGAATTTTTCGGAAAAAGTCAAAAAAACGGCACAAAACGGCCCAGCCATTGTGCTGGCCGGCCGCCCGCGCGCACGCTCTGTGCCTGCGCGCGGCCGCTGCCGACCGATCCCAAATTTTTTTTTTTTTATTTTTCGAAACGGTTTCAGCACAATAACAGTAATATTTTTCTGAAAATAAGAATTCAATTTTGGATCCAATCTAACAAAATAAAGCATGCCAAAAGTCCATTAAATCAAAACAATTGAATCATCATATTACTCATATATTTATATGATCTAACATGCCAATAAAGTCATTAAAATCAAGTAGATCATGCCATACACATAGATCTATGCCCCTTTGTAAATGTTAGAAACATATATTTAAACACATAGAGCATAGATGAAAGAAATCGGTGGATCGTCCCGGGAATTGCGCGAATGCGGAAGCGCGGTAAAAATAAACATACAAAAATAAAAGGCATGCTTTTAATTTAAAAGAACACGCTCAAGGGGTGTACCCTTGAGGTTCCCGGGCGTTCGGTGTATCTCATGATTATAAAACTAATAAAGAAATCATGGAGGCCATAGAGTTGAAAAGTAAAGAGGGATGAAAATCTTAAACGAGACCTACCCATTGTCGTTTTCGTCTTCAACTGCTACTCGCGTTGTTCCCCGTTTTGCACCAAGACCTCGTTCTTGAGATCCTCCAAATCGTGACACACGATCCACCCACGTATCTTGCACGTCGTGCTAGCAACGAACAAGTGTATAAATTTTGGAGTGGATGAACCAATAACACGTTATCAATTAACGGTATTGGTTCGTCTAAGTTCTCAATGTTCCAAGAACAAAAAGAACTACGAAATATTTTCTTGGAGGAGAGAGAGGGGGCGGACGAGAGATAGGAGAGGGGGAGAGTGTGTGTTGTGTGTGTTTTTCAAGAATCATCATCCTACAAATGTTGGAAGCTAGAGGTTTATATAGAGGAAGAGTTTAATCCTCTTTAAACTCAAACTCTAAGTAATCTAATTTGACTTGGATTTTGACCTAGTAAAAGTCCTAGTCAAACTAGTGTTTGACCTAGTCAAACGAATCCTAGCCTCATCTCCCCTTTCCATCTCAACCGTTGATTTTAATTTAATGGAATATTTAAATCCTATTAAATATTCCAAAAGGCTAAAAGAATAAATATAATATAATAAATAAATATTATTATTTATTCTAAGCCCATTAAATCAACCCTTTTAATAATCCTATTTATTAATTTAATTCCCTTTATCAAATAGAAGGAATTAATTTCTCCAAGAAAATATAGGACCCGATTAAATCTAATTTGATCATTCCTTTACTCCAATATTTAATTCCAAATTAAATACTAAGTGTGTGTGGATAGTGTGTGACTCTTTAGGTTCACCATTCAGCTAGACTTGGTCGGATTCCTAGAATCCGTCCGTTACCATGGGTGGCCATCTAGCAACGGTCCATGGCACTAGAGACTAGGTGATATATTCGGGGATGAACATTTAGGCTCTAACAGTACACTTGTTCTTCTGTCTTCGGTCTCATCACTTAGAGTCTAGGGCACGGAAAAAGCAGGTACCAATTTTGGACCTAAGTGCCGGTCTGTCCTTACTAAACGCCGCAAGGGAAACCTTTCCCTTCTGTTCAGTCACTGTGGCCACAGATTTCAGGGACAAGACACAGAGCATACATGAGACTCAACTGTCAATACCTTTTGACAGGAGACAGATCCTTTCTTGGAAACTACTGTCACTTTGTGCACCCGAGCTGCACTAAACATGGCTTATGACTACTCAAGAGTATTTTGGCAATCTCTCACCATATCTAAGATACAGACCTGACGCACAGGTAAACTCAGCAGTTCCTCAAGTCAAAGGACTTGGCCTGTACCGTTGGAACCGGGAATACACGTCATACCTTGCTGACCATACTCAAGGTCCTCCGTAAGACGGTTCCCGCGAGTCACCTCAGTCAGCTGCTTCCTAGCATGCTGACCCACTAACACTGCCTAGACGACCTTCATCACCCGTCGATGAAACACGACAGCAGATGCTTAGTGCAAGTCTCAAAGGGAATCCCGGTACCCATTTTCGGGATTCCTTGACTTGGAGATTTCCGGACTGATTCGGTGAGACTGATTTCATGGACCTACCTCCAAGCGTAGTCCCAGTTCCCAAAATCGTTACTCAGTCCGTGGGCTTTGTTTGCGTAGTGAACAGAAATGTAAATGCAGATATAAGTGAACGTAAGCAAAGTATTGCCATATGAATTTTCAATTCTTTATTCATAAATATTTTATCAAATACCAAAGAATTGTCTAGACATAGGTTACATATTCCTGCCAAAATTGGCTTACATGGTCACCTATTCTAACAATAGATGTATATTAAATCAATCAAAGCGTAATAAACCGTTACCTTTGATTATTTAGTGTATGCTCCCGGCTACTTGCATTGTTCCTTCTCCGGAATGCTCACGAAATCCAAACGTATGGATTCTCCAAAGGTGATCCACACCACACCGGAAGAAACACACGTTCTTCTTGCTAGAAAAGAACGGGCTTAAGAAGGAATGGGTTTAAGAGAAGAACACTATGAATTAGTCCTCTCTTAAACTTATTTTGTTCTTCTTCTTAATTCAAAATCAAGTGAAGAACACAAGTGTAAGAGAGGGAGAGAGGCCGAGAGTTTGAGAGAGAGGAGAGGATTTTTGTCTTCTCTTTTTCCTACAAAAAGATGAATAATGAATCACTTATGCTTGGTGTTGTATATTCTAATATATATACATAATTAATGTGATTATTGGAATGTGTCTAGGTTCATCCAATGATGTCTAGATTCATTCCAATCAATCACCATTAATTATTCAATCAAGCCTACCAAAATTTATGGTATGATCAAATCATACCAAAAGGGAAGAGCTTGATTGGAGTTGATTTGTCTCTTTCCAAAAGAGATAAGTCAACATACCACCTAGCATGAAACATGCCTGATTTTGCTTCCTCCAAGGGAGCATGTCGGCCATGTTTAACTAGGGGAAGAAGTCCAACTTCTTCCTACTCCAAAATAGGAATTATTTCTCCTCTCGGGTATAATTTAACGGACCGGGTTTTATCGTAATCCAATTACGACGAACCCAACATTAAATCCAATTTAATGTCCATTTAAATTATTCCTGTTAATCTTTTAATCCAATTAAAAGATCCAACGTCTCAACGTCTCAACTTTCCATATTTAATCGAAAATTCAATTTACCGATTAAACGGAAGCCCGATACAATATCGGCCAGTCCATCCAATGGACTTTCCCTTAAGTAATCCAATTACTTATTTTATCCTTCGAGATTGACTCCAAGTCGATCTCTCAACCTCCTCGGTGATTTGTGTGTGACCCTTTAGGTTCATCTTCAGCTAGACTTGGGCCCGTGTCCCAAAAGGGCCCGTTACCATGGGTGGCCGTCTAGCAACGGTCCATGGCACTAGAGACTAGGTGAATTGGCGTGAACATTTAGGCGCTGATTTCGTACGGGTACGATCCTTCCGTCTACCGTCTCCCGGCCTTAGTCTAGGGTATGGAATTAGGCGTTGGTTCCCATCCTTGACTAGGCATCTATGCTCAATACTAGAGACCACGTACGCTTCATTGCGTCGACACAGGAAACCATTCCCTGTTCGACCAACAACTGTGGCCACAGCTTCAAACAACATGAACGTGTCTCCGAGGGCATAGGAGATACCTCTGTCACATACTGACAGGGGACGGATCCTCTTCTTGGAATCCACCGTCCTTGCTACGCATTCCGACTGCACTAGACAAGGCTTATGATAATCATCTGACAGAATGATTACCTCTCGCCAGATCCAAGATACAGCCGTCCTGTGCATGCGACTGCCATGATTCCTCAAGTCTGAGGATTACTCCCGTACTATCGGAACCGGGGAAAACCAATCATACCGACCAAGCCTCCAAGGCTTCCATATGATGATCCCCGCGAGTCAGTCCAGTCGGCTCGACCCCAGTCGACCAACCCATCAAGATCGTGTAGGCGTCCCACGCCTGTCGCTGATGAAACACGGCACTCATCTAATGAACACGACTCTTGACGCAAGTTTCAATAGGACTCTCGATGCCCTGTCTCGAGGTCCTCGACTTGGAACGTTTCAGACCCAACTCTTAATCAGTTGGTTTCATGACCACCATCCAATGCGTGGCCCAACTGCACGAGTTGCTAACCATGGTCTGTGGGCTTTGTTGCGATATAAGTTAAACACCATTTTAACAAATGTAAGATGAGCGCAACAAAAAAGGTACCATTGGTGACGAACACACATCTTATTCATCACGTAATAATATTATATATACATCAAGTTGTCGAATAGGATACAAATTGCCAAACCTATTGGCTTTCTGGTCACCTATTCCAACAGGCTGAGCCTGCTGCCCTGTGCGAATTAATTCTGAAAAATCGTTTTGGGTTCAATTATGCCTAATTTTCTAAAGACATTATTTTAGGAGTAAAATAAATTGGATTTGAAATCCCAGGGTTATTTTAGTTAAAATAATGAGGAAAGGTTTTCCTAAAACGAGAAAATATTATTACCAATATTTGTATTTTATTTTTCACACGTTATGCACATATTCATTTATTTTATTATTTTGAATATTTATGATTGGAAATCATGTGTTGTTGGTGTATTGTAATTATATGATTGGATCATGTGATTATGTGTGTTGGATGGAAATGAATGATCACGAGCTTTAGACCGAATGTATGGTTTATTTTCTGTTGGGCCTGTGTGCCTCTTTTACTGCTTTCTCCTTCTCTCTTTCTAGTTGCCTTGGAATAATAAGGCATTCTACCTCCCTCCTTATGTACTGCCCCCGGGTTTTCGCTGAGGTTTCTTTCTTTTTTTTTTAATATTTAATGAGAGTAGACTAGGAGTGAGGTTTCTATTTTTGTAATTGGTGGAGAAGAAGGAAGGACCACATGGAGAGCCCAGACGGGAGGCCCCTTGAAGTTATCCATGAAGTGAAGAAAGAGAAAAGAGACCAAGGCCCATCATCATGATGATTGGGTTACTATTAATGTAATAGTATAGGACCAACCCTAGATTGACCATAGATCCACTACGGGCTCAGCGGGTCGCATAGGATTTGGGCTCGTGATCATCCAACAGGGGCGTGCTAGGCTTTAATTTTGCATGTGGTTATTATGATGGATGAATGGATTTTTATTTATCATATAACTGCTATGGATGGTTCAATTTACGCATTATGGATGTATGTGTGAATGTTTATTTATTTGAGATCTCGGTCATTTACTACTCTCACATTGGTTGGACCAATGTCAAAATATTAGACCCCAGACAAAATGGACATGAACTCTAGGACATGTCCATGCCTTCCAATTCATGGCATAGTGAGGAAGCTGCTTTAGGTTAATAGCGTGGTCTCACGAGTCGTGGCACGTTATTGTACTTAAAGGAAGCTGCACTATATCATGAACGAAAAATGGGCTGCTGTTACCTGTCTCACGAGTCGTGGGGGTACCAGTGGGTCTGTGGCTCGGTCGATTAGGTTGGGTCTAACGCCCAATTAACATGATTCGCTTGGAGTCCTCGGGATCATGTGAAAGGGTGAGGTAATAATCTTGGGAATGTCGTGGAACGAGAATGGTATGGAATACCTCCCACAGGATCTTTTCCATGCGAATCGTAAAAGCGGGGTATGGGAAAAATCGCTGTGGATCCCAAGCCCACTAGGAAAGGATTTCCCGAAAATCACGTTTGAGAGTATCGTGTTTTCGTATAAATAGTGGGAGGATTAAATGACTAAAGTCCATGCATTTAATTATTTTATCAAACCACCGTCTTTTATTTTTCTGCTGATCGCGCGCTGCTTTCTAAAATGTAGATTTTAAAATATCTAGGAACCCACTTTCCACCATTCTTGAGACAAACAAATTCAATGGAACAAATTATAACGACTTGTTGCGCAATCTCAGGATAGTCCTAGATTACGAGAACCAAGGCTACGTCATGGACGAGCCTCTCCCTAGGACCTTGCCGGAAGGATCCACGCCAGAAGAACGTGAGACGTTCGAGACTTGGCATAAGGATAACCGGAAGGTCCGTAGCGTCATACTTGCTTCGATGACCAATGAGATTCAGAAGCAATATGAGAGGCTAGACGATGTCCCTTCCATTATGGCTCACCTTAAGGATTGCTATGCAGTCCCGGACTGGCATACTAGGTATGTCGCGACGAAGGCGTTCTTTGGAACTAAAATGACAAAAGGATTCTCTGTACAAGAGCACGGGGTTAAAATGCTTACCCTGGTGGAAAAGCTCGAGGACCTAAAGGCAGGTCTCGATAATGAAACGTACATAGATGTGATCCTTCAGTCACTCCCACCCTCCTTTGACCAATTTATCGTCAACTACAACACGAACGCATTTGAGAAGTGCATTCATGAGTTGATCAATATGTTGGTGCAATACGAGGCAACGACTAAGAAGTCCACGCCTTCGGTATTGTTTGGAGGTGCTTCAACTTCCAATACGAAAGGCAAAGGTGCCGGACGTTGGAAGAAGAAGAAAGGGAAGGGAAAGGCCGTCAAAGCAGCTACGAACACTAAGAGTGTTCCCATTGCCAAAGAGGGGAAAGGCAAAGGAAAGGGAAAGGTTGTCTCCAAGCAACAGTCGAAGGCATATGACATATGTATCAACTGCCGTGAGAAAGGGCATTGGAAGAGAGAGTGCCCCAAACTCTTCTCGAACCAAGGTGTTTATGTGATTGAGGTTAATATGGTCACTAATTCTGCCTCTTGGGTATTAGATACCGGCTGTGGAGCTCACATTTCCAATAACTTGCAGGTGTTGAAAAGAAGCAGAAAACTGGGTAGCGGGGACATGATTAGTGATAATATTAGCATAGATTTAGAGCAAGTTTATTTTGTACCTAGTATGATTAAAAACATCATCTCCATTCCATTGTTGGACAATAGTGGTTATGAGTTTAGAATCAATAAAAATTGCTTTTATTTGATGAGGTGTGGAATTGCTCATCTACTTGATACATTGCATAACGGGCTCTATATCTTGCAACAAATGAATTTCGTTCTCAACACTCAACACAAACGAAAATTAGATAATAACAGGAACGCACGTCTGTGGCACGCTAGGCCAGGTCACATATACCAAGACAGGATGAAGAGGTTGGTAGACTCAAAGAACCTAGAGGTTGGGGACTTGAGCGATCTACCAACTTGTGAATCTTGTCTAAGAGGGAAAATGACCAAGAAGCCCTTTGTAGGACAAAGTAGGCTTGCCACAGGTCTGTTGGACTTGGTCCATACAGACGTATGTGGACCACTAAGGACGCAGGCCCGAGGTGGGTTCTCCTACTTCATAACCTTTACCGATGATCATTCACGGTATGGTTATGTTTACCTAATGAGGTACAAGTCTGAAGTTCTTGAGAGGTTCAAAGAATTCAGACTTGAAGTAGAGAACTAGACCAACTGCAAAACTAAAGTCCTACGGTCGGACCGAGGCGGTGAATACCTTAGTACGGAGTTCCTAGATTATCTAAAAGAACATGGTATAATATCAGAATGGACACCTCCAGGAACACCACTGTTAAATGGTGTCTCTGAAAGGAGGAATCAAACCCTGTTGGACATGGTTCGGTCTATGATGAGTTTTACCAAATTGCCCTTATCCTTTTGGGGCTATGCACTAGAAACGGCAGCCAAATTGTTGAATTTAGCGCCTACTAGTACATTGACCCAAACGCCATATGAGATATGGCACGGCAAGCCTGCGTCCTACAACTACTTGAAAGTGTGGGGTAGCCCCGCATACGTCAAGAGGTTAGTTGGAGATAAGTTAGAATCCAGGTCTAGCTTATGCAGGTTCGTTGGATACCCTAAGGAAACTGCGGGTTATTACTTTTATGACCCCTTGGAACAAAAGGTGTTTGTTTCAAGAAATGCAGTATTCTTGGAGCAAGGCTTCCCGGAGGATATCCAACCTGATAAGCTGATCCTTGAGGAATCAAGTGATGGAATCCAGCCATCAGACACAGCCGCGGAACCCTCACTTAGAGGATTCCGGATAGACAGCCGAAGGGCTGACCAACCTCGAGAGGTCCAACATGCTAGGCATGAAGGACAGCCTCAGGAACAGCCAGCCCCAGTTCCTGAACCACCGGCTCCGATACAGTCAGCGCCCACAGTCACCACTGACGTTCCCGTTCTCCATAGGTCCACTAGAGAGTCCAGACCTCCAGTGAGATATGGCTTTCTAGGAGCGACCGATCTTTTGGATAATGATCCTAAGACATATGGAGAAGCGATGTTTGACATCGACTCCGGGAAATGGCTTGAAACCATGAAAGCCGAAATGGACTCCATGAACGAGAACCAAGTCTGGAGTCTTGTAGATCCACCGAAAGGTGTTAAGCCAGTGGGCTGTAAATGGGTCTACAAGCGCAAACTTGGCATTGATGGAGAAGTCACAACCTTTAAGGCTAGGCTTGTAGCTAAGGGATACACTCAACGACCCGGGGTCGATTTTGAGGATACCTACTCGCCAGTAGCCATGGCTAAGTCCATTCGGATCCTGCTCGTCATAGCAGCATGGTATGACTATGAGATATGGCAGATGGACGTGAAAATGGCCTTCCTCAGCGGTTTCGTTGAAGAAGAGATCTATATGGATCAGCCGGAGGGTTTCACGATTACTGGAGAAGAACAGAAAATTTGTCGCCTCCAGAAGTCCATCTATGGCCTCAAACAAGCCTCCCGAAGTTGCAACATTCGCTTTGACGAAGTAATACGGGGTTATGACTTCATCAAAAACGAATCCGACCCTTGTGTATACAAGAAAGTCAGTGGGAGCTAAATAGTGTTCCTAGTGCTTTATGTGGATGACATTCTATTTATTGGGAATGACGTTACAATGTTAGGAAGCACAAAATCATGGTTGTCAACCCAGTTTTTCATGAAGGACTTGGGTGAAGCCTCCTACATCCTAGGCATCCAGATTGTCAGGGACAGATCTAAAAGGATGTTAGGACTCACCCAAAACTCGTATATGGAGAAAGTCCTAAAGAGATATCGAGTGGACAACTCCAAACGAGGATTCCTTCCCCATGAGGCATGGGATCAAGTTGTCCAAGAAACAGTCCCCACAGACTGATGAGGAACTTGAAAGGATGAAAGTCATCCCTATGCTTCTGCCGTAGGCAGCATCCAATATGCGGTCCATTGCACTAGGCCTGACATTGCATACGATTTGAGCGTAACAAGCAGATATCAGTCCTGCGCAGGAGAAGCACATTGGTATGCTGTTAAGGGCATCCTTAAGTACCTAAGGAGGACTAAGGAGATGTTCTTAGTCTATGGCAATGGAGAACTAATTCTAGAAGGCTTTAGCGACGCTAGCTTCAAGTCTGATGACGATGATGCCAAGTCTCAATCGGGGTACGTATTCAAACTCAATGGAGGAGTAGTAGCTTGGAAAAGTTCCAAGCAAGCAACCATTGCTGACTCCACCACAGAGGCTGAATACATAGCAGCTTTAGAAGCTGCTAAGGAAGTGGTTTGGATGAGAAACTATATCCAAAAGTTGTGTGGTGCCTAGCATCGCCAAGCCTGTTGTCATCTTCTGTGATAACAACGGTGCAATAGCGCAAGCAAAGGAACCAAGATATCATCACCGTTCCAAACACATTCTTAGACGCTACCATCTTCTTAGAGAAATGGTAGGAAGAGGTGACGTTCGGATGGACCGAGTTAACTCAGCAGACAACACAGCAGATCTGCTGACAAAGCCTATGTCGCAGAGCGCTCATATGTAACATCTTGAGAAGATGGGGATTAGACATATGGGCAATTGGCTTTAAAGGTCAAGTGGGAGATTGTTAGAATAGGTGACCATGTAAGCCAATTTTGGCATGAATATGTAACCTATGTCTAGACAATTTAGGTGTTTGATAAAACATATATGAATAAAGAAAGTGAAAAGGTTCATATGGCAATACTTTCTGTACGTTCACTTATATCTGCTTTTACATATCTGTTCACTACGCAAACAAAGCCCACGGACTGAGAATCGATTTCGGGGATTGGGACTACGCTTGGAGGTAGGTCCATGAAATCAGTCTTACCGAATCAGTCCGGAAATCTCCAAGTCAAGGAATCCCGAAAATGGGTACCGGGATTCCCTTTGAGACTTGCAGTAAACATCTGCTGTCGTATTTCATCGACGGGTGACGAAGGTCGTCTAAGCAGTGTTAGTGGGCCAGCATGCTAGGAAGCAGCTGACTGAGGTGACTCGCGGGAATCGTCTTCCGGAGGACCTTGAGTATGGTCTGCAAGATATGACGTATTCCCGGTTCAAACAGTACAGGTCAAGTCCTTTGACTTGAGGAACTGCTGAGTTTACCTGTGCATCAGGTCTGTATCTTAGATATGGTGAGAGATTGCCAAAATACTCTTGAGTAGTCATAAGCCATCTCTTGTGCAGCTCGGGTGTACAGAGTGACAGTAGTTTCCAAGAAAGGATCTGTCTCCTGTCAAAAGGTATTGACAGTTGAGTCTCATGTATGCTCTGTGTCTTGTCCCTGAAATCTATGGCCACAGTAACTGAACAGAAGGGAAGGTTTCCCTTGCGGCGTTTAGTAAGGACAGACCGACATTTAGGTCCAAAATGGGTACCTGCATTTTTCCGTGCCCTAGACTCTAAGTGATGAGACCGAAGACAGAAGGACAAATGTACTGTTAGAGCCTAAATGTTCATCCCCAATTATTTCACCTAGTCTCTAGTGCCATGGACCGTTGCTAGATGGCCACCCATGGTAACGGGTGGATTCTAGGAATCCGACCAAGTCTAGCTGAAAGGTGAACCTAATGAGTCACACACTATCCACACACACTTAAGTATTTAATTCGGAATTAAATATTGGAGTAAAGGAATGATTAAATTAGATTTAATCGGGTCCTATATTTTCTTGGAGAAATTAATTCCTTCTATTTGATAAAGGGAATTAAATTAATAAATTGAATTTATTAAGGGAATTGATTTAATGGGCCTAGAATAAATATTAATATTTATTTATTATATTTATTTGGCCTTTTGGAATATTTAATGGAATTTAAATATTCCATTAAATTAAAATCAACAGTTGAGATGGAAAGGGGAGATGGAAGGCTAGGATTGGTTTGACTAGGTCAAACACTAGTTTGACTAGGACTTTGACTAGGTCAAAATCCTAGTAGTCAAAGTCCTAGTCAAATTAGAGTTCTTAGAGTTGGAGTTTAAAGAGGATTAAACTCCTCCTCTATATAAACCTCTAGCTTCCAACAATTGTTGGGTGATAAAATTCCAATACACACACAACACACACTCGTCTCTCTCCCTCTTGCCTCTCGTCCGCCTCCCTCTCTCTCTACAAGAAATATACTTTCTTGTTCTTTTGTTCTTGGAACACTAGAACATTGATGAATCAATACCGTTAATTGATAACGTGTCGTTGATTCATCCACTCCAAAATATACACTTTTTCGTTGCTAGCACGGCGTACAAGATACGTGAGTGGATCGTGTGTCACGATTTGGAGGGTCTCAAGAACGAGATCTTGGTGCAAAACGGGGAACAACGCGAGTAGCCGTTGAAGACGAAAACGACAACGGGTAGGTCTCGGTTTACGTTTTCGCCTCCTTTTATTTTTCAACCCTATGGCCTCCATGATTGCTTACGTGTTATTTATTCATGAGATACACTGAACTCCCGGGAAATCTCAAGGGCACACCCCTTGAGCGTGTTCTTTAATTCATTAAAGCATGCTTTATTTTTTGTACTTTATTTTATATCGCGTTTCCGCATTCGCGCAATTTCCCAGGACGATCCACGATTCCTTTCAAGGAATTGAATTCCTTTATACAAGGTTAAGCTGTTCAAGACTCAGTCATGCTAGGCTGATGAGAAAGTTTAGATGTTTGACCTCCCCTACATCTTTGCCTTAGGCAGCACGAAAATGTTGTTCGTGCACTAGGCCTGATGTTGTGTATGCTTGGGCATAACTTGGGCTTGTGTCGAAAAGGCAGTAGACAACTGTTGAGAATATCTTTAATACCTGAATAAGGATTAAAGAAGTGTTCTTAAAGCATGTTTTGTGGAGGATTGATTCTGTAAGGCTATAGCGATACTAGCTTCCAGAATCATGTGAATAATGTTTAGTCTCAATATGTATGTACATTTAGACTCAATGGTGAGTGTGGTGGCTTAGAAAGGTTTCAAGTGGGATACCACGACATGTCATTATGAAATTCGAATGTATGACGACTCTGGAAGTCATTTGTGGAAAGTGGTTTGGATTGAAAACTACATCCATAGGATGGATGTGGTGCCTAGCACGGCCGAGCTAGTAGTTGCCTTGCTGGTGAGCAAATAAGCTTTGGTAAAAGCTTTTGGACCCGAGATCTCATCACAGATCCATGGAAAGTTCTTAGATAATCATCATTTGCAGGCAGCAATGGTAGGAAGAGGTGACACGGTTGGATCGTGTCACTTCGGCAGAGAAATACAGTATACCCACGAGACCGAGCCGGTATCGTAGATTGCTTATGCTCAGAAGGTTTTGAGCAACATGGGTAATTGGCGTTGTGGTCAAGTGGGAGATTGTTAGAATAGGTGACCAAAAAGTCAATTAGATTAGCTGTTCTGGGAACTATTCATCGATCTTTATCAAAGTGATATTATATTGATGGATAAAGTAAGTATTCATCATTGGCAAAATGTGTTTATTGTGCCTACTACTCACAATGAATGGCGTTTCAATGTCACAAAAAAAGCTCACAGACCGATTGGTTTAACCCATTGAGTTGAGCTGCGCATAGGTTGGCAGCTATGAAACCAATTCCTTGAGGGTCGGTCTGAAACGTTCCAAGTCGAGGACCTCGAGACTGGGCCTCGAGTGCCCTATAGAGACTTGCACTAAGTACTGCATTCACTGGGTGAGTGCCAAGTTTCATTGGTGCTAGACGTAAGTCGTCTATGCAATTTTAGTGGCTTAGTTTGCAACGTACTCGACTGCCTGAACTGATTCGCGGGAATCGTCATATGGAAGCCTTGGAGGCTTGGTCGGTATGACTGGAATTCTCGATTCCGATAGTACGGGATTACTCCTCGGACTTGAGGAATCATGACAGTCGCATGCATATGAAGGTTGTATCTTGGATCTCACGAGGGGTGACCGTGTCTTTGATATGGTCATTATAAGCTTTGTTCAATGCAGTTGGAGTATGTCGTGAGGACGGAGGATTCCAAGAGAGAATTTGTGCCCTGTCAGTATTTGACAACTATATCTCCTATGCGCTCTGAGATGGTTTAGACTCTTCAAGTCTACGGCCATAGCGATTGGTCGAGTAGGGAATGATTTCCTAGGTCGATCAATAGAGTAAACGCGTCTCGAGTTTGAAGCATAGTTGCCTGGTCCGGAATGAGAATCGGCACCCAATTCCATGCCTTAGACTAAGGCTGGAAGATGGTCAAAGGAAGGACTGTACCTGTATGGAATTCGGAGCCTAAATATTCACACCAATATTCACCTAGTCTCTAGTGCCATGGATCATTGCTAGACGTTCACCCATGGTGACGGTGAAGGAATAGCGGATCCGCCCGGGAGCGCGAGCGGAAGCGAGAAAGCGTGGAAAGTGCGAAAATTTAAATAAAATTCAAAATACGCGAATCCCAAGGGGTGTACCCTTGGGTGCTCAACCGGGCGTTCGATGTAGGATGTGTAAATATTAAAACATATATTTAAACACATAGGGCATAGATATATAAATGGAATCAATCAAAGCGTAATAAACCGTTACCTTTGATTGTTTAGCGTATGCTCCCGGCTACTAGCGTTGTTCCTTCTCCGGAATGCTCACGAAATCCAAACGTATGGATTCTCCAAAGGTGATCCACACCACACCGGAAGAAACACATGTTCTTCTTGCTAGAAAAGAACGGGTTTAGGAAGGAATCGGTTTAAGAGAAGAACACTATGAATTAGTGTTCTCTTAAACTTACTTTGTTCTTCTTCTTGATTCAAAATCAAGTGAAGAACACAAGTGTAAGAGAGGGAGGGAGCACGAAAATTGAGAGAGAGGAGAGGATTTTTGTCTTCTCTTTTTTCCTAGAAAAGGATGAATAATGAATCACTTATGCTAGGTGTTGTATATTCTAATATATATACATAATTAATGTGATTATTGGAATGTGTCTAGGTTCATCCAAGGATGTCTAGATTCATTCCAATCAATCACCATCAATTCTTCAATCAAGCCTACCAAAATTTATGGTATGATCAAATCATACCAAAAGGGAAGAGCTTGATTGGAGTTGATTTGTCTCTTTCCAAAAGAGACAAGTCAACATACCACCTAGCATGAAACATGGCTGATTTTGCTTCCTCCAAGGGAGCATGTCGGCTATGTTTAATTAAGGGAAGAAGTCCAACTTCTTCCTATTCCAAATTAGGAATTATTTCTCCTCTCGGGTATAATTTAACGGACCGGGTTTTATCGTAATCCAATTACGACGAACCCAATATTAAATCCAATTTAATGTCCACTTAAATCATTCCCATTGATCTTTTAATCCAATTAAAAGATCCAACGTCTCAACATCTCAACTTTCTATATTTAATCGAAAATCCAATTTACCGATTAAATGAAAGCCCGATACAATATCGGCCCGTCCATCCAATGGACTTTCCCTTAAGTAATCCAATTACTTATTTTATCCTTCGAGATTGACTCCAAGTTGATCTCTCAACCTCCGCGGTGATTTGTGTGTGACCCTTTAGGTTCACCCTCAGCTAGACTTGGGCCCGTGTTCCACAAGGGCCCGTTACCATGGGTGGCCGTCTAGCAACGGTCCATGGCACTAGAGACTAGGTGAATTGACGTGAACATTTAGGCGCCGATTCCGTACGGGTACGATCCTTCCGTCTACCGTCTCACGGCCTTAGTCTAGGGTATGGAATTGGGCGTCGGTTCCCATCCTTGACTAGGCATCTATGCTTAATACTCGAGACTACGTATGCTTCATTGCATCGACACAGGAAACCATTCCCTGTTCGACCAACCACTGTGGCCACAGCTTCAAACAGCATGTACGTGTCTCCGAGTGCATAGGAGATACCTCTGTCATATACTGACAGGGGACGGATCCTCTTCTTGGAATCCACCGTCCTCGCTACACATTCCGACTGCACTGGACAAGGCTTATAATGATCATCTTACAGAATGATCACCTCTCGCCAGATCCAAGATACAGCCGTCCTGTGCACGTGACTGCCATGATTCCTCAAGTCTGAGGATTACTCCCGTACTATGGGAACCGGGGAATCTAATCATACCGACCAAGCCTCCAAGGCTTCCATATGATGATCCCCGCGAGTCAGTCCAGTCGGCTCGACCCCAGTCGACCAACCCATCAAGATCGTGTAGGCGTCCCACGCCTGTCGCCGATGAAACACGGCACTCATCCAATGAACACGACTCTTGTCGCAAGTCTCAATAGGACTCTCGATGCCCTGTCTCGAGGTCCTCGACTTGGAACGTTTCAGACCCAACTCTTAATCAGTTGGTTTCATGACCACCATCCAATGCGTGGCCCAACTGCACGAGTTGTTATCCATGGTCTGTGGGCTTTGTTGCGATATAAGTTAAATACCATTTTAACAAATGTAAGATGAGCGCAACAAAGAAGGTACCATTGGTGACGAACACTAATCTTATTCATCACATAATAATATTACATTCACATCAAGTTGTCAGATAGGTTACAAATCGCCAAACCTATTGGCTTTCTGGTCACCTATTCTAACAATCTCCCACTTGACCTAAAGCCAATCACCCATTGGCCTCAAACCTCTTATTCAGATGGTGAGTATGGGCAACTTGCGACATGGGCTTAGCAAGTGGATCTGCTATGTTTTCTGCGGAGCTGACTCGGCCCAACCGAACGTCAGTCCTGCTATCCATCTCTCTAAGCAGATGGTAGCGTCTAAGAATATGCTTGGATCGTGATGAGATCTCGGTTCCTTTGCTAGCGCTATCGCCCCGTTGTTATCATGAAAGATAATTACAGGCTTAGCAATGCTAGGTACTACATCCAACCCTTGGATGTAGCTCATCATCCAAACCGCCTCCTTAGCAGCTTCCGAAGCTGCTATGTATTCAGACTCTGTGGTGGAGTCCGCCGTGGTAGCCTGCTTGGAACTCTTCCAAGCAACCACGCCACCATTAAGTCTGAACACATAACCAGACTGAGACTTGGCATCATCGTCATCCGACTGGAAGCTAGCGTCGCTATAGCCTTCCAGTATCAACTCTCCACTGCTGTAGATCAAGAACATGTCCTTAGTCCTTTTTCAGGTACTTCAAGATAGTCTTGACTGCACTCCAGTGTGCCTCCCCGGCACACGACTGATATCGACTTGTTACGCTCAAAGCGAAAGCCACATCAGGTCTAGTGCATTGAACAGCATACTGTATGCTGCCTACGGCTGAAGCATAGGGGATGTCCAACATCCGTTTAAGCTCCTCATCAGTCTTAGGAGACTGCTTCTTGGATAACTTAATTCCATGCCTCATTGGAAGGAATCCTCGTTTTGAGTTCTCCATCTTGAATCTCTTCAAGACTTTCTCAATGTACGAGGACTGGGCCATTCCTAACATCCTTTTAGATCTATCCCTGTAGATCTTGATGCCAAGGATGTAGGATGCCTCGCCCATATCCTTCATGGAGAATTGTGTTGACAACCAAGCTTTAGTGGTACCCAACATCTTAGCATCATTCCCAATGAGCAAGATGTCATCCACGTAAAGCACAAAAAACGCAACTGAGCTCCCACTGATCTTCTTGTATACACAAGGATCGGACTCATTCTTGATGAAATCATATCCCCGTATGACTTCATCAAAACGTATGTTCCAGCTTCGGGAAGCTTGTTTGAGGCCATAGATGGACCTTTGGAGACGGCAGACCTTCTGCTCTTCTCCAACAGTTGTGAAACCTTCCGGTTGATCCATATAGATCTCTTCCTCTACGAAACCGTTGAGGAAAGCCGTTTTCACGTCCATCTGCCATATTTCATAGTCATACCATGCTGCTATGGCAAGCAGTATCCGAATGGACTTGGCCATTGCTACAGGCGAGTAGGTTTCCTCAAAATCGACCCCGGGTCGCTGAGTGTAACCTTTTGCCACAAGCCTGGCCTTGAAGGTTGTAACAACAAGTCGAGGACCTCGAGACAGGGCATCGAGAGTCCTATTGAGACTTGCATCAAGAGTCGTGTTCATTGGATGAGTGCCGTGTTTCATCGGCGACAGGCGTGGGACGCCTACACGGTCTTGATGGGTTGGTCGACTGGGGTCGAGCCGACTGGACTGACTCGCGGGGATCATCATATGGAAGCCTTGGAGGCTTGGTCGGTATGATTGGATTCCCCGGTTCCGATAGTACGGGAGTAATCCTCAGACTTGAGGAATCATGGCAGTCACGTGCACAGGACGGCTGTATCTTGGATCTGGCGACAGGTGATCATTCTGTAAGATGATCATTATAAGCCTTGTCCAGTGCAGTCAGAATGTGTAGCGAGGACGGTGGATTCCAAGAAGAGGATCCGTCCCCTGTCAGTATGTGATAGAGGTATCTCCTATGCACTCGGAGACACGTTCATGCTGTTTGAAGCTGTGGCCACAGTGGTTGGTCGAACAGGGAATGGTTTCCTGTGTCGACGCAATGAAGCATACGTGGTCTCGAGTATTAAGCATAGATGCCTAGTCAAGGATGGGAACCGACGCCCAATTCCATACCCTAGACTAAGGCCGGGAGACGGTAGACGGAAGGATCGTACCCGTACGGAATCGGCGCCTAAATGTTCACGCCAATTCACCTAGTCTCTAGTGCCATGGACCGTTGCTAGACGGCCACCCATGGTAACGGGCCATTGTGGGACACGGGCCCAAGTCTAGCTGAGGGTGAACCTAAAGGGTCACACACAAATCACCGAGGAGGTTGAGAGATCGACTTGGAGTCAATCTCGAAGGATAAAATAAGTAATTGGATTACTTAAGGGAAAGTCCATTGGATGGACGGGCCGATATTGTATCGGGCTTTCATTTAATCGGTAAATTAGATTTTCGATTAAATATGGAAAGTTGAGATGTTGAGACGTTGGATCTTTTAATTAGATTAAAAGATCAACGGGAATAATTTAAGTGGACATTAAATTGGATTTAATATTGGGTTCGTCGTAATTGGATTACGATAAAAACCCGGTCCGTTAAATTATACCCGAGAGGAGAAATAATTCCTAATTTGGAATAGGAAGTAGTTGGACTTCTTCCCTTAATTAAATATGGCCGACATGCTCCCTTGGAGGAAGCAAAATCAGCCATGTTTCATGCTAGGTGGTATGTTGACTTGTCTCTTTTGGAAAGAGACAAATCAACTCCAATCAAGCTCTTCCCTTTTGGTATGATTTGATCATACCATAAATTTTGGTAGGCTTGATTGAAGAATTGATGGTGATTGATTGGAATGAATCTAGACATCCTTGGATGAACCTAGACACATTCCAATAATCACATTAATTATATTTATATATTAGAATATACAACACCTAGCATAAGTGATTCATTATTCATCTTTTTCTAAGAAAAAGAGAAGACAAAAATCCTCTCCTTTCTCTCAATTTTCGTGCTCCCTCCCTCTCTTACACTTGTGTTCTTCACTTGATTTTGGAATCAAGAAGAAGAACAAAGTAAGTTTAAGAGAACACTAATTCATAGTGTTCTTCTCTTAAACCGATTCCTTCCTAAACTCGTTCTTTTCTAGCAAGAAGAACGTGTGTTTCTTCCGGTGTGGTGTGGATCACCTTTGGAGAATCCATACGTTTGGATTTCGTGAGCATTCCGGAGAAGGAACAACGCTAGTAGCCGGGAGCATACGCTAAACAATCAAAGGTAACGGTTTATTACGCTTTGATTGATTCCATTTATATATCTATGCCCTATGTGTTTAAATATATGTTTTAATATTTACACATCCTACATCGAACGCCCGGTTGAGCACCCAAGGGTACACCCCTTGGGATTCGCGTATTTTTGAATTTGATTTAAATTTACGCACTTTCTCGCTTTCCTCGCTTCCGCTCGCGCTCCCGGGCGGATCCGCTTGTCCTTCAGAAATAATACCCCGCAGTTTCTTTTGGATAGCCGATAAACCTGCATAAACTAGACCTCGAGTCCAGTTTATCTCCCACTAATCTCTTGACATATGCGGGGGCAACCCCACACTTTCAAGTGGGCTTGGGATCCACAAGCGTAATCTCCATGCCCCGCTTTTACGATTCACATGAAGAAGACCTCGTGGGAGATATCCAATATCATTCTCATCCAATGAGATTCCCAAGATATTTTGCCTCACCTATTCACATGGTCCCGAGGACTCCAAGCGAACCATGTTACTCAGTGTTGGGCCCGACCCATCAACCAAATCATGCCTCAAACTGTCGCCCCCCACGACTCGTGAGACAGGAAAACAGCGAGCGCAGTCTTTTTGTTCACAACAATAGTGCAGCTTTCCCCTAGTCCAAGTGTGCCACGACTCGTGAGACCACACTTGGGTAGTGGTAGCTTCCTCACCACATTGCTGTGGATGGAAGGCTCGGACAGACCAAAATACCATTTTGATCCAAGTCCGTTATGGGCCTAATATTTAATTTGGTCCAACAAAATGAGAGTTTGTGTGTGACCGAGACCTCATCACATTATTGTGTTTTAGCATGCATAAATATCCAATATTTAAAGCGATAAATAAATACGCCGCATGCAGAAAACATAGCATACCCCTGTTAGGATGATCACAAGCCCAACCTATGCGACCCACTGAGCCCGCAGTGAGTCTATGGTCTGTCTAGGGTGGTCCTAAATTATTACAATAGTAATAAACCCATTGTCATTCCAATGGGCCTTGTAGTGCTCTTGTTTCACGCCTTGATGCTCCTCCTTGGGGTCTCCGACTCCAATTGCTTGTCAAAATTGAAACCTCACCAATCCTTTCTACTCTCATTACAACTTTAAGTAATACATTGGTAATAAGGAAAACAAGCCTTAACATCATGAGGCTGAAAATACGGGAGATGATAGTCCCAAAAACAAGAGGCACGCAGGCCCCACCCAACAGAAAATAAATAAACATTCATTCATCCATACACAAGGTCTAGGGCTTTGTGATCATCCCATGTTGATTCCATCAACTCACATAACATAATTATTCCAAATAATCATGCATAAATAACCAATGGATATTCCAAATATCCAAATGATGTCCAACATCACAAAAGCATAAATATATAAATAATATGCAAAATTCAAATTTTAAATTTAATGGACATTTTACACAATGCATCCAATGCATGTATTAATCCCAAATTAATTAAGCAAATTTAATTCGAGGAATAATCCAATTATCCCAAAATCAAAAATGCAAAATTAATATATTTTCAGAATATTGTGCAGAAAATACAGAAAATCGAATTTTCCGGAAAAAGTCGAAAAACGGCACAAAACGGCCCAGCCGTTGTGCTGGCCGGCCGCCCGCGCGCGCAGGCAGCAAGCCTGCGCGCCCTGTGCCGCGCGCTGGCCCTGGGCCAGCAGCGGCCGGCTGCGCACAGCGCGCGCGCCTGTGCGCAGCGTCCGCGCGCATGGCGCGCGCGCAGGCGCCCGCCTGCGCGCGGCCACTGCCGGCCCGACCAAATTTTTTTTTTTTTTTTTGTTTTTCAAAACTGTTTCAGCACAATAAAATTAATATTATTCTGAAAATAAGCATGCAATTTTAGATCCTATCTAACAAAATTAAGCATGCCAAAAGTCCATTAAATCCAAACAATTGAATCATCATATTATTCACATATTTATGTAATCTAACATGCCAATAAAGCCATTTAAAAGCAAGTAGATCATGCCAAACACATAGATCTATGCCCCTTACATCGAACCGGGCTCTGATACCACTTGAAGGACAAGCGGATCCGCCCGGGAGCGCGAGCGGAAGCGAGAAAGCGTGGAAAGTGCGTAAATTTAAATAAAATTCAAAATACGCGAATCCCAAGGGGTGTACCCTTGGGTGGTCAACCGGGCGTTCGATGTAGGATGTGTAAATATTAAAACATATATTTAAACACATAGGGCATAGATATATAAATGGAATCAATTAAAGCGTAATAAACCGTTACCTTTGATTGTTTAGCGTATGCTCCCGGCTACTAGCGTTGTTCCTTCTCCGGAATGCTCACAAAATCCAAACGTATGGATTCTCCAAAGGTGATCCACACCACACCGGAAGAAACACACGTTCTTCTTGCTAGAAAAGAACGGGTTTAGGAAGGAATCGGTTTAAGAGAAGAACACTATGAATTAGTGTTCTCTTAAACTTACTTTGTTCTTCTTCTTGATTCAAAATCAAGTGAAGAACACAAGTGTAAGAGAGGGAGGGAGCACGAAAATTGAGAGAGAGGAGAGGATTTTTGTCTTCTCTTTTTCCTAGAAAAGGATGAATAATGAATCACTTATGCTAGGTGTTGTATATTCTAATATATATACATAATTAATGTGATTATTGGAATGTGTCTAGCTTCATCCAAGGATGTCTAGATTCATTCCAATCAATCACCATCAATTCTTCAATCAAGCCTACCAAAATTTATGGTATGATCAAATCATACCAAAAGGGAAGAGCTTGATTGGAGTTGATTTGTCTCTTTCCAAAAGAGACAAGTCAACATACCACCTAGCATGAAACATGGCTGATTTTGCTTCCTCCAAGGGAGCATGTCGGCTATGTTTAATTAAGGGAAGAAGTCCAACTTCTTCCTATTCCAAATTAGGAATTATTTCTCCTCTCGGGTATAATTTAACGGACCGGGTTTTATCGTAATCCAATTACGACGAACCCAATATTAAATCCAATTTAATGTCCACTTAAATCATTCCCGTTGATCTTTTAATCCAATTAAAAGATCCAACGTCTCAACATCTCAACTTTCCATATTTAATCGAAAATCCAATTTACCGATTAAATGAAAGCCCGATACAATATCGGCCCGTCCATCCAATGGACTTTCCCTTAAGTAATCCAATTACTTATTTTATCCTTCGAGATTGACTCCAAGTTGATCTCTCAACCTCCTCGGTGATTTGTGTGTGACCCTTTAGGTTCACCCTCAGCTAGACTTGGGCCCGTGTTCCACAAGGGCCCGTTACCATGGGTGGCCGTCTAGCAACGGTCCATGGCACTAGAGACTAGGTGAATTGGCGTGAACATTTAGGCGCCGATTCCGTACGGGTACGATCCTTCCGTCTACCGTCTCCCGGCCTTAGTCTAGGGTATGGAATTGGGCGTCGGTTCCCATCCTTGACTAGGCATCTATGCTTAATACTCGAGACTACGTATGCTTCATTGCATTGACACAGGAAACCATTCCCTGTTCGACCAACCACTGTGGCCACAGCTTCAAACAGCATGTACGTGTCTCCGAGTGCATAGGAGATACCTCTGTCATATACTGACAGGGGACGGATCCTCTTCTTGGAATCCACCGTCCTCGCTACACATTCCGACTGCACTGGACAAGGCTTATAATGATCATCTTACAGAATGATCACCTCTCGCCAGATCCAAGATACAGCCGTCCTGTGCACGTGACTGCCATGATTCCTCAAGTCTGAGGATTACTCCCGTACTATCGGAACCGGGGAATCCAATCATACCGACCAAGCCTCCAAGGCTTCCATATGATGATCCCCGCGAGTCAGTCCAGTCGGCTCGACCCCAGTCGACCAACCCATCAAGATCGTGTAGGCGTCCCACGCCTGTCGCCAATGAAACACGGCACTCATCCAATGAACACGACTCTTGACGCAAGTCTCAATAGGACTCTCGATGCCCTGTCTCGAGGTCCTCGACTTGGAACGTTTCAGACCCAACTCTTAATCAGTTGGTTTCATGACCACCATCCAATGCGTGGCCCAACTGCACGAGTTGTTATCCATGGTCTGTGGGCTTTGTTGCGATATAAGTTAAATACCATTTTAACAAATGTAAGATGAGCGCAACAAAGAAGGTACCATTGGTGACGAACACTCATCTTATTCATCACATAATAATATTACATTCACATCAAGTTGTCAGATAGGTTACAAATCGCCAAACCTATTGGCTTTCTGGTCACCTATTCTAACAGACGGGCGTTTTTGATTAATGGTTAATAAAAAATAATTAATTTAATTTAATTTAATTAATCAATTGTGTTGGACACAAGCCCCAGTCTAGCTAAGGGTGAACCTAAAGAGTCACACAAATCACTATGGAAGTAGTGGAATTAATTCGGAATTAATTATGGAAGAAGCGAATTAATTTAATTGGATTAAATTAATTTAATGAGAATATAAATGATTGGACCATTTAATGGAAAATCCATTGGATGGATGGCCCAAGAATTAATTAATTGGATTAATTAATTTTGGACTTAACTCCTTTAAATTAATTAGATTAATTTATTAGATTTGGTTTAATTAATTAATTGAATCAATTAATTAGTGCTTGGGCTTATATTTATTTAATTTGATTAAATAAAATTTTGGATTTCAATAATGTTTAATATTAATTGGATTAATATGGAACCCATAGATCTTGATTGGACTTGATTTAATTTGATTCAATTAAGACCGGTCAAAATTGGTCCATGACTTGAAATCTATGTTCAAGGGACTGATGCAAGATGAAGAGGAGTTGAAAGTCGTCCATGTAAGCAATGATGTGGCTTGCCATGATGGTGAGGTGGTGAACATATTATGCTAACATAGGTGGAGGTTGAGCACAAGTTATGCATTAGTGTATAGGTGGTTCTGGAAACTACTTACAATTACACAACTACACACATATGGCTCTAACTCCCTAACTTGCTCTCCCCTCACATAGAGCCACAAAATATTCCTCTCCAAAAGACTCTTTTGTGTTCTTCTTGAAGTCTATTTAAGGTAGGAACAAAGAGGAATTCGAATACACTAATATGATAGTGTTATTCGGATTTTCTTCCACTAATCTCATTTCCATCTACCAATGGATTAAGATTTTACTTTCCTAGTGTGGTGTGGATCATCTTTATAGGGATTCTAAGTTGAGTCCTAAAGTGAACGAAAAAGGAACGAAAAGGGAATCAACGCTTGTTGCCGTTCTACATGTGAAACGAAAAAGGTAATGTTCCGATTTAAATTATGTCATTTTTCGTTTCCTCCTCTAGCCACATGTTCAAGCACATTCTTAGACGCTACCACCTTATAAAGGAAATGGTAGGAAGAGGTGATGTCTGGATGGACTGAGTCAGCTCAGCAGACAACACAACAGATCCGCTGATAAAGCCTATGTCCCAAACTGCTCATACGCAACATCTTGAGAAGATAGGGATTAGGCATTTGGGCGATTGAATTTAGGTCTAGTGGGAGATTATTAGAATAGGTGACCGTGAAGTCAATTTGAATGGGCTAATGTGAAAGACAAGCGGATCCGCCCGGGAGCGCGAGCGGAAGCGAGAAAGCGAGAAAATGTGCGTAAATTTAAATCTAATTTAAATAAACGAATCCCAAGGGGTGAACCCTTGGGTGCTCAACCGGGCGTTCGATGTAGAATGTGTAAATATTGGAAACATATATTTAAAAACATAGGGTATAGATGTATATTAAATCAATCAAAGCGTAGTAAAACCGTTACCTTTGATTGTTTAGCGTATGCTCCCGGCTACTAGCATTGTTCCTTCTCCGGAATGCTCACAAAATCTAAACGTATGGATTCTCCAAAGGTGATCCACACCATAGCGGAAGAAACACACGTTCTTCTTGCTAGAAAAGAACGGGTTTAAGAAGGAATCGGTTTAAGAGAAGAACACTATGAATTAGTGCTCTCTTAAACTTACTTTGTTCTTCTTCTTGATTCAAAATCAAGTGAAGAACACAAGTGTGAGAGAGGGAGAGAGGCCGAGAGTTGAGAGAGAGGAGAGGGATTTTTTGTCTTCTCTTTTTCCTAGAAAAAGATGAATAAAGTGTTAGAATAGGTGACCATGTAAGCCAATTTTGGCGGGTATATGTAACCTATGTCTAGACAATTATGGGTGTTTGATAAATCATTGATGAATAAAGAAGTGAATTTCATTTGGCATTACTTTGTTTGTGTTCACTTTTCTATATCTGTTCACTACGCAAACAAAGCCCACGGACTGAGAATCAATTTCGGGGACTGGGACTACGCTTGGAGGTAGGTCCATGGAATCAGTCTTCCCGAATCAGTCCGGAAATCTCCAAGTCAAGGAATCCCGAAAATGGGTACCGGGATTCCATTTGAGACTTGCACTAAGCACCTGCTGTCGTGTTTCATCGACGGGTGACGAGGGTCGTCTAAGCAGTGTTAGTGGGTTAGCATGCGAGGACGCAGCTGACTGAGGTGACTCGCGGGAACCGTCTTACGGAGGACCTTGAGTATGGTCAGCAAGGTATGACGTGTATTCCCGGTTCCAACGGTACAGGTCAAGTCCTTTGACTTGAGGAATTGCTGAGTTTACCTGTACATCAGGGCTGTATCTTAGATATGGTGAGAGATTGCCAGAATTCTCTTTGGTAGTCATAAGCCATGTCTAGTGCAGTTCTGATGTGCAAAGTGACAGTAGTTTCCAAGAAAGGATCTGTCTCCTGTCAATAGGTTTTGGCAGTTGAGTCTCATGAATACTCTAGGTCTTGTCCCTAAAACTGTGGCCACAGTGACTGAACAGAAGGGAAGGATTCCCTTGCGGCGTTTAGTGAGGACAGACCGACACTTAGGTCCAAAATGGGTACCTGCATTTTCCGTGCCCTAGACTCTAAGTGATGAGACCGAAGACAGAAGGACAAGTGTACTGTTAGAGCCTAAATGTTCATCCCTAAATATTTCACCTAGTCTCTAGTGCCATGGACCGTTGCTAGATGGCCACCCATGGTAACGGAAGGATTCTAGGAATCCGACCAAGTCTAGCTGAAAGGTGAACCTAAAGAGTCACACACTATCCACACACATTTAGATATTTAATTAAGAATTAAATATTGGAGTGAAGGAATGATTAAATTGGATTTAATCGGGTCCTTTATTTTTTCTTGGAGAAATAATTCCTTCTATTAGATATAAGGAATTAAATTGATAAATTAGATTTATCAAAGGGATTTATTTAATGGGCTTAAATAATATTTATATTTATTTTAGCCTCTTGAAAATATTTAAATAGGTTTTAAATATTCCATTAAATTAAATTAAATCAACGGTTAAGATCAATGGGAGAGATGGATGGCTAGGATTGTTTTGACTAGGTCAAAACACTACTTTGACTAGGACTTTGACTAGGTCAAAATCCTAGTCAAATTAGAGTTCTTAAAAGAAGGAGTTTAAAGAGGATCAAACTCCTCTTCTATATAAACCCCTAGCATCCTACAAGTTTGAAGATGATGAAATTCCAACACACACAACACACACACACACTCGGCTCTCTCTCCCTCCATCTCGTCCGCCCTCTCTCTCTCTCACACTCCAAGAAATTATTTTCTTTGTTCTCTTGTTCTTGGAACATTAGAACTTGATGAATCAATACCGTTAATTCATAACGTGTTGTTGATTCATCCACTCCAACATATTAACTTGTTCGTTGCTAGCACGACGTACAAGATACGTGGGTGGATCGTGTGTCACGATTTGGAGGGTCTCAAGAACGAGATCTTGGTGCAAAACGGGGAACAACGCGTGTAGCCGTTGAAGACGAAAACGACAACGGGTAGGTCTCGTTTATGATTTTCGTCCCTTTTTATTTTCCAACCCTATGGCCTCCATGATTTATTTTATGTTATTCGTTCATGAGATACACCGAACGCCCGGGAAATTTCAAAGGCACACCCTTTGAAACGTGTTTTAATTTAAAAGCATGTTTAAATTCCGCATTTATTTTTTAATTATACCGCGCTTCCGCATTCGCGCTTTTCCCGGGACGATCCACAATTCCTTTCATAAAGAATAACTTATGCTTGGTGTTGTATATTCTAATATATAAACATTATTAATGTGATTATTGGAATATGTCTAGGTTCATCCAATGATGTCTAGAGACATCCCAATCAATCACCATTAATTCTTCAATCAAGCCTACCAACTTTTAAGGTATGATCAAATCATACCAAAAGGGAAGTGCTTGATGAAAGCATAGCAAAGGCGTGTGGATCGGCCCGAGAGTAGCGCGAACGCGGAAGCGCGGGATAATTAAAATTGCAATAATATTAAACATGCCATAAACGAGAATAATATAAAGACGTTCAAGGGGTGTTCCCTTAAATCTCCCGGGCATTCAGTGTATCTCATGAATTAAAAACATACAAACAATTCATGGAGGCCATTGGGTTGAAATAGGGATGAAAATGTTAAAACGAAAACCTACCCGGTTGTCGTTTTGTCTTCAAACCGCTACTCGTGTTGTTCCCCATTTTGCTCCAAGATCTCAAGTTTGAGACCCTCTAATTCTTACACGCAATCCGCCCACGTATCTTGATCCTCGTGCTAGCGAAAGAACAAGTGTATATAATATTTGGAGAGGATGGATTGATCAAACGCTGTTCTGTTCAATTATATCGACTGGTCACGCTCAAAGCGAAAGCCACATAAGGTATAGTGCACTGAACAACATACTGTATGCTGCCTACGGCTGAAGCATAGGGGACGTCCAACATCCGTTTAAGCTCCTCATCAGTCTTAGGAGACTGCTTCTTGGATAACTTAATTCCATGCCTCATAGGAAGGAATCCTTGTTTTGAGTTTTCCATCTTGAATCTCTTCAAGACTTTCTCAATATACGAGGGACTGGGTCATTCCTAACATCCTTCTAGATCTATCCTTGTAGATCTTGATGCCAAGGATGTAGGATGCTTCGCCCATATCCTTCATAGAGAATTGCATTGACAACCATGCTTTAGTGGTACCCAACATCTTAGCATCATTCCCAATGAGCAAGATGTCATCCACGGAAAGTACCAGAAACGCAACCGAGCTCCCACTGATCTTCTTGTATACACAAGGATCGGACTCGTTCTTGATGAAATCATATCCCCGTATGACTTCATCAAAACTTATGTTCCAGCTTTGGGAAGCTTGTTTGAGGCCATAGATGGATCTTTGGAGACGGCAGACCTTCTGCTCTTCTCCAACAGATGTGAAACCTTCCTGTTGATCCACATAGATCTCTTCCTTTACGAAACCGTTAAGGAAGGCGGTTTTCATGTCCATCTTGAAAGCCTTGGGTAGGCGTGTGGATCATCCGGGAATAGCGCGAATGCGGAAGCGCAGTATAATTTAAATTACAAAATCTAATCATGCATAACAAATATTAAAAATAAACTCGTTCGAGGGGTGTGCCCTTCAAATTCCCGGGTGTTTGGTGTATCTCATGAATTATAAACATGCATAAGAATCATGGAGGCCATAGAATTGTAAAATAGAGAAGACGAAAAATGTAAACGGAAACCTACCGATTCGTCGTTTTTCCCTTCTAACCGGTACTCGCGTTGTTCCTCGATTTGCTCCAAGATCTCGTATGAGAGACCCTCTAATTCGTGACACGCAATCCGCCCATGTATCTTGAACTTTGTGCTAGCGAACGAACAAGTATTTTAGGAGAGGACGGATCGATCAAACATTATTAGTTTAACGAGATCAATCCTCCTTTGTTCAATTATTGAAAATAAAAGAACAAGAAACAATTTTCTTGGAGAGAGAAGAGAGAGGCGGATGAGAAAGAGGAGAGAGCACACGTGAGTTTGTGTGTGTGTTTCAAGATTCCTCATCCCTCCACAAGTGAAGGGCTAGGAATATATATATAGAGGAGGAATCCATTCCTCTTCAAACCCCAACTCTTTTGAGGACTAATTTGACTAGGATTTTGACCTAGTCAAAGTAGCTCTTTGATTTGGTCAAACAAATCCTAGCCATCCATCTCTCCTTTTAATCTCAACTATTAATTTAATTTCATGGAATATTAAAATCCTATTTAAATATTCCAAGGGCAATAAATAAATATATTAAATATAAATATTTATTCTAAGCCCATTAAATTAATTTTCTAATAAATCTAATTTATTAGATAAATCCTTTTATATAAATAAAAGGAATTAGTTCTTCCCAAGAAAATAAGGACCTGATTAAATCCAATTTAATCGCCCCACTTCTCCAAATATTTTAATTACAAATTAAATACTTTAAATGTGTGCAGATTGTGTGTGCCTCTTTAGGTTCACCTTCAGCTAGACTTGGTTTGATTCCTAGAGTCCGCCCGTTACCATAGGTTGCCATCTAGCAATGGTCCATGGCACTAGAGACTAGGTGAATATACGGGGATGAACATTTAGGCTCTACAGTACATCTATCCTTCCGTCTACGGTCTCACCACTTAAGGTCTAGGGCACGGAAAATGCAGGTACCCATTTTGGACCTAAGTGTCGGTCTGTCCTTTACCAAAAGCCGCAAGGGAAACCTTCCCTTCTGTTCAGTTACAGTGGCCACAGATTTTAGGGACAAGACACAGAGCATTTGTGAGACTCAACTGTCAACACCTTATGACAGGAGACAGATCCTTTCTTGGAAACTGTTGTCACTCTGTACATTGGAGCTGCACTAGACATAGCTTATGACTACTCAAGTGTGCTTCTTGGCAATTTCTCACCATATCTAAGATACAGCTCTGATATACAGGTAAACTCAACAGTTCCTCAAGTCAAAGGACTTTGACCTGTACCGTTGGAACAAGTAACACACGTCATACCTAACCGACCCTACTCAAGGTCCTCCGTAAGATGGTTCCCGCGAGTCACCTCAGTCAGCTGCTACCTAGCAGGCCAACCCACTAACACTGCTTAGACGACCCTCGTCACCCGTCGATGAAATACGACAACAGGTGCTTAGTGCAAGTCTCAAGGGGAATCTCGGTACCCATTTTCGAGATTCCTTGACTTGGAATTTTCGGACTGATTCGTCAGGACGAATTTCATGGACCTACCTGCAAGCGTAGTCCCAGTCCCCAAAATACGTTTTTAGTCCATGGGCTTTGTTTGCGTAGTGAACAGATATATATATATAGCAGATAAAGTGATCACAAACAAAGTAATGCCAGATGAATATCACTTTTATTCATTAATAATTTATCAAAATCCTTGAAAATTGTTTAGACATAGGTTCGTCGACTTGGAGATTTTCGGACTGATTCGGTGGAACTGATTTCATGAACGTCGTCCCAGTCCCCGAAATGCGTTTTCAGTCCGTGGGCTTTGTTTGCGTAGTGAACAGATATATAAAGCAGATAAAGTGAACACAAACAAAGTAAATGCCAAATGAATTTCACTTCTTATTCATTAATGATTTTATTAAAACCTCGAAATTGTTCAGACATAGGATACAATTTGCCTACCAAGATTGGCTACATGGTCACCTATTCTAACACATCTGCCATATTTCATAGTCATACGATGCTGCTATGGCAAGCAGTATCCGAATGGACTTAGCCATTGCTACGGGCGAGTAGGTTTCCTCAAAGCCTGGCTTTGAAGGTTGTAACCTCCCCGTCAGCTCCAAGCTTACGTTTGTACGCCCATTTACACTCTACGGGTTTTACCCCTTTAGGTGGGTCCACTGGGGTCCAAACCTGGTTTGTACCCATCGAGTCCATCTCGGAGTTCATGGCCTCATGCCACTTATCCGAATCGATGTTCGACATTACTTTTCTGTACGTCTCTGGATCATTATCCAACTGACCGGTCAAGCCCAGAAACCCATACCTATCAGGTGCATGGGATACTCTGGCCGACCTACGGAGGACTGGAACATTACTAGTGGAACTACCAGCTCAAATGTCACTGTCGCCTCATGGGGTACCTCACTTGATTCCTCAAGGAGTACCTCATCGCATTTACTATGCGATGGAAAACCCTTTTCCAAGAACACTGCATTTCGCGAGACAAAAAACTTTTGCTTGGAGGGATCATAGAAATAATACCCCACAGTTTCTTTCGGATACCCAATGAACCTGCATAAACTAGACCTCGAGTCCAGTTTATCTCCCACTAATCTTTTGACATATGCGGGGCAACCCCACACTTTCAAGTATTTGTAGGAGGCATGCTTGCCTTGCTAAATCTCATATGTCGTCTCGGATATCTTCTTAAATGGCGCCAAGTTCAAAACTTAAGTTGCCGTCTCAAGAGCGTATCCCCAGAAGGAAAGGGGGAGTTCGGTAAAACTCATCATGGATCAGACCATGTCCAACAAGGTCCGATTCCTCCTTTCAGACACACCATTTAGCTGTGGTGTTCCAAGAGGGATCTACTGAGAGAGAATCCCATTCTCTTTTAGATAATCAGTAAACTCACCACTTAAATACTCTCCACCTCGGTCCGACCGAAGGGCTTTGATCTTTTGATCAGTTTGGTTCTCTACTTCAAGTCTGTATTCCTTAAACCTTCCAAAGGCTTCAGACTTGTACCTCATCAGGTAAACATAACCATACTGTGAGTGATCATCGGTAAAGGTTATGAAGTACGAGTAACCCATCTCTAGTCTGAGTATTTTGTGGGCCACAGACATCTGTACGGATCACATCTAATAGACTGTTGGCTAGCGTGCTTTGTTCAACAAAGGGTTTCTTGGTCATCTTTTCCTTCAGACAGGATTCACAGGTCGGTAGGTTGTCCAAATTGTCTATTTCTAGACTCTTTGAGTCCACCAACCTTCTTATCCTATCTTTGGAGATATGACCTAACATCACATGCCATATCTGTGCGTCATCATGATAATCCCATTTTCGTTTGTGTTCCACAGTCACAATCCAATTAGACTATTGAAGTATGTATAGACCGTTTACCAACGTACCAAGCAAATGAGAAATACCATCCTTTATAATGAAAAACCCATTTTTATTGATGGTAAATGAATATCCCTCCTTGTTAAGGACCGAGATAGATACAATATTTTTAATCATGCTAGGCTCATAGAAACAGTTGTTCAGTACAATCCTAACATGACTACTAATGGCTAACTCCATTGGTTCTACGGCTCCTGCAGCAATGGCCTTGCCATCGCCTAGCCTCAGGATCATCTCATCATTGGTAGCCTTCTGCTTCTTTACAGTGCCTGCAAATCATTGCAGATGTGAGCACCACACCCGGTCTCTAATAACCAGAAGCAGAATTAGTTAACATGTTTACTTCAACCACAAACATACCTGGGTTGGAGAGGAGTTGTGGGCACTCCCTCTTCCAATGCCCCTTTCCTTGGTAATGCATGCAGACATCATTTGTCTTGGACTGTTGAGAACTACGGGCCTTCCCCTTCCCTTTGCCCATCCCTACCAGAGCAACAAGGGCGCCTGGAGCGCGAGCAGGGGCTGCAACCGTCTTCCCCTTTCCCTTCTTCCTCCTCCAGCGTCCGGCCCTCTTGCCATTCGCCTTGGAGGTCGAAGCCTCTCCTAACAATACCGCCGACGCCGACTTGTGGGTTGTTGCCTCGTATTAGACCAACATGTTGATCAATTCATGAATAGACTTCTCAAGTCCGTTCATGTTGTAGTTTACAAAAAACGGGTCATAGGACGGAGGAAGCGGCTAGAGGATCACGTCAGTGTACGTGTCATTGTTAAGCCCAACTTTAAGGTCCTCGAGTTTCTCCACTAGGGAAAGCATCTTAACCCCATGACTTTGTACAGACAGTCCTATAGCAAGCTTGGTGCCAAAGAATGCTTTTGTGGTGGCATATCTAACATGCCTATCCGAAACCGCACAAACCTCGTTCATGCGGAGCATTATGGCGGAGACGTTGTCCAACCTCTCATTGCTTCTGGAGGTCGTTAGACATCGAAGCCAATATGATACTGCGCACTTTTCAGTTGTCCTCATGCCATTTCTCGAATGTCAAACGTTCTTCTGGCGTGGACCCCTCCGGTAAGCCGCTCGGCGGAGGCTCGTCCAAGACGTAGCCTTGGTTCTCAAAACCGAGGACAATCCTCAGGTTTCTTAGCTAGTCCGAGTAGTTCATTCCGTTGAACTTATTAGTCTCAAGTACCATGGTTAATGGATTCTTAGACATATCTACATTTATAAAATGTAAAGCATAAATTAGCATATGACGGTAATATTATTGTTCAAGTTGAAGACATGGTCTTTGAAAGAATCGGTACGGCCCGGGAATGCGGCAGAAGCGTAAAATAAAAGAAATTTAAAAACGATTTCAAAGGGGTGTTCCCTTTGAATTCCCGGGCATTCGGTGTGTTCAAAAGCATAATAACATACATAAAAATATGCTTGAACATGTGGCTAGAGGAGGAAACAAAAGGTACAATAATTTAAATAGAAACATACCTTTTTCGTTTCACATGTTCAACCGCAACAAGCTTTGATTCTCTTTTCGTTTCTTTTCCGTTCACCTTAGGATTCAAATTAGAACCCCTCTAATTTGTCAACACCACAGCAATGGAAGAAAATCTACATCTACTGCTAGGTAGAAGCTAGATCAAGGAAGAAACGAAAAAAACGTATTACACTATTGATTAGTGTATACGTCTTTCTCATGTTCTCATCTTGAATCCAATTCAAAGAGAACTCAAAAGAAGGAGAAAAAGCTGGAAATTTTCGTGGCTTGAGTGCTAGGGAGTGCAAGTTAGGGAGTTGAAAAGTGTATACATGTGTTGTGTAGTTGTAGGTAGTTTCCAAAAACCACCTACACACTAATGCACAACTTGTGCTCAACCTCCAACCATGTTAGCACAATATGTGGACCACCTAGCCATCATGGAAAGCCACATCATTTCTTACATGGAGCCACATCATTGCTTACATGGAGGACTTTCAACTCCTCTTAAACTTGCATCAAACCTTTGAGCTTTAATTTCAAGTCATGGACCGATTTTGACCGGTCTTGATTTAATCAAATTAAATCAAGTGATCCATGGGTTTTAAATTAATTCAATTTATTTTACACCTTATTGAAATCCAAAAGTTCATTTAATCCAATTAAATAAAGATAAGCTCAAACACTAATTAATTGATCCAATCAATTAATTGAACGAAACCCTATAAATTAATCCAATTAATTTAAAGGTATTAAGCCCAAAATTAATTAATACATTAATTAATTCTTGGGCCATCCATCCAATGGATTTTCCCAATAAATGATCCAATCATTTATATTCTGATTGAATTAATTTAATCCAATTAAATTAATTCACTTCTTCAAGAATTAATTCCAAATTAATTCCACTACTTCCATAGTGATTTATGTGTGACTCTTTAGGTTCACCCTCAGCTAGACTTGGGCTTGTGTCCAACACAACTGATTAATTAAATCCAATTTAATTAATTATTTCTGATTAACCATTAATCAAAAATGCTCGTTACCATGGGTGGCTGTCTAGCAACGGTCCATGGCACTAGAGACTAGGTGAATGTTGGCGTGAACATTTAGGCTCCAAACTCCATATAGGTACAGTCCTTCTGTCGACCATCTCCCGGCTTTAGTCTAGGGCATGGAATTGGGCGTCGGTTCCCATCCTGGACTAGGCAACTATGCTACCAACTCGAGACGCGTTTACTCTATTGATCGACCTAGGGAACCATTCCCTACTCAACCAATCGCTACGCCCGTAGACTTAATGAGTCGAAACCATCTCAGAGCGCATAGGAGACATAGCTATCAAATACTGACAGGGGACAGATTCTCTATTGGAATCCACCATCCTCACTACATACTCCGACTGAACTGGACAAGGCTTATAATGACCATATCAAAAGACACGGTCACCTCTCGCTAAATCCAAGATACAACCTTCATATGCATGTAACTGCCATGATTCCTCAAGTCCGAGGACTAATCCCGTACTATCGGAACCGGGAATTCTAGTCATACCGACCAAGCTTCCATATGACGATTCCCGCGAGTCAGTTCAGTCAGTCGACTATCTTGCCAACTAACCCACTAAAATTGCATAGACGACCTACGTCTGGCACCGATCAAACTCGGCACTCACCCAGTGAATGCAATACTTAGTGCAAGTCTCTATAGGACACTCGAGGGCCCAGTCTCGAGGTCCCGACTTAGAACATTTCACACCGACCCTTAAGGAGTTGGTTTCATAGCCGCCAACCTATGCGCAGCTCAACTCATGGGTTTTATCCAATTGGTCTGTGGGCATTTGTTGTGACATTGAAACACATTCAATGTAAGTAGTAAGCACAACAAACACATTTTTGCCAATGATGAATACTTACTTTATCTATCAGTATAATATTACTTTGATAAAGATCGACGAATAGTTCCCAGAACAGCCAATCTAATTGACTTTCTAGTCACCTATTCTAATAATCTCCCACTTGACCACAAAGCCAATTACCCATGTTGCTAAGATCCTTCTGAGTATGAGCAATCTACGATACAAGCTCGGTCTCGTGGGTCTACTATATTTCTCTGCCGAAGTGACATGATCCAACCTTGTCACCTCTTCCTACCATTGCTGCCATCAAAATGGTGGTTGTCTAAGAATTTTTCCATGGATCTGTGATGAGATCTCGGGCCGAAAACGCTTTTTGCCAAAGCCTAGTTGTTCGCCTCCAAGGCAACTACTGGCTCGGCCGTGCTAGGCACCACATCCATCTTATGGATGCGGTTTTCAACCCAAACTACTTTCCAGAAACGACTTTCAAAGTCGCCATACATTCGACTTTCATAATGACATGTCATGGTATCCTGCTTGAAACCTTTCGAAGCTACCACACTCACCATTAAGTCCAAATGTATATATATATTGAGACTAAACATTATTCATATGATTTTGGAAGCTAGTATCGCTATAGCCTTCTAGAATCAACCCTCCACAAAATGTGCATCAAGAACATTTCTTTAATCCTTATTCAGGTATTAAAGATATTCTCAACAGTTGTCTACTGCCTTCTCGGCACAAGCCTAATAACTGTTGTCATGCCCAAAGCATACACAACATCAGGCCCAATGCACGAACAATATTTTCATGCTGCCTAAGGCAAAGACGTAGGGGATGTCAAACATCTAAGCTTTCTCATTAGTCTAACGTGACTGAGTCTTGAACAGCTTAACCCTGTATAAAGGAATCCAATTCCTATCATGGAGAATTGCGTGAACAACGGTCGTGTTTCAGTGTTTCCTAATATCTTAAATTCATTCCAAATGAATAAGACATTACACACTAAACACTTGGAACAAAACTATTCTCCCACTGACCTTAAAGCCTGTTACTGATCGAGTCATACTCCGTATGAACTCGTCAAAACAAATATTCCAGTTATACAAAATTTCAAACCCAGTTTGAATTTTCATAATGGATCCAATAGCTCTAAGCCATTGATCCAAACCCGATGTCCAACATCGCCCCTCCTTGTATCTTTTGGATGATAATCCAATTGACCGGACAGGCCCAAAAACCTATACCTCTTAAGTGACTAAGGTATTCTGGTTATCCCTAGGAGGACTGGAATATAGTCAGTGGAATAATATAATTACAAATGATGTTTGCATTATTCTGCATTAAAACTGCACAAATCAAACACCTAGTCTAATTTGTCTCCCACTAGTCCCTTGACGTATGTAGGACCATCCCATGTACTCAAGAACTTTGTAAGATGCAGGCTTGTCGCCCATATCCTATATGACAACTAGATCATGACTATTAGAAAATGCCATGTTTCTTAACTTGGCAACCTTTCAAGTCCATGTCCAGACGGTTTAAGGTAATCCAGTGAAACCCCGATCGAACCAAGTATAACAAGATTCGATTTCTCCCTTATCAGAGACCGTTCAACCATGGTCCTTATAGGAAGAATTCCACTAAGTGAGAATTCCATTCTCATCTGGATATTCAAGAGCTCGTACTAAATACACGCCCCTTCGATCTAACCGACAGGTTTAATTTTGCAATCAGCTTGGTTCACCACTCCAAGTCTAATTCCCCGAACCTATCCAAGGTCCTTAGACTTGTGAACCCTCTTCTAGTATTGTGTATTCAGCAACCTACGAATGTCTAAATGGATCCAATCCGATAGACTTTTGGCAAGCCCACTTTGTCCAACAAAGAAGCCTTATAGTCTTTCCATCTCAGAGAGAACTTGTAAGCTAGTCGACTCAAATTGTCTATCGCTAGATTCTTTGAATCTTCTAACTTACTCATCCTTAACTAAAGGAAAACCATCCTAGCTTATGGATGCCAAATTCGTAAGTTTATCTTGATTATCCATTTTAATCATTTGATTTGAGTACTCATAATCCAATTATGGGATAATGTTTAAGGATTATTATGTATCCCACCTAGCAGACAAGAATAGTCATTCTTTGTCAAATAAAGTAATTTAATTGATCAAACGTATGTAATTAAAAAAAACTGTCCAATAGTACATAAAAACATACTTCGATCATGCCAGGTTATATATTTCCTTTCAAACTCTATCCTAACATGATCACTGCTATGCTAAGCCTAACTAGTCCCTAGTATTTGCAGCAGTGGCCCTGCCATCGCTAAGCCTTAGGACTTGTCTTGGCTTTCTACTCATAACCATCTGCAAACCATTCGCAGATTATGATTAACTAGTATCCAATACCAAAGAGTAGAACAATAATCATGTTGGTACTCAATTCAAATGTACCTTCATTGGAGAGGAGCTTGGGACACTCCGTCTTCCAATGTCCCTTTTCGCGATAATTAATGCACACATCGTTTGGAATCTATGACTTTGACTGCCGAACCCTCTTCCTCTTTCCTTTACCTCCGCCCAGCGGTGTAACAGGATCACCCGAAGTGCTAGCAACGACTGATGTTGTCTTAGCTTTCTTCCTCTTCCAGCGTCCGACACCCTTGCCTTTCGCTTCTGAGGTCAACGCCTCTCCCACTAGTACCACCGGCGCAGATTTTTCAATCATTACCTCGTACCGGACCAACATATTTATCAAGTCGACAATAAATTAGTCGAAGGAGGTAGAAAGAGACTGAAGGATCACGTCGATTTACGTCTCTTTTTCAAGATTAGCTTGGAGGTCTTTGAGCTTCTCCACAAGGGATAGCATCATCACTCCATGCTCTTGTACAGACGACCCTTCTGTCATCTTAGCTCCAAAGAATGCCTTCGTTGCAGCGTATCTAACATGCCGGTCCGAGACCGCATAGATATCTTGCAAATGAAGCATAATTGAGCCAACATCATCTAGCCTATCGTACTGCTACTGGATCTCGTTAGTCATCAAGGCCAGTACGATGCTGCGGACCTACCGATGGTCAACATGCATCTTCTCGAACGCCAGGCGTTCTTGAGGCATTAACCCATCCGGCAAGGCCTGAGGAAGATCCTTATCCAGAATGTAAGTCTGGTTCTCGAAATGTAAGACTTATCTTAAAATTTCGCAGCCAGTTGTTTGTAGTTTGTTCCATTAAACATATTAGCCTCTAGTATTGGCGTTAGTGGATTCTTAAACATATACATTGAAAATGTAAACAGAAAAACATTAAGTAGATTATAGTAATATTATGTTCAAGTTAAGACTTGGTCTTTGGTCATTAACCCCTCCCACTATTTCTGCGAAAGCCCATCACTCTCAAATGGGGTTCTGGGAAACCATTTTCTAGTGGGCTTGAGGTCCACAACCGCAATTGTCCATGCCCCGCTTTTACGATTCACACGGAAAAAGGCTTTGTGGGAGGTAACCTATTCCATTCTCATCCAATGAGATCCCCAAGTTATTTTGCCTCGCCTCTTCACATGATCCCGAGGACTCCAAGCGAATCATGTTACTCAGCGTTAGGTCCGACCCATCAACCAAATGAATATCTCAACTATTGCACCCCACGACTCGTCAGACAGGGAAATAGGAGCATATTCGTTTGTTCATAACAATAGCACAGCTTTCTTCCATTCCAAACGTGCCACGACTTGTGAGACCACGAATGGGTGAAAGTAGCTTCCTCACTACATTGCTATGGATGGAAGGCTTGGATCTAAATCAAACTATTTGACTTTTTAATCCATTAATGGGCCTAATATTTACTTGGACCATCCAAGTGAGAGTTAAGTTTATTTGTGACCGAGACCTCATCATTAAGAAAGTTTGCATGCTTGAGTTCTAACATTGAATATAAAGAGATGCATTCCAAACACATCATACATCAAATATTAAAACATAGACCACATGCAAAAATAAGCCTAGTACGCCCCTGTTGGATGATCACAAGCCCAATCCTATGTGATCCACTGAGCCCGTAGTGGATCTATGGTCAATATAGGGTGGCCTACACTATTACAAAATTATAACCCATTATCATTCTAATGGGCCTTGTAACGCCTCTTCATTCTTTGGACTCTCCCTCGTGGGCTCCATCCAACGGGCCTCTTCTTGGGCCTCCATCGCCATGAAAATGCTTCCTTACAATTTATTACAAAAATAAATCCTCACCAACCTAACTACACTCATTACAACTTAAATAAGAAACCCCAATCAGAATTTGGGGGAGTACAAAAGGAGGGAGAAAGCAAGCCTTATTATTTGAAGGCTAAAAACGAGAGAGAGAAAGAGAATAATAAAATAAAGACGCACGCAGGCCTCACCCAACAAAAATGAAACCATACATAAGGGCCATGGGCTTTGTGATCATCCCCATTGTTTATCCAATAAACAATTAATACACATTTATATCAAATATAAATATGCCCAATAAATAAATACATCCAATGCATTTATAAAAATGATACCCAATATCATAAACAACAACATAATTATATGCAGAAATATATATATTTATAATGCAATTAAAAATGGATATCAAGTATCATACATCCAATGTATCAAAAAATATTTTTTTGTTTGGAATCCATTTCAAAATTAATCTAAGACACAATTTAATTTTAGAAAAATTCAATTTAACTAAAATTAAAATTAGCCAAAATAAATTATTTCAAAAAATATGCATAAATGTGTAAAATCCAATTTTTCAGGTAAAAACGGCAAAAACGGCCTAGCCGTTCGAAACCGGCTGGCCGGCAGTACTGCCGGTCGCACGCCCGCTGCCGGCCAGCGCCTGCGCGCACGCTGGCACTGTGCGGCCGGCAGCTGCTGCCGGCTGCACTGTTTTGAACCCAATTTTTTTTTATTAAATATCTGCATTAAAATTAAAACTAAAACATGCATTTACAAAAAATCCAATTTTCAAAAATGCATGGATAATTTTCAAAAATGCATGGATATCCATAATTAAAAGCAAAATTAACACATATTCTTTTAAACACATAATCATGCTTAAAACCGTAAAACATGCTTTCCAAAAGCAAATTAAACATGTTGAACATGCTCATCACATAAAAAGATGTTATTCCTAAAGCCACAACACCGAACCGGGCTCTGATACCATTGAAAGAATCGGTACGGCCCGGGAACGCGGTGGAAGCGTAAAATAAAAGCGATTTAAAAACGATCTCAAAGGGGTGTTCCCTTTGAATTCCCGGGCGTTCAGTATGTTCAAAAGCATAATAACATACATAAAAATATGCTTGAACATGTGGCTAGAGAGGAAACAAAAGGTACAATAATTTAAATAGAAACATACCTTTTTCGTTTCACATGTTCAACCGCAACAAGCTTTGATTCTTTTTTCGTTTCTTTTCCATTCACCTTAGGATTCAGATTAGAACCCCTCTAATTTGTCCACACGACAGCAATTGAAGAAAATCTACATCTACTGCTAGGTAGAAGCTAGATCAAGGAAAAAAACGAAAAAAACGTATTACACTATTGATTAGTGTATACGTCTTTCTCATGTTCTCATCTTGAATCCAATTCAAAGAGAACTCAAAAGAAGGAGAAAAAGCTGGAAATTTTTCGTGGCTTGAGTGCTAGGGAGTGCAAGTTAGGGAGTTGAAAATTGGAATCCTACACACTAATGCACAACTTGTGCTCAACCTCCAACCATGTTAGCACAATATGTGGACCACCTAGCCATCATGGCAAGCCACATCATTGCTTACATGGAGCCACATCATTGCTTACATGGAGGACTTTCAACTCCTCTTAAACTTGCATCAAACCTTTGAGCTTTAATTTCAAGTCATGGACCGGTTTTGACTGGTCTTGATTTAATCAAATTAAATCAAGTGATCCATGGGTTTTTAATTAATCCAATTAATTTTAAACCTTATTGAAATCCAAAAGCTCATTTAATCCAATTAAATAAACATATGCTCAAACACTAATTAATTGATCCAATCAATTAATTGAACGAAACCCTAAAAATTAATCCAATTAATTTAAAGGTATTAAGCCCAAAATTAATTAATCCAATTAATTAATTCTTGGGCCATCCATCCAATGGATTTTCCCTATAAATGATCCAATCATTTATATTCTCCTTGAATTAATTTAATCCAATTAAATTAATTCAATTCTTCCGGAATTAATTCCAAATTAATTCCACTACTTCCATAGTGATTTGTGTGTGACTCTTTAGGTTCACCCTCAGGTAGACTTGGGCTTGTGTCCAACACAGCTGATTAATTAAATCTAATTTAATTAATTATGTCTGATTAACCATTAATCAGGAATGGCCGTTACCATGGGTGGCCGTCTAGCAACAGTCCATGGCACTAGAGACTAGGTGAATGTTGGCGTGAGCATTTAGGCTCCAAACTCCATATAGGTATAGTCCTTTTGTCGACCATCTCCCGGCCTTAGTCTAGGGCATGGAATTGGGCGTCGGTTCCCATCCTGGACTAGGCAACTATGCTATCAACTCGAGACGCGTTTATTCTATTGATCAACCTAGGGAACCATTCCCTACTCGACCAATCGCTACGCCCGTAGACTTAATGAGTCGAAACCATCTCAAAGCGCATAGGAGACATAGCTATCAAATACTAACAGGGGACAGATTCTCTATTGGAATCCACCGTCCTCACTACATACTCCGACTGAACTGGACAAGGCTTATAATGACCATATCAAAGACACGGTCACCTCTCGCTAAATCCAAGATACAACCTTCATATGCATGCGACTGCCATGATTCCTCAAGTCCGAGGACTAATCCCGTACTATCGGAACCGGGAATTCTAGTCATACCGACCAAGCCTCCAAGGCATCTATATGACGATTCCCACGAGTCAGTTCAGTCAGTCGACTATCTTGCCAACTAACCCACTAAAATTGCATAGACGACCTACGTCTGGCACCGATCTAACTCGGCACTCACCCAGTGAATGCAATACTTAGTGCAAGTATCTATAGGACACTCGAGGCCCAGTCTCGAGGTCCCCGACTTGGAACGTTTCAGACCGACCCTTAAGGAGTTGGTTTCATAGCCGCCAACCTATGCGCAGCTCAACTCAATGGGTTTAACCAATCGGTCTGTGGGCATTTGTTGTGATATTGAAATACATTCAATGTAATTAGTAAGCACAACAAACACATTTTTGCCAATGATGAATACTTACTTTATCAATCAGTATAATATTACTTTGGTAAAGATCGACGAATAGTTCCTAGAACATCCAATCTAATTGACTTTCTGATCACCTATTCTAACAGTCTTTTAGTCTTTAACCTTCCCACTATTTATACGAAAGTCCGCCACTCTCAAGCGGAGTTTTGGGAAACCATTTCCTAGTGGGCTTGGGATCCACAAGCGTAATCTCCATGCCCCGCTTTTACAATTCACATGAAGAAGACCTCGTGGGAGATATCCAATATCATTCTCATCCAATGAGATTCCCAAGATATTTTGCCTCACCTATTCGCATGGTTCTGAGGACTCCAAGCGAACCATGTTACTCAGTATTGGGCCCGACCCATCAACAAAATCAAGCCTCAAATTATCGCCCCCATGACTCATAAGACAGGGAAACATTGAGTGCAGTCTATTTTTTCACAACAATGGTGCAGCTTTTCCCTAGTCCAAGTGTGCCACGACTTGTGAGACCACACTTGGGTAGTGGTAGCTTCCTCACCACATTGCTGTGGATGGAAGGCTCGGACAAATCAAAATGTCATTTTGATCCAAGTCCATTCTGGGCTTAATATTTAATTTGGTCCAACCAAATGAGAGTTTAATGTATGACCAAGACCTCATCACATTAAATTGTGTTTTAGCATGCATAAATTCTAATATTTAAAAACGATTAAATAAATACTCCGCATGCAGAAAACATAGCATATCCCTGTTAGGATGATCACAAGCCCAACCTATGCGACCCACTGAGCCCGCAGTGAGTCTATGGTCTGTCTAGGGTGGTCCTATATTATTACAAAATAATATACCCATTGTCATTCCAATGGGCCTTGTAATGCTCTTGTTTCACGCCTTGATGCTCCACCTTGGGTCTCCGACTCCATAAGCTTGTTAAAATTAAAACCTCACCAATCCTATCTACTCTCCTTACAATTGAAAGTAATACATAGGCAATAAAAAACCAGCCTTAACATCATGAGGCTGAAATATAGGAGATGATAGTCCCAAAACAAGAGGCACGTAGGCCCCACCTAACAGAAATGTAAATAATCATACATTCATCCATACACAAGGTCTAGGGCTTTTGAGATCATCCCATGTTGATCCCATCAACACACACAACATAATTATTCTAAATAATCATGCTTAAACCATGGATATTCCAAATATCCAAGTGATGTCCAACATCACAAAGCGTAAATACATAAACAATATGCAAAAATTTAAATTTTAAATTCAATGGAAATTATAAATAATGCATCCAATGCATGTATTAATCCAAAATTAATTAAGCAAATTTGATCTAAGGAACAATCGAATTATTCCAAAATCAAATGTGCATAATTAATACATTTTCAGAATAATGTGCAGAAAAAAATAAAAAAAATCAAATATTTCGGAAAACGTCGAAGAACGGCACAAAACAGCCCCGTCGTCCGTGCTGGCCTCGGCCGGCAGCGGCATGCCTGCGCACAACGTGCGCGCTGGCCAAAGCCCAGTGCATGCAGGCGCCCGCCTGCGCGTGGCCGCGGTATGCGCGGCCGCCCCTGCCAGCACGCACGCTAGCAGGCACGCCGGCCAGGCCTGCATGCAGGCGTGAGCTCGCGCGCGCCCGGCAGGGGAGGCAGCCAACAACTGCCGCTGTTGTCCGTTTTACCATAATATTTCGACATTCTTTTTAGAACAAATCAATAAAAATAAACTGAAAACAAACATGCAAATTTTAGATCCAATCTCACATAATTTGCATGCTTAACGTCCATCAAATTTAAACAATTGAATCATCATATTTATTCATATATTCATGCAATCAAACATGCCATTAAAGCCGTAAAAGCAAGTAGATCTATGCCCCTTACATCGAACCGGGCTCTGATACCACTTGAAGGACAAGCGGATCCGCTTGGGAGCGCGAGCGGAAGCGAGAAATGCAAAAAATAATAGGATAGCATGAATTAAATTGCATATAAGAGCACAATCCCAAGGGGTGTACACTTGTATACTCAACCGGGCGTTCGATGTATGATGTATTAATATTTAAAACATATATAGCACATAGGGCATAGATGAAATGTAAATCTACGAAAGTGTATATAACCGTTACCTTTGTAGATTTCACGTGTGCGCGGTTACTTGCATTGTTCCTTCTCCGGAATGCTCACGGAGTCCAAACATATGGACTCTCCAAAGATGATCCAAACCACACCGGAAGAAACTCACGTTCTCCTTGCTAGAAGAAAACGGGTTTATGAAGGAATCAGTTCAAGAGAATAAACACTATGAATTAGTGTTCTCTTAAACCTACTTTGTTCTTCCTTTTGATCCAAGATCGAAATGAAGAACACAAGTGGGAGAGGGAGAGAGAGGCCGAGAGAGAGAGAGAGAGAGAGAGAGAGAGGAGAGGGGCCAAAAGTTCCTTCTTCTTTTCCTAGAAAAGATGAATAATGATTCTCTTACACAAGGTGTTGTATATACTCATATATACATAATTAATGTGATTATTGGAATGTGTCTAGGTTCATAATGGGATGTCTAGATACATCCCAATCAATCACTATTAATTCTTAAATCAAGCCTACTAATTTTTAAGGTATGATCAAAAATCATACCAAAAGGAAAGGGATTGATTGGAGTTGATTTGTCTCCTACCAAAAGAGACAAGTCAACCGCCCCCTTGCATGCAACATACCTCAATTTTGCTTCCTCCTAGGGAGCATTTTCGACCATGATCAATATGGGAGAAGTCCAACTTCTTCCTATTCCAAAATAGGAATTAATTTTCCTCTCGGGTCAAAATTTAACAGATCGGTTTTATCGTAATCCAATTACGACGAACCCTAAATAAATCCAATTCAATGTCCATTTAAATTATTCCCGTTGGTCTTTTTAATCCAATCAAAAGATCCAACGTCTCAACTTTCCATATTTAATCGATAAATCTAATTTACCGATTAAACGAGGGCCCGATACAATATCGACCCGTCCATCCAATGGATTATCCCTTAAGTAATCCAATTACTTATTTATCCTTCGAGAATGACTCCAAGTCAATCTCTCAACCTTCTTGGTGATTTGAGTGTGACCCTTTAGGTTCACCCTCAACTAGACTTAGGCCCATGTCCCACAAGGGCCCGTTACCATGGGTGGCCGTCTAGCAACGGTCCATGGCACTAGAGATTAGGTGAATGTTGGCGTTAACATTTAGGCGCCGATTCCGTACGGGTACGGTCCTTTCGTCTACCGTCTCCCGATCTTAGTCTAGGTTATGGAATTGGGCGTCGATTCCCATCCTTGACTAGACATTCTGCTTAATATTCGAGACCACGCATGCCTCATTGCGTCGACACAGGAAACCATTCCTTGTTCGACCAACCATTTTGTGAGTTGTTAACCGTGGTCTGTGGGCTTTGTTGCGATATAAGTAAAACACCGTTTTAACATATGTGAAATGAGCGCAACAAAGTATGTTCCATTGGTGACGAATACTCATTTTATTCATCACATAATATTACATTACATCAAGTTGTCAAATAGGTTACAAAATGCCAAACTTATTGGCTTTCTGGTCACCTATTCTAACATTCACTGCACAAGCAAAGCCCACAGACTGAAATCACATTCCAGGAAACTGAAACTACACATTGGATGATAGGTTCATGAAATCAGTTTCACCGGATCGGTCTGAAGTACTCTAAGTCTCCAAGTCAAGAATCTCGAGACAGGGCAACGAGAATCCAATTGAGATTTGCACTAAGCATCTGCTGTCGTGTTTCATCGACAAGTGATGAGGCTTATCCATGCAGTGTTAGTGTTTCGGCCAGCTAGGTGGCTGCTGACTGGGGTGACTCACGGGAACCGTCATATGGAAGACCTTGAGTTGAGTCAGTCAGGTATGACCTGTGTTCCCATTTCCAACAGTACAAGTTGATCCTTGTGTTGGAATAGGTGACCAGAAAGCCAATAGGTTTGGCAATTTGTAACCTATCCGACAACTTGATGTGAATGTAATATTATTATGAGATGAATAAGATGAGTGTTTCTCACCAATGGTACCTTCTTTGTTGCGCTCGTCTTACATTTGTTAAAACGGGGTTTAACTTATATCGCAACAAAGCCCACAGACCATGGATAACAACTCGTGCAGTTGGGCCACGCATTGGATGGTGGTCATGAAACCAACTGATTAAAAGTTGGGTCTGAAACGTTCCAAGTCGAGGACCTCGAGACAGGGCATCGAGAGTCCTATTGAGACTTGCGTCAAGAGTCGTGTTCATTGGATGAGTGTTGTGTTTCATCGGCGACAAGCGTGGGACGCCTACACGATCTTGATGGGTTGGTCGACTGGGGTCGAGCCGACTGGACTGACTCGCGGGGATCATCATATGGAAGCGTTGGAAGCTTGGTCGGTATGATTGGTTTTCCCCGGTTTCGATAGTACGGGAGTAATCCTCAGACTTGAGGGATCATGGCAGTCGCGTGCACAGGACGGCTGTATCTTGGATCTGGCGAGAGGTAATCATTCTGTAAGATGATTATCATAAGCCTTGTCCAGTGCAGTCGGAATATGTAGCGAGGACGGTGGATTCCAAGAAGAGGATCCGTCCCCTGTCAGTATATGACAGAGGTATCTCCTATGCACTCGGAGACACGTACATGCTGTTTGAAGCTGTGGCCACAGTGGTTGGTCGAACAGGGAATGGTTTCCTGTGTCGATGCAATAAAGCATACGTGGTCTCTAGTATTGAGCATAGATGCCTAGTCAAGGATGGGAACCAACGCCTAATTCCATACCCTAGACTAAGGCCGGGAGACGGAAGACGGAAGGATCGTACCCGTACGAAATCGGCGCCTAAATGTTCACGCCAATTCACCTAGTCTCTAGTGCCATGGACCGTTGCTAGACGACCACCCATGGTAACGGGCCCTTGTGGGACACGGGCCCAAGTCTAGCTGAGGGTGAACCTAAAGGGTCACACACAAATCACCGAGGAGGTTGAGAGATCGACTTGGAGTCAATCTCGAAGGATAAAATAAGTAATTGGATTACTTAAGGGAAAGTCCATTAGATGGACGGGCCGATATTGTATCGGGCTTTCGTTTAATCGGTAAATTGTATTTTCGATTAAATATGGAAAGTTGAGACGTTGGATCTTTTAATTGGATTAAAAGATCAACGGGAATAATTTAATTGGACATTAAATTGAATTAAATGTTGGGTTCGTCGTAATTGGATTACGATAAAACCCGGTCCGTTAAATTATACCCGATAGGAGAAATAATTCCTAATTTGGAATGAGAAGAAGTTGGACTTCTTTCCTTAATTAAACATGGCCGACACGCTCCCTTGGAGGAAGCAAAATCAGCCATGTTTCATGCTAGGTGGTATGTTGACTTATCTCCTTTGGAAAGAGACAAATCAACTCCAATCAAGCTCTTCCCTTTTGGTATGATTTGATCATACCATAAATTTTGGTAGGCTTGATTGAAGAATTGATGGTGATTGATTGGAATGAATCTAGACATCCTTGGATGAACCTAGACACATTCCAATAATCACATTAATTATATATATATATTAGAATATACAACACCTAGCATAAGTGATTCATTATTCATCTTTTTCTAAGAAAAAGAGAAGACAAAAATCCTCTCCTTTCTCTCAATTTTCGTGCTCCCTCCCTCTCTTACACTTGTGTTCTTCACTTGATTTTGAATCAAGAAGAAGAACAAAGTAAGTTTAAGAGAACACTAATTCATAGTGTTCTTCTCTTAAACCGATTCCTTCCTAAACACGTTCTTTTCTAGCAAGAAGAACTTGTGTTTCTTCCGGTGTGGTGTGGATCACCTTTGGAGAATTCATACGTTTGGATTTCATGAGCATTCCGGAGAAGGAACAACGCTAGTAGCCGGGAGCATACGCTAAACAATCAAAGGTAACGGTTTATTATGCTTTTATTGATTTCATTTATATATCTATGCCATATGTGTTTTAAATATATGTTTTAATATTTACACATCCTACATCGAACGCCCGGTTGAGCACCCAAGGGTACACCCCTTGGGATTCGCGTATTTTGAATTAGATTTAAATTTACGCACTTATCTCGCTTTTCTCTCTTCCGCTCGCGCTCCCGGGCGGATCCGCTTGTCCTTTCAAGTGGTATCAGAGCCAGGTTCGATGTAAGGGGCATAGATCTATGTGTTTGGCATGATCTACTTGCTTTTAAATGGCTTTATTCGCATGGATTACATAAATATATGAATAATATGATGATTCAATTGTTTAGATTTAATGGACTTTTGGCATGCTTAATTTTGTTAGATTGGATCTAAAATTGCACGCTTATTTTCAGAATAATATTAATTTTATTGTGCTGAAACAGTTTTAAAAAAAAAAAAAAAATTTGGTCGGGCCGGAAGTGGCCGCGCGCAGGCGGGCGTCTGCCCGCGGATGCTGCGCACAGGCGCGCGCCCGCTGCCCTGTGCGCGCGGGCGGGCGGCCTGTTAGAATAGGTGACCAGAAAGTCAATGGTATTGGCTGTTTTGAGAACCATTCGTCAATCTGTGAACAAGTAATATTATGTTGATGAATGTAGTAAGGATTCATTGGCATGAGTTTGTTGTACTTACTGCTTGCATCGTTACGATGTCACAACAAACGCCCACAGACTGAAATAACATTTCGGGAAATTGGAACTACGCTTGGAGGTAGGTTCATGAAATCAGTTTCGCCGAATCAGTCTAAAATACTCCAAGTCAAAGGAATCTCGAGACAGGGCATCGAGAATCCATTTGAGACTTGCACTAAGCATCTGCTGTCGTGTTTCATCGACGGGTGACGAGGATCGTCTAAGCAGTGTTAGTGGGTCGGCCTGCTGGGGAGCGGCCGACTGAGGTGACTCGCGGGAATCGTCATATAGAAGCTACTCGGGCTTGGTCGGTATGACTCGTATTCCCGGTTCCGATAGTACGGGATTAGTCCTCGGACTTGAGGATCACGACAGTCCCCTACATACTAAGGCTGTATCTTGGATCTGGTGAAATTTGACCGATTATATCACATGGTCATCATAAGCCTCGTCCAGTGCAGTCGGAGTATGTAAGAACGGTGAATTCCAAGATAGGATCTGTCCCCTGTCAAAGGTGTTAGAATAGGTGACCATGTAAGCCAATTTTGGCGGGTATATGTAACCTATGTCTAGACAATTATGGGTGTTTGATAAATCATTGATGAATAAAGAAGTGAATTTCATTTGGCATTACTTTGTTTGTGTTCACTTTTCTATATCTGTTCACTACGCATGAAAGAAATCGGTGGATCGGCCCGGGAGATGAGCGCGTATAGCGGAAGCGCGGAATAGTGCGTAATAAAAATTACAAAGCATAATTAAATGGAATTTAAAATATGCATAATATTCATAAACGAATCAAGGGGTGTGCCCTTGATTCTCCCGGGCGTTCGGTGTATCTCATGTTCAATAAAACACAACATGGAGGCCATAGAATTGAAATCGAAAAAACGAAATTAAAGAACCTACCCGGTTGTAGTTTTGTCTTCGTTCGGCTACATGCATTTCCCCGTTTTGCACCAAGATCTCAAGAAGAGACCCTCTAAATCATCTCACTCGCTCCACCGAAAAGCAAACAACCCTTGTGCTAGCAAGAAATAATTTGAGGAGAAGAGACATCGATAGACGCTATGAATTAACGCAATCAATGTCTCTTATGTTCTTAACTTGAATAAATCAAGAAGAACAAAGTAGTATTCTTGGAGAGAAGAAAGAGGAGTGGACGAATTTGAGAGGGAATTTGAGAGATGAGAGTTGTAGAGAATAGTAGGTGTAAGTGTGTGTTTTTTGAGTATTTATAGAAGATGGAATTCCTATTCCTTCTCAAACTCTTCCAAAGAGACACACTTTGACTAGGATTTTGACCTAGTCAAATCCTAGTCAAATTAGGCTTTTGATTAAGTCAAATTAATCATGGCCCTTCATCTCATCATTCTCTAGATCAAATCTTGTCCATCCATTTTGATGGGCTTTATGGAATGGGCCTATTTAATTCTAAATTAAAAATTCCCATGGACTTTATATTAAAATCCTATTTAATATACTAAGCCCATTAATTAATTAATGGAATGGACTTTATTTAATTCCAAATTAAATAGTCCATGGACTTTATATTAAATCCTATTTAATACCAAGCCCATTAATTAATTCCATAGAATGGGATTATTTAATTCTAAATTAAATAGTCCCATGGACTTTATATTAATCCTATTTAATATACTAAGCCCATTAATTAATTAATGGAATGGACTTTATTTAATTCCAAATTAAATAGTCCATGGACTTTATATTAAATCCTATTTAATACCAAGCCCACTAATTAATTAATTCATCCTTTTAATCTAATTAAAAGGAAAGCCCATGCTTTGTAAAATTCATAAATCTAATTTATGAACTCAAGCCCGATTATTCCAAATAATACATCGAGGCTTGTATCTCCAAGAAGTATAATTTAATTCCATTAAATTAAACCTTCTCCCGGAATTAATTCCAAATTAATTCCCTTTCATTTGGTGTAGCGGGTGTGACTCTTTAGGTTCACCTTTCAGCTAGACTTGGACCTACTTTTCATTATTTCATAACTAAAGTAGTCCGTTACCATGGGTGGCCATCTAGCAACGGTCCATGGCACTAGAGACTAGGTGAATTTATGATGTGAACATTTAGGCTCCGAGTTATACGCAGGTGCGGTCCTACCGACGCTCGATACGTACGGGTACGGTCCTACTGTCGCCTGTCTCCCGGCCTTTAGTCAAGGGGTCGGTTCCCATCGTTGACTAGGCAACTATGCATAATGCTCGAGATAGGTTTAACTCGACGTAGGAAATCCTTTCCCACTACATCAAGTGCTATGGCCATAGACATTGTGAGTCTAAACCATCTCCGAGCGCATAGGAGATCTTGCTGTCATATCCTTTGACAGGGGACAGATCCTATCTTGGAATTCACCGTTCTTACATACTCCGACTGCACTGGACGAGGCTTATGATGACCATGTGATATAATCGGTCAAATTTCACCAGATCCAAGATACAGCCTTAGTATGTAGGGGACTGCCGTGATCCTCAAGTCCGAGGACTAATCCCGTACTATCGTCCCGGGAATTGCGCGAATGCGGAAGCGCGGTAAAAATAAACATACAAAAATAAAAGGCATGCTTTTAATTTAAAAGAACACGCTGAAGGGGTGTACCCTTGAGGTTCCCGGGCGTTCGGTGTATCTCATGATTATAAAACTAATAAAGAAATAATGGAGGCCATAGAGTTGAAAATTAAAGAGGGACGAAAATCTTAAACGAGACCTACCCGTTGTCGTTTTCGTCTTCAACTACTACTCGCGTTGTTCCCGTTTTGCACCAAGACCTCGTTCTTGAGATCCTCCAAATCGTGACACACGATCCACCTACGTATCTTGCACGTCGTGCTAGCAACGAACAAGTGTATAAATTTTGGAGTGGACGAATCAATAACACGTTATCAATTAACGGTATTGGTTCGTCTAAGTTCTTGATGTTCCAAGAACAAAAAGAACTAAGAAATATTTTCTTGGAGGAGAGAGGGGACGGACGAGAGATAGGAGAGGGGGAGAGTGTGTGTTGTGTGTGTTTTTCAAGAATCATCATCATACAAATGTTGGAAAGCTAGAGGTTTATATAGAGGAAGAGTTTAATCCTCTTTAAACTCAAACTCTAAGTAATCTAATTTGACTAGGATTTTGACCTAGTCAAAGTCCTAGTCAAACTAGTGTTTGACCTAGTCAAACGAATCCTATCCTTCCATCTCCCCTTTCCATCTCAACCGTTGATTTTAATTTAATGGAATATTTAAATCCTATTAAATATTCCAAAAGGTTAAAAGAATAAATATAATATAATAAATAAATATTATAATTTATTCTAAGTCCATTAAATCAATCCTTTTAATAAATCCTATTTATTAATTTAATTCCCTTTATCAAATAGAAGGAATTAATTTCTCCAAGAAAATATAGGACCCGATTAAATCTAATTTAATCATTCCTTTACTCCAATATTTAATTCCAAATTAAATACTAAGTGTGTGTGGATAGTGTGTGACTCTTTAGGTTCACCATTCAGCTAGACTTGGTCGGATTCCTAGAATCCATCCGTTACCATGGGTGGCCATCTAGCAACGGTCCATGGCACTAGAGACTAGGTGAAATATTCGGGGATGAACATTTAGGCTCTAACAGTACACTTGTCCTTCTGTCTTCGGTCTCATCACTTAGAGTCTAGGGCACGGAAAAAGCAGGTACCCATTTTGGACCTAAGTGTCGGTCTGTCCTTACTAAACTCCGCAAGGGAAACCTTCCCCTTCTGTTCAGTTACTGTGGCCACAGATTTCAGGGACAAGATACAGAGCATACATGAGACTCAACTGTTAACACCTTTTGACAGGAGACAGATCCTTTCTTGGAAACTACTGTCACTTTGTACACCCGAGCTGCACTAGACATGGCTTATGACTACTCAAGAGTATTTTGGCAATCTCTCACCATATCTAAGATACAGACCTGATGCACAGGTAAACTCAGCAGTTCCTCAAGTCAAAGGACTTGGCCTGTACTGTTGGAACCGGGAATACACGTCATACCTTGCTGACCGTACTCAAGGTCCTCCGTAAGACGGTTCCCGCGAGTCACCTCAGTCAGCTGCTTCCTAGCATGCTGACCCACTAACACTGCTTAGACGAACTTCGTCACCCGTCGATGAAACACGACAACAGATGCTTAGTGCAAGTCTCAAAGGGAATCCCGGTACCCATTTTCGGGACTCCTTGACTTGGAGATTTCCGGACTAATTCGGTGTGACTGATTTCATGGACCTACCTCCAAGCGTAGTCCCAGTCCCCAAAATCATTACTCAGTCCGTGGGCTTTGTTTGCGTAGTGAACAGAAATGTAAATGCAGATATAAGTGAACGTAAACAAAGTATTGCCATATGAATTTTCACTTCTTTATTCATAAATGTTTTATCAAATACAAAAGAATTGTCTAGACATAGGTTACATATTCCTGCCAAAATTGGCTTACATGGTCACCTATTCTAACAATCTCCCACTTGACCTTTAAAGCCAATTGCCCATGTGCTTAATCCCCATCTTCTCAAGATGTTGCGTATGAGCGCTCTGCGACATAGGCTTTGTCAGCGGGTCTGCTGTGTTGTCTGCCGAGTTGACTCGGTCCATCCGGACGTCACCTCTTCCTACCATTTCTCTAAGAAGATGGTAGCGTCTAAGAATATGTTTGGAACGGTGATGAGATCTCGGTTCCTTTGCTTGCGCTATAGCGCCGTTGTTATCACAGAAGATGACAATGGGCTCGGCGATGCTAGGCACCACACCCAACTCTTGGATGTAGTTTCTCATCCAAACCGCTTCCTTAGCAGCTTCTGAAGCTGCTATGTATTCAGCCTCTGTGGTGGAGTCAGCAATGGTTGCTTGCTTGGAACTTTTTCAAGCTACTACTCCTCCATTGAGTTTGAATACGTACCCCCGATTGAGACTTGGCATCATCGTCATCAGACTGGAAGCTAGCGTCGGTAAAGCCTTCCAGAATCAGTTCTCCATTGCCATAGACTAAGAACATCTCCTTAGTCCTCCTTAGGTACTTAAGGATGCCCTTAACAGCATTCCAATGTGCTTCTCCTGCGCAGGACTGATATCTGCTTGTCACGCTCAAAGCGTATGCAATGTCAGGCCTAGTGCAGTGGACCGCATATTGGATGCTACCTACGGCAGAGGCATAGGGGATGACTTTCATCCTTTCAAGTTCCTCATCAGTCTGTGGGGACTGTTTCTTGGATAACTTGATCCCATGCCTCATTGGAAGGAATCCTCGTTTGGAGTTGTCCATTCGATATCTCTTTAGGACTTTCTCCATATACGAGTTTTGGGTGAGTCCCTAACATCCTTTTAGATCTGTCCCTAACGATCTGGATGCCTAGGATGTAGGAGGCTTCACCCAAGTCCTTCATGGAAAACTGGGTTGACAACCATGCTTTTGTGTTTCCTAACATTCTAACGTCATTACCAATGAGCAGAATGTCATCCACATAAAGCACTAGGAACACTATTGAGCTCCCACTGACCTTCTTGTATACACAAGGGTCGGATTCATTTTTGACGAAGTCATAACCCCGTATTACTTCATCAAAGCGAATGTTCCAACTTCGGGAGGCTTGTTTGAGGCCATAGATGGACTTCTGGAGACGATAGACTTTCTGTTCTTCTCTAGTGACCGTGAAACCCTGCGGTTGATCCATATAGATCTCTTATTCAACGAAACCGTTGAGGAAGGCCGTTTTCACGTCCATCTGCCATATCTTATAGTCATACCATGCTGCTATGGCGAGCAGAATCCGAATGGACTTAGCCATGGCTACTGGCGAGTAGGTATCCTCAAAATCGACCCCGGGTCGTTGAGTGTATCCCTTAGCTACAAGCCTAGCCTTAAAGGTTGTGACTTCTCCATCAACGCCAAGTTTGCGCTTGTAGACCCACTTACAGCCCACTGGCTTAACACCTTTCGGTGGATCTACAAGACTCCAAACTTGGTTCTCGCTCATGGAGTCCATTTCGGCTTTCATGGCCTTAAGCCATTTCCCGGAGTCGATGTCAGACATCGCTTCTCCATACGTCTTAGGATCGTTATCCAAAAGATCGGTCGCACCTAGAAAGCCATATCTCACTGGAGGTCTGGACTCTCTAGTGGACCTACGGAGAACGGGAACGTCAGTGGTTACTGTGGGCGTTGACTGTATCGGAGCCAGTGGTTCAGGAATCGGGGCTGGCTGTTCCTGAGGCTGTCCTTCATGCCTAGTATGTTGGACTTCTCGAGGTTGGTCAGCCCTTCGGCTATCTATCCTGAATCCTCTAAGTGAGGGTTCCATGGCCTCCTCTGATGGCTGGATTCCATCACTTGATTCCTCAAGGATCAGCTCATCAGGTTGGATATCCTCCGGGAAGCCTTGCTCCAAGAATACTGCATTTCTTGAAACAAACACCTTTTGTTCCAAGGGGTCATAAAAGTAATAACCCGCAGTTTCTTTAGGGTATCCAACGAACCTGCATAAGCTAGACCTAGATTCTAACTTATCTCCCACTAACCTCTTGACGTATGCAGGACTACCCCACACTCTCAAGTAGTTGTAGGATGCAGGCTTGCCGTGCCATATCTCATATGGCGTTTGGGTTAATGCTCTAGTAGGCGCTAAATTCAATAATTTGGCCGCCGTTTCTAGTGCATAGCCCCAAAACGATAAGGGCAATTTGGTAAACTCATTATGGACCGAACCATGTCCAATAGGGTTCGATTCCTCCTTTCAGAGACACCATTTAACTGTGGTGTTCCTGGAGGTGTCCATTCTGATATTATACCATGTTCTTTTAGATAATCTAGGAACTCCGTACTAAGGTATTCACCGCCTCGGTCTGACCGTAGGACTTTAATTTTGCAGTTGGTTTGGTTCTCCACTTCAAGTCTGAATTCTTTAAACCTCTCAAGAGCTTCAGACTTGTACCTCATCAGGTAAACATAACCATACCGTGAATGATCATCGGTAAAGGTTATGAAGTAGGAAAACCCACCTCGGGCCTGCGTCCTTAGTGGCCCACATACGTCTGTATGGACCAAGTCCAACAGACCTGTGGCAAGCCTGCTTTGTCCTACAAAGGGCTTCTTGGTCATTTTCCCTCTTAGACAGGACTCACAAGTTGGTAGATCGCTCAAGTCCCCAACCTCTAGGTTCTTTGAGTCTACTAACCTTTTCATCCTATCTTTGGGATATGTGACCTAGTAGACTTGTGGCAAGCCTGTTTTGTGCTACAAGGAGCTTCTGGGTCATTTTCCTTCTTAGACAAGATTCACAAGTTGGTAGCTCACTCAAGTCCCCTACCTCTAGGTTTCTTGAATCTACCAATCTTTCCATCCTGTCTTGGGATATGTGACCTAGCCTTACGTGCCACAGTCGTGCATTCCCGTTTATTATCTGTTTTACGTTTGGAGAGGAGTTTTGGGGTTACTCCCTCTTCCAATGCCCTTTCTCACGGCAATTTGATACATATGCCCTCGACTGTTGCTTGGAGACAACCTTTCCCTTTCCTTTGCCTTTCCCCTCTTTGGCAATGGGAACACTCTTAGTGTTCGTAGCTGCTTTGACGGCCTTTCCCTTCCCCTTTCTTCTTCTTCCAACGTCCGGCACCTTTGCCTTTTGTATTAGAAGTCGAAGCACCTCCATAAAATACCGAAGGCGTGGACTTCTTAGTCGTTGCCTCGTATTGCACCAACATATTGATCAACTCATGAATGCCCTTCTCAAGTGCGTTCATGTTGTAGTTGACGATAAATTGGTCAAAGGAGGGTGGGAGTGACTGAAGGATCACATCTATGTACGTTTCATTATCGAGACCTGCCTTTAGGTCCTCGAGCTTTTCCACCAAGGTAAGCATTTTAACCCCGTGCTCTTGTACAGAGGATCCTTCTGTCATTTTCGTTCCAAAGAACGCCTTGGTCGCGACATACCTAGTATGCCGGTCCGGGACTGCATAGCAATCCTGAAGGCGAGCCATGATGGAAGGGACATCGTCTAGCCTTTCATATTGCTTTTGAATCTCATTGGTCATCGAAGCAAGTATGATGCTACGTACCTTCCGGTTAACCTTATGCCAAGTCTCAAACGTCTCACGTTCTTCTGGCGTGGATCCTTCCGGTAAGATCCTAGGGAGAGGCTCGTCCATGACGTAGCCTTGGTTCTCGTAATCTAGGACTATCCTGAGATTGCGCAACCAGTCGTTGTAGTTTGGTTCCATTGAATTGTTTGTCTCAAATATGGTTAATAGTGGGTTCTTAGACATTTTATAAACAGAACGCGCGATCAGCAGAAAATAAAGACGGTGGTTTGATAAATTAAATGCATGGACTTTAGTCATTTAATCCTCCCACTATTTATACGAAAACACGGTACTCTCAAACGTGGTTTTCGGGAAATCCTTTCCAAGTGGGCTTGGGATCCACAGCGATTTTTCCCATACCCCGCTTTTACGATTCGCATGGAAAAGATCCTGTGGGAGGTATTCCATACCATTCTCGTTCCACGAGATTCCCAAGATAATTGCCTCACCCTTTCACATGATCCCGAGGACTCCAAGCGAATCATGTTAATTGGGCGTTAGACCCAACCCAATCGACCAGCCACGGACCCACTGGTACCCCCACGACTTGTGAGACAGGTAGCAGCAACCCGCTTTTCGTTCATGACATAATGCAGCTTCCTTTAAGTACAATAACGTGCCACGACTCGTGAGACCACGCTATTGACCTAAAGCAGCTTCCTCACTATGCCATGGATTGGAAGGCATGGACAAACTCCTAGAGTTTATGTCCACTTTGTCTAGGGTCCAATATTTTGACATTGGTCCAACCAATGTGAGAGTAAGTAATGACCGAGATCTCAAATAAATAAATGTCTACACATACATCCACAATGCGTAAATAAACCATCCACAGCAGTTATACGATAAATAAACAGCCCATTCATTCATCATCATAACCACATGAAAAATTAAAGCCTAGCACGCCCCTGTTGGATGATCACGAGCCCGAATCCTATGCGACCCACTGAGCCCGCAGTGGATCTATGGTCAATCTAGGGTTGGTCCTATACTATTACATTAATAGTAACCCAATCATCATGCTGATGGGCCTTGGTCTCTTTTTTTTCTCTTTCTTCACTTCATGGAAAACTCCAAGGGACCTCCCGTCTGGGCTCTCCATGTGGTCCTTCCTTCTTCTCCACCAATTACAAAAATAGAAACCTCACTCCTAGTCTACTCTCATTACATGTTAAAAAATAGAAACCCCAGCGAAAACCCGGGGGGACTACATAAGGAGGGAGGTAGAATGCCTTATTATTCCAAGGCAACTAGAAAGAGAGAAGGAGAAAGCAGTAAAAGAGGCACACAGGCCCAACAGAAAATAAACCACACATCCGGTCTTAGGCCTTGCGATCATCCATTTCCATCCAACACACATAATCACATGATCCAATCATATAATTACAAAATACCAACAACATATGATTTCCAATCATAAATATTCAAAAATAATAAATGAATATGTGCACAACGTGTGAAAAATAAAACACAAATATTGGTAATAATATTTTCTCGTTTTAGGAAAACCTTGCCTCATTATTTTAAGTAAAATAACCCCGGGATTCCAAATCCAATTTATTTTACTCCTAAAATAATGTCTTTTAGAAAATAGGCATAATTGAACCAAAAACGATTTTTCAGAATTAATTCAAAATTAAAACTGAAAATAATTATAAAATTAAAAGGAAAAATACTGCTAGGGTTTTGAAACCCTAGAAGCAGCAGCTGCCGCCGCCGCCGGCGGCCCGCCGGCACGCGCACAGGACAGCAGGCTCAGCCTGCCGCCCCTGCGCGCGCGCAGGCACTGCCTGGCCGGCAACGCGCTGCGCGGCCTGGCATTCCGGCAGGCCGCCGCGCGCGCAAGCTCCCTTGCCTTGCGCGCGCGCTGGCCTGCTGGCTGCCGGCCGTGCCGTGCGCAGTGCGCGCGCAGACGCGCACTGGGCACGCCTGCCGGGCGCGCGCGCGCGGACTCCTCCGTCTGAATGCGGACTCGCAGGCACGCGGCCTTGTGCGCGCGCGCAGACACCCTTGTCTGTTAGAATAGGTGACCATGTAAGCCAATTTTGGCGGGTATATGTAACCTATGTCTAGACAATTATAAGTGTTTTGATAAATCATTAATGAATAAAGAAGTGAATTTCAGTTGGCATTACTTTGTTTGTGTTCACTTTTCTATATCTGTTCACTATGCAAACAAAGCCCACGGACTGAGAATCAATTTCGGGGACTGGGACTACGCTTGGAGGTAGGTCCATGGAATCAGTCTTCCCGAATCAGTCCGGAAATCTCCAAGTCAAGGAATCCCGAAAATGGGTACCGGGATTCCATTTGAGACTTGCACTAAGCACCTGCTGTCGTGTTTCATCGACGGGTGACGAGGGTCGTCTAAGCAGTGTTAGTGGGTTAGCATGCGAGGACGCAGCTGACTGAGGTGACTCGCGGGAACCGTCTTACGGAGGACCTTGAGTATGGTCAGCAAGGTATGACGTGTATTCCCGGTTCCAACGGTACAGGTCAAGTCCTTTGACTTGAGGAATTGCTGAGTTTACCTGTACATCAGAGCTGTATCTTAGATATGGTGAGAGATTGCCAGAATTCTCTTTGGTAGTCATAAGCCATGTCTAGTGCAGTTCTGGTGTGCAAAGTGACAGTAGTTTCCAAGAAAGGATCTGTCTCCTGTCAATAGGTTTTGACAGTTGAGTCTCATGTATACTCTAGGTCTTGTCCCTAAAACTGTGGCCACAGTGACTGAACAGAAGGGAAGGATTCCCTTGCGGCGTTTAGTGAGGACAGACCGACACTTAGGTCCAAAATGGGTACCTGCATTTTCCGTGCCCTAGACTCTAAGTGATGAGACCGAAGACAGAAGGACAAGCGTACTGTTAGAGCCTAAATGTTCATCCCTGAATATTTCACCTAGTCTCTAGTGCCATGGACCGTTGCTAGATGGCCACCCATGGTAACGGACGGATTCTAGGAATCCGACCAAGTCTAGCTGAATGGTGAACCTAAAGAGTCACACACTATCCACACACAATTAAATATTTAATTTGGAATTAAATATTGGAGTGAAGGAATGATTAAATTAGATTTAATCGGGACCTTTATTTTTCTTGGAGAAATAATTCTTTCTATTTGATAGAAGGAATTAAATTAATAAATTGGATTTATCAAAGGGATTTATTTAATGGGTTAAATAATATTTATATTTATTTTAGCCTCTTGGAAATATTTAAATAGGTTTTAAATATTCCATTAAATTAAATTAAATCAACGGTTGAGATTAATGGGAGAGATGGATGGCTAGGATCGTTTTGACTAGGTCAAAACACTAGTTTGACTAGGACTTTGACTAGGTCAAAATCCTAATCAAATTAGAGTTCTTAAAAGAGGAGTTTAAAGAGGATTAAACTCCTCTTCTATATAAACCCCTAGCATCCTACAATTTACATGATGATGAATCTCCAACACACACACTACAACACACACACACGGATCTCTCCCTCTCATCTCTCGTTCGCCTCTCTCTCTCTCCAAAGAAAATTATTTTCTTTGTTCTCTTGTTCTTGGAACATTAGAACTTGATGAATCAATACCGTTAATTCATAACGTGTCGTTGATTCATCCACTCCAAAATATAAACTTGTTCGTTGCTAGCACGACGTGCAAGATACGTGGGTGGATCGTGTGTCACGATTTGGAGGGTCTCAAGAACGAGATCTTGGTGCAAAACGGGGAACAACGCGTGTAGCCGTTGAAGACGAAAACGACAACGGGTAGGTCTCGTTTATGATTTTCGTCCTCTTTTATTTTCCAACCCTATGGCCTCCATGATTTATTTTATGTTATTCGTTCATGAGATACACCGAACGCCCGGGAAATTTCAAAGGCACACCCTTTGAAACGTGTTTTAATTTAAAGGCATGTTTAAATTCCGCATTTATTTTTTAATTATACCGCGCTTCCGCATTCGCGCTTTTCCCGGGACGATCCACATAATCTTTCATTGTCTGCGTGCGCGCACGCAGCCTTCCTGGCTGCGCGCTGCCTCCGCGCGATCGGCTGGGCGGGCGCGCGCAGGCCTCCCTTGCCTGCGCGCGTCTGCCCCGCCAGCAGCGTGCGGGTGCGCGCGGCGAGCCCTCCCGGCTGGCCGGCTGCGTCGTTTCTCGTTTTCCGTTTAATTTTCTACCCCGTTTTCCAAGAAAAATAGAAAAAAATACCAACATTCAGAAATCCACACGAATTAAAAGCAATAAAATCAACATGCTTAAAATCAAGAACAATCAAGATTTAATATAAAACATGCCAATATCACGTTTCATGCTTATAACGCACATAAACCGTAGGCCTATACACCGAACCGGGCTCTGATACCACTGGAAGAAATCGGTGGATCGTCCCGGGAATTGCGCGAATGCGGAAGCGCGGTAAAAATAAACATACAAAAATAAAAGGCATGCTTTTAATTTAAAAGAACACGCTCAAGGGGTGTACCCTTGAGGTTCCCGGGCGTTTGGTGTATCTCATGATTATAAAACTAATAAAGAAATCATGGAGGCCATAGAGTTGAAAATTAAAGAGGGACGAAAATCTTAAACGAGACCTACCCGTTGTCGTTTTCGTCTTCAACTGCTACTCGCGTTGTTCCCCGTTTTGCACCAAGACCTCGTTCTTGAGATCCTCCAAATCGTGACACACGATCCACCCACGTATCTTGCACGTCGTGCTAGCAACGAACAAGTGTATAAATTTTGGAGTGGACGAATCAATAACACGTTATCAATTAACGATATTGGTTCGTCTAAGTTCTTGATGTTGCAAGAACAAAAAGAACTAAGAAATATTTTCTTGGAGGAGAGAGAGGGGGCGGACGAGAGATAGGAGAGGGGGAGAGTGTGTGTTGTGTGTGTTTTTCAAGAATCATCATCATACAAATGTTGGAAGCTAGAGGTTTATATAGAGGAAGAGTTTAATCCTCTTTAAACTCAAACTCTAAGTAATCTAATTTGACTAGGATTTTGACCTAGTCAAAGTTCTAGTCAAACTAGTGTTTGACCTAGTCAAACGAATCCTATCCTTCCATCTCCCCTTTCCATCTCAACCGTTGATTTTAATTTAATGGAATATTTAAATCCTATTAAATATTCCAAAAGGTTAAAAGAATAAATATAATATAATAAATAAATATTATAATTTATTCTAAGCATATTAAATCAATCCTTTTAATAAATCCTATTTATTAATTTAATTCCCTTTATCAAATAGAAGGAATTAATTTCTCCAAGAAAATATGGGACCCGATTAAATCTAATTTAATCATTCCTTTACTCCAATATTTAATTCCAAATTAAATACTAAGTGTGTGTGGATAGTGTGTGACTCTTTAGGTTCACCATTCAGCTAGACTTGGTCGGATTCCTAGAATCCGTCCGTTACCATGGGTGGCTATCTAGCAACGGTCCATGGCACTAGAGACTAGGTGAAATATTCGGGGATGAACATTTAGGCTCTAACAGTACACTTGTCCTTCTGTCTTCGGTCTCATCACTTAGAGTCTAGGGCACGGAAAAAGCAGGTACCCATTTTGGACCTAAGTGTCGGTCTGTCCTTACTAAACTCCGCAAGGGAAACCTTCCCCTTCTGTTCAGTTACTCTGGCCACAGATTTCAGGGACAAGACACAGAGCATACATGAGACTCAACTGTCAACACCTTTTGACAGGAGACAGATCCTTTCTTGGAAACTACTGTCACTTTGTACACCCGAGCTGCACTAGACATGGCTTATGACTACTCAAGAGTATTTTGGCAATCTCTCACCATATCTAAGATACAGACCTGATGCACAGGTAAACTCAGCAGTTCCTCAAGTCAAAGGACTTGGCCTGTACTGTTGGAACCGGGAATACACGTCATACCTTGCTGATCGTATTCAAGGTCCTCCGTAAGACGGTTCCCGCGAGTCACCTCAGTCAGCTGCTTCCTAGCATGCTGACCCACTAACACTGCTTAGACGACCTTCGTCACCCGTCGATGAAACACGACAGCAGATGCTTAGTGCAAGTCTCAAAGGGAATCCCGGTACCCATTTTCGGGACTCTTTGACTTGGAGATTTCCGGACTGATTCGGTGAGACTGATTTCATGGACCTACCTCCAAGCGTAGTCCCAGTCCCCGAAATCGTTACTCAGTCTGTGGGCTTTTTTTGCGTAGTGAACAGAAATGTAAATGCAGATATAAGTGAACGTAAACAAAGTATTGCCATATGAATTTTCACTTCTTTATTCATAAATGTTTTATCAAATACCAAAGAATTGTCTAGACATAGATTACATATTCCTGCCAAAATTGGCTTACATGTTCACCTATTCTAACAAAAGATACATGAAAATGTAAAGAAAACCTACCTTTTTGTTTACTACACGTATAACCGGTACGTGCGTTGTTTCCTTTCTGTTTCTCCTTCCGTTCACTTGAGAATTCAACATAGAACTCCTATAATTTGTCCACACCACACTATAGAATAGATCTCTAATCTATTGCTAGATAGAAGTAGAGAAAAGAAGAAGAAACACTTCCAAAACAACACTATAGTTTAGTGCCTTTTGGAATGTTTTTTTAGTTCAATCGTTTCCAAAAGGTATGAACACAAAAGGGAGAGTTTTTCAGAGAATTTTGGAGAGTATTTTGATGGAAAAATTTGTGCAAAATCAAGGCCATTCAAGTTATGTGAATGGTTTTGTGTATGTAGAGTTGTTGAATTCAAAATTCAACTTCTATGGTTAACTTCCAAAGCAACCTACATACACTCACCACTGTCTGCATAAACATGCAACATTATATCAAATAAAACCACCCACCAAACCATATAAAGGCTGGTCACATGTGCCTCACATGTGGAAGATTTTAATTTTTCCTTCACTTGCTATAAATTGAATTTTTCCATGGACTAGGACGACTAGTCTTGGACTTTCATTTAATATAATTAAATTAACTCCACACAAAGTCCATTGGGCATTAATTAATCCAATTAATCTCAATCCAATTGAAGCCCATAAGTTTATTTAATCCAATTAAATAAACATAAGTCCGAACTCTAATTAATTGGTCCAATTAATTAATTAATCCAAACCCGATAAATAATCCAATTAATTTAAAAGTTCTAAGTCCAAAAATTAAATAATCCAATTATCTATTTCTTGGACCATCCATCAAATGGATTTCTCAATAAATGTTCCAATTATTTATTTTTATCCTTGAATTAATTTAATCCAATTAAATTAATTTGCTTCTTCTGGAATTAATTCCAAATTAATTCTACCAATTCCATAGTGATTTATGTGTGACTCTTTAGGTTCACCCTCAGCTAGACTTGGTCTTCTGTCCAACACAATTGGTCAATTAAATCCAATTTAATTAACTATTTTCCGATTAACCATTAATCAGAAAACGCCCGTTACCATAGGTGGTCGTCTAGCAACGGTCCATGGCACTAGATACTAGGTGAATGTTGGCATGAACGTTTAGGCTCCCGTTTTCCATACGAGTACGGTCCTTCCATCATCCGTCTCCTGGTCTAAGTCTAGGGCATGGAATTGGGCGTCGGTTCCCATCCTGGACTAGACAACTATGCTCAATAACTCGAGACACGTTTTCTCTATTAATCAATGTAGGAAACCATTCCCTACTCGACCAATCGCTGTGGCCACAAACTTAAAGAGCTTAAACCGTTTCAGAGCGCGAAGGAGACTCGACTGTCATATTCTGACAGGTGACAGATCCTATCTTGGAATCTCCCATCCTCAATACATACTCCGACTACACTGGATAAGGCTTATGATAAACGTATACCAGATACGGACATCTCTTGCCACACCCTAGATACGACCTTCATATGCATGTGACTGCCATGATTCCTCAAGTCCGAGGACTAATCTCGTACTGTCGGAGTTGAGAATTCCAGTCATACCGACCAAGCCTCCAAAGCTTCCATATGACGATTCCCGCGAGTCAGTTCAGTCAGCTGACACCCTTGTCAACTAACCCACTAATAATGCATAGACGTCTAACGTCTATCACCGATGAAACACGGCACTCATCCAATGAATGCAATCCTTAGTGCAAGTCTCTATAGGACCCTCGATGCCCTGTCTCGAGGTCGTCGACTTGGAACATTTCAGACCAACCCTCAGAAGTTGGTTTCATAGCTGTCATCCAATGCGCAGCCTAACTACATGGGTTATACAATTAGTCTGTGGGCATTTGTTGTGACGTTAAAACGCTGTTTAACGTAATTAGTAAGTAAAACAAACACATACTGCCAAGGGTGAATACTTAATATATTCACTGAGTCAATATTACTTTAATAAAGATTGCTAAATAGAACCCAAAACCGCCAATCCAATTGGCTTTCTGGTCATCTATTCTAACAATCACCCACTTGACCTAAAGCCAATCACCCATGTCGCTCAGACTTATCTGAGTATGAGTAATCTGTGATATCCGGCTCGGTCTAATGGGTCTACCTTATTTCTGCCTAGATGATGCGGTCCAACCGCACCTCTTCATACCATTACTCCAAGCAGATGGTACTGTCTAAGATTTTTTCTTGGATCCGTGATAAGATCTCGGTCCTATAGCTTGCGCTACAACCATGTTGGTATCCTCCAAGGTAACTACTGGCTAGCCCGTGCTAGCCACCACACCCAACCATTGGATGTGGTTTTTCATCCAAACCACTCTCCGGAGCAACGTCTAGAGTTGTCATACATTCAACTTTCATGGTCCGTCGTGGTGTCCCTCTTAAAGCCTTTCCAAGTCACCGCCTTACCATTAAGCCTGAATATATTTTCATACTGAGACTAGATATTATTCACATGATCCTGGAAGCTAGTATCGCTATAGCGTTCCAGAATCAACTCTCCATAGAACGTGCATCCAGAACACTTCTTTAATCCTTATTCAGGTATTAAAGACTGTTCTCAACAATAGTCTACTGCCTTCTCGGTACACATCCGATTTCTGTCGTTACGCCCAAAGCATAGACAACATCAGGTCCACTGCACCAAACAACCTACCCATATTGTCTACGACAAAGACATAGGGGATGTCAAACATCTGAGCTTCCTCATCAACTAACCCTGACTGAGTCTTGGACAACTTAACCCTATATATAGGAATCCAATTCCTTTCATGGACAATTGCGTGAACAACGTTCGTGTTTCAGTGTTTCCTAACATCTTAAATTCATTCCAAATGAATAAGACGTTACACACTTAAACACTAGGAACACAACTAAACTCCCACTGACCCTCAAAGCTCGTTAGTGATCGAGTCATACCCCGCATGAACTCATCAAAACGAATATTCCAGTTACATAGAGTTTCAAACCTAGTTTGAATTCCATGTCGAATTACATGGCTCCAAGCCATTGATTCAATCCAATGTCCAACATTGCTTCTCCTTATGTCTTTTGATAATCCAATTGACCGGACTGACCCAGAAACCTGTACTTCTCAGGTATCTAGGATATTCTGGTCATCCTTAGGAGAACTAGAATATAGTCAGTGAGCAAACTTGATTTCAAATGATGTTTGCAATATCATACTGAGGTGTCGCTCTACTTGATTCCTCAAGGAGCTACTCCTCACACCGGTTATCCTCTGAAATCCAATTTCCCTTAGGACAACACATAAACCTGTGTAAACCTAGTTTGCCTCCCACTAGTCCCTTGACGTATGCAAGACCATCCTACATACTCAAGTACTTTGTAGGACACAGGCTTGTTGTGCCATATCCAATATGGTATCTGGGCCACGATCTTTAGAAAGTGCCATGTTTTACAACTTGGCTACTATCTTAAGAACACGCCAAGATGGGCCAAGTTAGTTTAGTGAAAACACGATTGAACTATGTCCAACAAGGTTCGGTTCCTCCTTTATCAGACATGTCGTTCAATTGTGGCATTCCAGGAAGAATTCCACTGAGTGAGAATTCCATTCCCATTTAGATACATCAAGAGCTCCTACTAAATACACATCACTCGATTCAATCGAAGGTTAATTTTGCAACCATGTTGGTTCCCACTTCAAATCTAATTCCCTGAGCCTTCCAAAGGCCCATACACTTGTTAACCCTCTTCCGGTCTTGTGTATTCAGTGACCCACAGATGTCTGACTAGATCCAATTCAACAGAATACTAGCAAGCATACTTTGTCCTACAAAGAGCTTCTTGGGCATCATCCTGCTCAGGAAGGACTTGCAAGCTAGCAGGCTCAAATTATCTATTTCTAGACTCCTTGAATCTACTAACCTCCTTATCCTATCTAGAGGAATGTGACCTAGCTGTGCATGCCAAATCTGTGAGTTTATCTTGATTATCCATTTCATCATTTGTTTGAGCATTCATAATCTAATTATCGGATAGTATTGAAACAATTATGCAAATAACCTAGCAGACAAGAATAATCATTCTTTGTCAAATAAAAGAAGCTTTCATTGATAAAAAAGATGTAATCCTCATTGTCCAACAATAGAAAAACATAAGTTTGATCATGCTAGGTTACATAATTGTGACCTATCAACTCTATCCTAACATGATCACTGATAGCTAAGCCTTACTAGTCCTATAACTTCTATGCCAATAGCCCAGCCATTGCCTAGCTTTAGAACTATCTCCGTCTTAGCCTTCTACTCCTTTTCATCACCTGCAAACCATTTGCAGATATGAGCTCTACAGCTGGTATCCAATACCCAAGAGTAGAATAATAATCATGTTAAAACTCAAATCAAATGTACCTTGGCTGGAGAGGAGTTTAGGACACTCCCTATTCTAATGCCCCTTATCACGACAATATATGCAAACATCTTTTGTAATCCTTGACTGCCGAACCGCCTTCCTCTTTCCTTTGCCCATGCCCAGCATGGCAACAGGAGCGCTCTGTGCGCTTGTAGCGGCTGATTCTGTCTTACCCTTCTTCCTCCTCCAGCGTCCGGCCCCTTTGCCTTTCGCTCTTGAGGTCTAAGCCTCCCTTACCAATACCGACGGCGCAGACTTTTCAATCGTTGCCTCGTATTGGACCAACATGTTCATCAACTCATGAAGGTCTTTTTCAAGCCCATTCATGTTATAGTCAAAAGAAGGAGGAAGAGACTGAAGGATCACGTCGATGTACGTTTCTTTTCCAAGATCAGCTCGAAGGTCTTTGAGCTTCTCCACTAGGGATAGCATCATCACTCCATGTTGGTGTATACACAACCCTTCTATCATCTTAGCTCCGAAAAATGCCTTCGTCGCAGCATATCTAATATGCCGGTCCGGTACCGCATAAACGTCTTTCATGCGGAGCATTATCGAGCTGACATCATCCAACCGATCATACTGTTTCTGGATCTCATTAGTCATGGATGCCAGTATGATGCTTGTCCTCCTGCCATTCATTCAACATCAAATGCTCTTCTGACTAGGACCCCTCCGGCAAGATCCAAGAAAGAGGCTTATCCAGGACATAAGCCTGGGCTTCGAAATCGAGGAGAATCCTCAGATTTCGTAGCCAATCATTAAAGTTTGTTCCGTCAAATTTACTAGTCTCAAGAATTACAGCGAGTGGATTTTTAGACATCTACATTCAAAATGTAAAGCAGAAATTTAGTAAATTATTATAATATTGAATTCAAGTTAAGACTTGGTCTTTAGTCATTAACCCCTCCCACTATTTCTTCAAAAAGCCCACCACTCTCAAGTGGGGTTTTCGGGAAACCATTTTCTAGTGGGCTTGGAGTCCACAAACGCAATTCACCAGCCCCGCTTTTACGATTCACATGGGAAAGGCTTTGTGGGAGGTATCCAATACCATTCTCATCCAATGAAATCCCCAAGATATTTTGGCTCGCCTCTTCACATGATCCCAAAGACTCCAAGCGAATCATGTTACTTAGCGTTAGGCCCGACCCATCAACCAAATGAATATCTGAACTATCGCTCCCCACGACTCGTGAGACAGGGAAATAGGAGTATATTACATTCGTTCACAACAACAGTGCAACTTTCTTCCATTCCAAACGTGCCACGACTCGTGAGACCACGGATGGGTGAAAGTAGCTTCCTCACTACATTGCTATGGATGGAAGGCTTGGAATAATCAAACCATTTGATTTTAATTCCATTTTGGGCCTAATATTTACTTGGACCATCCAAGTGAGAGTTATAGTTTATTAAGACCGAGACCTCATCATTATTAGTATTTTGCATGCTCAAGTTTTAAACATTTAATGTGAATAGATGCATTTCAAACACATCATACATAAAAGCATTAAAACATTAAACACATGCAAAAGAAGCCTAGCACGCCCCTGTAGAATGATCACAAGCCCGTTCCTAAGTGATCCACTGAGCCTGCAGTGGATCTATGGTCAATCTAGGGTAAGCCTACACTATTACAATTTTTACATCCCATTATCATTCTAGTGGGGCCTTGTAAAATCCTCCTTTGTTCTTCTTGACCTTCCACCGTGGGCTCCGTCCACCTGACCTTCATCTGCTTGGAAGCTTACATTTAATAAAATAAATCCTCCCAACCTATTCTACTCTCATTACAACTTAAAAAGAAACCCCAATCAGAAGTTGGGGGGAGTACATTAATAGAGAGGAAGCAAGTCTTATTATTTCAAGGCTAAAAACAAAAGAAGGAATGAAAAACAAAGAGGCACGCAGGCCTCACCCAACAGTAAATTAAACCATACATAGGCCAAAAATGACTAGTGATCATCCTTATTGTTTATCAAATAAACAACAAAAAAAACACATTTATATCCAATATAAACATGTCAAGCATATAAATACATCCCATGCATTTATAAATAGATATCCAATATCTAAAACAATAAACATAATAAAATGCAAAAAATATCATATTAATAATGCAATTAAAAATATGGATATCAACTATACATCCAATGTACAAACATTATATTTTTGTTTGGAAACCATTTCCAAAATAATCTAAGGCATAAAAAATAATTTTAGAAAAATCAAATTTAACTAAAATTAAAATATGCCAAAATTAATAATTTCAGAAAACTAGCAGAAATCAGGAAAATCCAATTTTTCGGAAAAACGGCAAAAAAGGGCACAAAATAGTGTTGTCGGCTGGCCGTCCCAGACGGCCGTGCTCGCGCACGCCCGGCAGCGTGCAAGGGCGGACGCCCGTGCACGCCTGTCGACCGCGCGTAGGCGCGCGCCTGCTGCCCTAGCCGGGCGGCCAACACCGTTTTTTCACTTTTTCTCTTTTTTTTTTTTTAAATTTCTGCTATAAAACTGAAACATAAACATGTATTTACAGAAAATCCAATTCTAAAAAATGCATGGATATACATAATTTCAAAAGCAAAATTAACACATATTTTCTACACATATTATCATGCATTAAAGCCATAAATCATGCTTTCCAAAAGCAATTTAGAAATGTTCTTCATGCTCAACACATAATAACATGTAAATCCTATAGCCACAACACTGAACCGGGCTCTCATACCACTAAAAGAATCGGGTACGGCCCGGGAACGCAACGGAAGCGTAAAAACGTTAATTTAAAGCATAATATAAAACGGGTTCAAAGGGGTGTTCCCTTTGAACTTCCCGGACGTTCGGTGTTTTTCATAGCATAACTAATTCTTGGACCATCCATCAAATGGATTTCCCAATAAATGATCCAATCATTTATTTTTCTCCTTGAATTAATTTAATCCAATTAAATTAATTCGCTTCTTCTGGAATTAATTGCAAATTAATTCTACCAATTCCATAGTGATTTGTGTGTGACTCTTTAGGTTCACCCTCAGCTAGACTTGGTCTTGTGTCCAACACAATTGGTCAATTAAATCCAATTTAATTAACTATTTTGCAATTAACCATTAATGGAAAAACGCCCGTCACCATGGGTGACTGTCTAGCAACGGTCCATGGCACTAGATACTAGGTGAATGTTGGCGTGAACGTTTAGGCTCCCGAGTTCCATACTGAAGGACAAGCGGATCCGCCCGGGAGCGCGAGCGGAAGTGAGAAAGCACGAAACAGTGTAAATTAAATCAAATCTAATTTAAAATGCGAATCCCAAGGGGTGTACCCTTGGGTGCTCAACCGAGCGTTCGATGTAGGATGTGTAAATATTATAAATATATATTTAAACACATAGGGCATAGATGTATATTAAATCAATCAAAGCGTTATAAACTGTTACCTTTGATTATTTAGCGTATGCTCCCGGCTACTTGCGTTGTTCCTTCTCCGAAATGCTCACGAAATCCAAATGTATGGATTCTCCAAAGGTGATCCACACCACACCGGAAGAAACACCCGTTCTTCTTGCTAGAAAAGAACGGGTTTAAGAAGGAATCGGTTTAAGAGAAGAACACTATGAATCAGTGTTCTCTTAAACTTTGTTCTTCTTCTTGATTCAAAATCAACTGAAGAACACAAGTAGAGAGGGAGAGAGGGCCGAGAGTTGAGAGAGAAGAGAGGATTTTTTGTCTTCTCTTTTTCCTAGAAAAAGATGAATAATGAATCACTTATGCCTAGTGTTGTATATTCTCATATATATACATAATTAATGTGATTATTGGAATGTATCTAGGTTCATCCAAGGATGTCTAGATTCATTCCAATCAATCACCATCAATTCTTCAATCAAGCTTACCAAAATTTATTGTATGATTAAATCATACCAAAAGGGAAGAACTTGATTGGAGTTGATTTGTCTCTTTCCAAACGAGAGAAGTTAACATACCACCTAGCATGAAACATGGCTGATTTTACTTCCTCCAAGGGAGCATGTTGGCCATGTTTAAATAAGGGAAGAAGTCCAACTTCTTCCTATTCCAAAATAGGAATTATTTCTCCTCTCGGGTATAATTTAACGGACCGGGTTTTATCGTAATCCAATTACGACGAATCCAACATTAAATCCAATTTAATATCCATTTAAATTATTCCCGTTGATCTTTTAATCCAATTAAAAGATCCACCCGGGAGCGCGAGCGGAAGCAAGAAAGCGAGAAAAGTGCGTAAATTTAAATCAAATTCAAGATACGCGAATTCCAAGGGGTGTACCCTTGGGTGCTCAACCGGGCGTTCGATGTAGGATGTGTAAATATTGAAAACATATATTTAAACACATAGGGCATAGATATATAAATGAAATCAATCAAAGCGTAATAAACCGTTACCTTTGATTGTTTAGCGTATGCTCCCGGCTACTAGCGTTGTTCCTTCTCCGGAATGCTGACGAAATCCAAACGTATGGATTCTCCAAAGGTGATCCACACCACATCGGAGGAAACACACGTTCTTCTTGCTAGAAAAGAACGGGTTTAGAAGGAATCGGTTTAAGAGAAGAACACTATGAATTAGTGTTCTCTTAAACTTACTTTGTTCTTCTTCTTGATTCAAAATCAAGTGAAGAACACAAGTGTAAGAGAGGGAGAGAGCACGAAAATTGAGAGAGAGGAGAGGATTTTTGTCTTCTCTTCCTAGAAAAAGATGAATAATGAATCACTTATGCTTGGTGTTGTATATTCTAATATATATACATAATTAATGTGATTATTGGAATGTGTCTAGGTTCATCCAAGAATGTCTAGATTCATTCCAATCAATCACCATCAATTCTTCAATCATGCCTGCCAAAATTTATGGTATGATCAAATCATACCAAAAGGGAAGATCTTGATTGGAGTTGATTTGTCTCTTTCCAAAAGAGAAAAGTCAACATACCACCTAGCATGAAACATGACTGATTTTGCTTCCTTCAAGGGAGCGTGTTGGCTATGTTTAATTAAGGGAAGAAGTCCAACTTCTTCCTATTCCAAAATAGGAATTATTCCTCCTCTCGGGTATAATTTAACGGACCCGATTTTATCGTAATTCAATTACGACGAACCCAACATTAAATCCAATTTAATGTTCATTTAAATTATTCCCGTTGATCTTTTAATCCAATTAAAAGATCCAACGTCTCAACATCTCAACTTTCCATATTTAATCGAAAATCCAATTGACCGATTAAATGAAAGCCCGATACAATATCGGCCCGTCCATCCAATGGACTTTCCCTTAAGTAATTCAATTACTTATTTTATCCTTGGAGATTGACTCCAAGTCGATCTCTCAACCTCCTCCGTGATTTGTGTTTGACCCTTTAGGTTCACCCTCAGCTAGACTTGGGCCCGTGTCCCACAAGGGCCCGTTACCATGGGTTGCCGTCTAGCAACGGTCCATGGCACTAGAGACTAGGTGAATTGGTGTGAACATTTAGGCGCCGATTCCGTACGGGTACGATCCTTCCGTCTACCGTCTCCCGGCCTTAGTCTAGAGTATGGAATTGGGCGTCGGTTCCCATCCTTGACTAGGCATCTATGCTTAATACTCGAGACCACGTATGCTTCATTGCGTCGACACAGGAAACCATTCCCTGTTCGACCAACCACTGTGGCTACAGCTTCAAACAGCATGAACGTGTCTCCGAGTGCATAGGAGATACCTCTGTCACATATTGACAGGGGACGGATCCTCTTCTTGGAATCCACCGTCCTCGCTACACATTCCGACTGCACGGGACAAGGCTTATGATAATCATCTTACAAAATGATTACCTCTCGCCAGATCCAAGATACAGCCGTCCTGTACACGCGACTGCCATGATTCCTCAAGTCTGAGGATTACTCCTGTACTATCGGAACCGGGGAAAACCAATCATACCGACCAAGCCTCCAAGGCTTCTATACGATGATCCCCGCGAGTCAGTCCAGTCGGCTCGACCCCAGTCGACCAACCCATCAAGATCGTGTAGGCGTTCCACGCCTGTCGCCGATGAAACACGACACTCATCCAATGAACACGACTCTTGACGCAAGTCTCAATAGGACTCTCGATGCCATGTCTCGAGGTCCTCGACTTGGAACGTTTCAGACCCAACTCTTAATCAGTTGGTTTCATGACCACCATCCATTGCGTGGCCCAACTGCACGAGTTGTTAACCATGGTCTGTGGGCTTTGTTGCGATATAAGTTAAACACCTTTTTAACAAATGTAAGATGAGCGCAACAAAGAAGGTACCATTGGTGACGAACAGTCATCTTATTCATCACATAATAATATTACATCTACATCAAGTTGTCGAATAGGTTACAAATTGACAAACCTATTGGCTTTCTGGTCACCTATTCCAACAATCTCCCACTTGACCTAAAGCCAATCACCCATTGACCTCAAACCTCTTATTCAGATGGTGAGTATGGGCAACTTGCGACATGGGCTTAGCAAGTGGATCTGCTATGTTTTCTACGGAGCTGACTCGGTCCAACCGAACGTCACTCCCGCTATCCATCTCTCTAAGCAGATGGTAGTGTCTAAGAATATGCTTGGTCGTGATGAAATCTCGGTTCCTTTGCTAGCGCTATCGCCCCGTTGTTGTCATAAAAGATAATTACAGGCTTAGCAATGTTAGACACTACATCCAACCCTTGGATGTAGCTCATCAACCAAACCACTCCGTAGCAGCTTCCAGAGCCGCTATGTATTCAAAACTCTATGGTGGAGTCCGCCGTGGTAGCTTGCTTGGAACCCTTCCAAGTAACCACGCCACCATTTAGTCTAAATACAAAACCATACTGAGACTTGGCATCATCGTCATCCGACTGGAAGCTAGCGTCGCTATAGCCTTCCAGTATCAACTCTCCACCGTCGTAGATCAAGAACATGTCCTTAGTCCTTTTCAGATACTTCAGGATAGTCTTGACTGCACTCCAGTGTGCCTCCCCGGCACAGAACTGATATCGGCTAGTTACGCTCAAAGCGAAGGCCACATCAGGTGTAGTGCACTGAACAACATACTGTATGCTTCCTACGGCTGAAGCAAAGGGGATGTCCAACATCCTTTTAAGCTCCTCATTAGTCATAGGAGACTGCTTCTTGGATAACTTAATTCCATGCCTCATAGGAAGGAATCCTCGTTTTCAGTTCTCCATCTTGAAACTCTTTAAGACTTTCTCAATATACGAGGAGTGGGCCATTCCTAACATCCTTCTAGATCTATCCCTGTACATCTTGATGCCAGGGATGTAGGATGCCTCGCCCATATCCTTCATGGAGGATTGCGTTGACAACCAAACTTTAGTGGTACCCAACATCTTAGCATCATTCCTAATGAGCAAGATGTCACTGGGAACCACTGGCTCAGATGTCACTGCCGCCTTATGGGGTACCTCACTTGATTCCTCAAGGACTACCTCATCGCGTTGACTATCCGATGGAAAACCTTTTTCCAAGAACACTGCATTTTGCGAGACAAAAAACCTTTTGCTCGGAGGGATCATAGAAATAATACCCCGCAGTTTCTTTTGGATAGCCGATGAACCTGCATAAACTAGACCTCGAGTCCAGTTTATCTCCCACTAATCTCTTGACATATGCGGGGCAACCCCACACTTTCAAGTATTTGTAGGAGGCAGGCTTGCCAAGCCATATCTCATATGGCATCTGGGATACCCTTTTAGATGGCGCTAAGTTCAAAACTTTTGGCCGCCGTCTCAAGAGCGTATCCCCAGAAGGAAAGGGGGAGTTCGGTAAAACTCATCATGGATCGGACCATGTCCAACAAGGTCTGATTCCTCCTTTCAGACACACCATTAAGCTGCGGTGTTCCAGGAGGGGTCCACTGAGAGAGAATCCCATTCTCTTTTAGATAATCAGTAAACTCACCACTCAAATACTCTCCACCTCGGTCCGACCGAAGGGCTTTGATCTTTCGACCGGTTTGGTTCTCTACTTCAAGTCTGTATTCCTTAAACCTTCCAAAGGCTTCAAACTTGTACCTCATCAGGTAAACATAACCATACCGTGAGTGATCATCGGTGAAGGTTATAAAGTACGAGTACCCACCTCTAGACTGAGTATTTAGTGGGCCACAGACATCGTTATGGATCAAATCCAACATACCACTGGCTAGCGTGCTTTGTCCAACAAAGGGATTCTTTGTCATCTTTCCCTTTAGACAGGATTCGCAGGTCGGTAGGTTGTCCAAATCGTCTATTTCTAGACTCTTTGAGTCCACCAACCTTCTTACCCTATCTTTAGAGATATGACCTAACCTCGCATGCCTTATCTGTGCGTTATTATGATCATCAAGTTTTCGTTTGTGTTCTGCAGTCATAATCCAATTAGACTGTTGAAGTATGTACAGACCGTTGACCAATGTACCAAGCAAATGAGAAATACCATCTTTGATAATGAAAAAATCGTTTTTATTGATGGTAAATTCATATCCCTCCTTATCAAGGACCGGGATGGAAACAATGTTTTTAATCATGCTAGGTACATAGAAACAGTCGTTCAGTACAATCCTAACATGACTACTAATGGCTAACTCTAGTGATCCTACGGCCTCCGCAGCAACGGCCTTGCCATCGCCTAGCCTCAGTATCATCTCATCCTTGGTTAGCCTTCTGCTTCTTTGCAGTGCCTGCAAATCATTGCAGATGTGAGCACCACACCCGGTATCCAATACCCATGAAGCAGAATTAGTAATCATATTAACTTCAACCACAAACACACCTGGGTTGGAGAGGAGTTGTGGGCACTCCCTCTTCCAATGCCCTTTCCCTTGGCAATGCATGCAGACATCATTTGCCTTGGACCGCTGAGAACCACGGGCCTTCCCTTTCCCTTTGCTCGGTCCAACCGGAGCAACAGGGACGCCCGGAGCGCGAGCAGGGGCCGCAACCGTCTTCCCTTTGCCCTTCTTCCTCTTCCAGCATCCGGCCCTCTTGCCATTCGCCTTGGAGGTTGAAGCCTCTCCTATCAATACCGCCGGCGCTGAAAGGAATTGTGGATCGTCCCGGGAAAAGCGCGAATGCGGAAGCGCGGTATAATTAAAAAAATAAATGCGGAATTTAAACATGCTTTTGAATTAAAACACGTTTCAAAGGGTGTGCCTTTGAAATTTCCCGGGCGTTCGGTGTATCTCATGAACGAATGACATAAAATAAATCATGGAGGCCATAGGGTTGGAAATTAAAGAGAGGACGAAAATTAAAACGAGACCTACCCGTTGTCGTTTTCGTCTTCAACGGCTACAAGCGTTGTTCCCCGTTTTGCACCAAGATCTCGTTCTTGAGACCCTCCAAATCGTGACACACGATCCACCCACGTATCTTGTACGTCGTGCTAGCAACGAACAAGTTAATATGTTGGAGTGGATGAATCAATAACACGTTATGAATTAACGGTATTGATTCATCAAGTTCTAATGTTCCAAGAACAAGAGAACAAAGAAAATAATTTCTTGGAGTGTGAGAGAGAGAGAGGGCGGACGAGATGGAGGGAGAGAGAGCCGAGTGTGTGTGTGTGTTTGTGTGTGTTGGAATTTCATCATCCTACAACTTGTAGGATGCTAGGGGTTTATATAGAAGAGGAGTTTAATCCTCTTTAAACTCCTTCTTTTAAGAACTCTAATTTGACTAGGATTTTGACCTAGTCAAAGTCCTAGTCAAAGTAGTGTTTTGACCTAGTCAAAAAAAATCCTAGCCATCCATCTCTCCCATTGATCTCAACCGTTGATTTAAATTAATTTAATGGAATATTTAAAACCTATTTAAATATTTCCAAGAGGCTAAAATAAATATAAATATTATTTAAGCCCATTAAATAAATCCCTTTGATAAATCTAATTTATCAATTTAATTCCTTATATCTAATAGAAGGAATTATTTCTCCAAAGAAAAAATAAAGGACCCGATTAAATCCAATTTAATCATTCCTTCACTCCAATATTTAATTCTTAATTAAATATCTAAATGTGTGTGGATAGTGTGTGACTCTTTAGGTTCACCTTTCAGCTAGACTTGGTCGGATTCCTAGAATCCTTCCGTTACCATGGGTGGCCATCTAGCAACGGTCAATGGCACTAGAGACTAGGTGAAATATTCAGGGATGAACATTTAGGCTCTAACAGTACACTTGTCCTTCTGTCTTCGGTCTCATCACTTAGAGTCTAGGGCACGGAAAATGCAGGTACCCATTTTGGACCTAAGTGTCGATCTGTCCTCACTAAACGCCGCAAGGGAATCCTTCCCTTCTGTTCAGTCACTGTGGCCACAGTTTTAGGGACAAGACCTAGAGTATACATGAGACTCAACTGCCAAAACCTATTGACAGGAGACAGATCCTTTCTTGGAAACTACTGTCACTTTGCACACCAGAACTGCACTAGACATGGCTTATGACTACCAAAGAGAATTCTGGTAATCTCTCACCATATCTAAGATACAGCCCTGATGTACAGGTAAACTCAGCAATTCCTCAAGTCAAAGGACTTGACCTGTACCGTTGGAACCGGGAATACACGTCATACCTTGCTGACCATACTCAAGGTCCTCCGTAAGACGGTTCCCGCGAGTCACCTCAGTCAGCTGCGTCCTCGCATGCTAACCCACTAACACTGCTTAGACGACCCTCGTCACCCGTCGATGAAACACGACAGCAGGTGCTTAGTGCAAGTCTCAAATGGAATCCCGGTACCCATTTTCGGGATTCCTTGACTTGGAGATTTCCGGACTGATTCGGGAAGACTGATTCCATGGACCTACCTCCAAGTGTAGTCCCAGTCCCCGAAATTGATTCTCAGTCCGTGGGCTTTGTTTGCGTAGTGAACAGATATAGAAAAGTGAACACAAACAAAGTAATGCCAAATGAAATTCACTTCTTTATTCATCAATGATTTATCAAACACCCATAATTGTCTAGACATAGGTTACATATACCCGCCAAAATTGGCTTACATGGTCACCTATTCTAACAATCTCCCACTTGACCTTTAAAGCCAATCACCCATATGCCTAATCCCCATCTTCTCAAGATGTTGCGTATGAGCACTCTGCGACATAGGCTTTGTCAGCGGGTCTGCTGTGTTGTCTGCTGAGTTGACTCGGTCCATCCGAACGTCACCTCTTCCTACCATTTCTCTAAGAAGATGGTAGCGTCTAAGAATGTGTTTGGAACGGTGATGAGATCTCAGTTCCTTTGCTTGCGCTATTGCACCGTTGTTATCACAGAAGATGACAACGGGCTCGGCGATGCTAGGCACCACACCCAACTCTTGGATGTAGTTTCTCATCCAAACCGCTTCCTTAGCAGCTTCTAAAGCTGCTATGTATTCAGCCTCAGTGGTGGAGTCAGCAGTGGTTGCTTGCTTGGAACTTTTCCAAGTCACTACTCCTCCGTTGAGTTTGAATACATATCCCGATTGAGACTTGGCATCATCGTCATCAGACTGGAAGCTAGCGTCGCTAAAGCCTTCCAGAATAAGTTCTCCATTGCCATAGACCAAGAACATTTCCTTAGTCCTCTTAAGGTACTTAAGGATGCCCTTAACGGCATTCCAATGTGCCTCTCCTGCACAGGACTGATATCTGCTTGTCACGCTCAAAGCGTATGCAATGTCAGGCCTGGTGCAATGGACCGCATATTGGATGCTACCTACGGCAGAAGCATAGGGGATGACTTTCATCTTTTCAAGTTCCTCATCAGTCTGCGGGGACTGCTTCTTGGATAACTTGATCCCATGCCTCATTGGAAGGAATCCTCGTTTGGAGTTGTCCATTCGATATCTCTTTAGGACTTTCTCCATATACGAGTTTTGGGTGAGCCCTAACATCCTTTTAGATCTGTCCCTGACAATCTGGATGCCTAGGATGTAGGAGGCTTCACCCAAGTCCTTCATGGAAAACTTGGTTGACAACCATGCTTTTGTGTTTCCTAACATTCTGACGTCATTACCAATGAGCAGAATGTCATCCACGTAAAGCACTAGGAACACTATAGAGCTCCCACTGACCTTCTTGTATACACAAGGGTCGGATTCGTTTTTGATGAAGTCATATCCCCGTATTACTTCATCAAATCGAATGTTCCAACTTCGGGATGCTTGTTTGAGGCCATAGATGGACTTCTGGAGACGACAGACCTTCTGTTCTTCTCCAGTGACCGTGAAACCCTCCGGCTGATCCATATAGATCTCTTCTTCAACGAAACCGTTGAGGAAGGCCGTTTTCACGTCCATCTGCCATATTTCATAGTCATACCATGCTGCTATGGCAAGCAGGATCCGAATGGACTTAGCCATGGCTACTGGCGAGTAGGTATCCTCAAAATCGACCCCGGGTCGTTGAGTGTATCCCTTAGCTACAAGCCTAGCCTTAAAGGTTGTGACTTCTCCATCAACGCCGAGTTTGCGCTTGTAGACCCACTTACAGCCCACTGGCTTAACACTTTTCGGTGGATCTACGAGTCTCCAAACTTGGTTCTCGCTCATGGAGTCCATTTCGGTCTTCATGGCCTCAAGCCATTTCCCGGAGTCGATGTCAGACATCGCTTCCCCGTATGTCTTAGGATCGTTATCCAGAAGATCGGTCGCACCTAGAAACCCATATCTCACTGGAGGTCTGGATTCTCTAGTGGACCTACGGAGGACGGGAACGTCAGTGGTGACTGTGGGCGCTGACTGTATCGGAGCCGGCGGTTCAGGGACCGGGACTGGCCTTTCTTGAGGTTGTCCTTCATGCCTAGCATGTTGGACTTCTCTAGGTTGGTCAGTCCTCCGTTCATTAATCCTGAATCCTCTTGGTGAGGTTTCCGCGGCTATTTCTGATGGCTGAGTTCCATCACTTGATTCCTCAAGGATCAGCTCATAAGGTTGGATATCCTCTGGGAAGCCTTGCTCCAAGAATACTGCATTCCTTGAAACAAATACCTTTTGTTTCAAAGGGTCATAAAAGTAATAACCCGCAGTTTCTTTAGGGTATCCAACGAACCTGCATAGGCTAGACCTGGATTCTAGCTTATCTCCCACTAACCTCTTGACGTATGCGGGGCTACCCCACACTTTCAAGTAGTTGTAGGACGCAGGCTTGCTGTGCCATATCTCATATGGCGTTTGGGTCAATGCACTGGTAGGCGCCAAATTCAACAACTTGGCTGCCGTTTCTAATGCATAACCCCAAAACGATAAGGGCAATTTGGTAAAACTCATCATGGACCGAACCATGTCCAACAGGGTTCAGTTCCTCCTTTCAGAGACGCCATTTAACTGTGGTGTTCCGGGAGGTGTCCATTCCGATATTATACCATTTTCTTTTAGATAATCTAGGAATTCAGCACTAAGGTATTCACCGCCTCGGTCTGACCGTAGGACTTTAATTTTGCAGTTGGTCTGGTTCTCCACTTCAAGCCTGAATTCTTTAAACCTCTCAAGAGCTTCAGACTTGTACCTCATCAGGTAAACATAACCGTACCGTGAATGATCATCGGTGAAGGTTATGAAGTAGGAGAACCCACCTCGGGCGTGCGTCCTTAGTGGTCCACATACGTCTGTATGGACCAAGTCCAACAGACCTGTGGCAAGCCTGCTTTGTCCTACAAAGGGCTTTTTGGTCATTTTCCCTCTTAGACAAGACTCACAAGTTGGTAGATCACTCAAGTCCCCAACCTCTAGGTTCTTTGAGTCTACCAACCTTTTCATCCTATCTTGGGATATGTGACCTAGCCTAGCGTGCCACAGACGTGCGTTCCCGTTATTATCTAATTTCCGTTTGTGTTGAGCGTTAAGAACGAAATTCGTTTGTTGCAAGATATAGAGCCCGTTGTGCAATGTACCAAGTAGATGAGCAATTCCACACCTCATCAAATAAAAGCAATTTTTATTGATTCTGAACTCATAACCACTATTGTCCAACAATGGAATGGAAATGATGTTCTTAATCATACTAGGTACAAAATAAACCTGCTCTAATTCTATGCTAATGGTATCACTAATTACTAAAGTGGCGGATCCTACTGCTTCTGCCGAGATGGCCTTGCCATTTCCGAGCTTCAGGATCATGTCCCCGCTACATAGTTTTCTGCTTCTTCTCAGCACCTGCAAATCATTGCAAATGTGAGCTCCACAGCCGGTATCCAATACCCAAGAGGCAGAATTAGTGACCATATTAACCTCAATCACATATATACCTTGGTTTGAGAAGAATTTGGGGCACTCTCTCTTCCAATGCCCTTTCTCACGGCAGTTGATACATATGTCATATGCCTTTGACTGTTGCTTGGAGACAACCTTTCCCTTTCCTTTGCCTTTCCCCTCTTTGGCAATGGGAACACTCTGAGTGTTCGTAGCTGCTATGACGGCTTTTCCCTTCCCTTCTTCTTTTTCCAACGTCCGGCACCCTTGCCTTTCGTCTTGGAAGTTGAAGCACCTCCAAACAATACCGAAGGCGTGGACTTCTTAGTCGTTGCCTCGTATTGCACCAAACATATTGATCAACTCATGAATGCCCTTCTCAAGTGTATTCATGTTATAGTTGACGATAAATTGGTCGAAGGAGGGTGGGAGTGACTGAAGGATCACATCTATGTACGTTTCATTATCGAGACCTGCTTTTAGGTCCTCGAGCTTTTCCACTAGGGTAAGCATTTTAACCCCATGCTCTTGTACAGAGGATCCTTCTGTCATTTTAGTTCCAAAGAACGCCTTGGTCGCGACATACCTAGTATGCCGGTCCGGGACTGCATAGCAATCCTTAAGGCGAGCAATAATGGAAGGGACATCGTCTAGCCTTTCATATTGCTTCTGAATCTCATTGGTCATCGAAGCAAGTATGATGCTACGGACCTTCCGGTTATCCTTATGCCAAGTCTCGAACGTCTCACGTTCTTCTGGCGTGGATCCTTCCGGTAAGGTCCTAGGGAAAGGCTCGTCCATGACGTAGCCTTGGTTCTCGTAATCTAGGACTATCCTGAGATTGCGCAACCAGTCGTTGTAATTTGTTCCATTGAATTTGTTTGTCTCAAGAATGGTTGATAGTGGGTTCTTAGACATTTTAAAATCTACATTTAGAAAACAACGCGCGATCAGCAGAAAATAAAGACAGTGGTTTGATGAAATAATTAAATGCTTGGTCTTTAGTCATTTAATCCTCCCACTATTTATACGAAAACACGATACTCTCAAACGTGATTTTCGGAAAATCCTTTCCTAGTGGGCTTGGGATCCACAGCGATTTTTCCCATACCCCGCTTTTACGATTCGCATGGAAAAGATCCTGTGGGAGGTATTCCATACCATTCTCGTTCCACGAGATTCCCAAGATTATTGCCTCACCCTTTTGCATGATCCCGAGGACTCCAAGCGAATCATGCTAATTGGGCGTTAGACCCGACCCAATCGACCGAGCCATGGACCCACTAGTACCCCCACGACTCGTGAGACAGGTAACAGCAGCCCATTTTTCGTTCATGACACAATGCAGCTTCTTTTAAGTACAATAACGTGCCACGACTCGTGAGACCACGCTATTGACCTAAAACAGCTTCCTCACTGTGCCATGGATTGGAAGGCATGGACAAACTCCTAGAGTTCATGTCCACTTTATCTAGGGTCTAATATTTCAACATTGGTCCAACCAATGTGAGAGTAGTGAATGACCGAGATCTCATAATATATCCATACATTCATCCATAATGCATAAATAAAATCCATCCATAGCAGTTATATGATAAATAAAAGTCATTCATCCATCATAATAACCACATGCAAAATTAAAGCCTAGCACGCCCCTGTTGGATGATCACGAGCCCAAATCCTATGCGACCCACTGAGCCCGCAGTGGATCTATGGTCAATCTAGGGTTGGTCCTATACTATTACAATAATAGTAACCCAATCATCATGCTGATAGGCCTTGGTCTCTTTTTCTCTTTCTTCACTTCATGGAAAACGCCAAGGGACCTCCGGTCTGGGCTCTCCATGTGGTCCTTCCTTCTTCTCCACCAATTACAAAAAATGGAAATCTCACTCCTAGTCTACTCTCATTACATATTAAAAAGTAGAAACCCCAGCGAAAACCCAGGGGGAGTACATAAGGAGGGAGGTAGAAAGCCTTATTATTCCAAGGCACTAGAAAGAGAGAAGGAGAAAGCAGTTAAAGAGGCACACAGGCCCAACAGAAAATTAAACCATACATCCGGTCTAGGGCTCGTGATCATCCATTTCCATCCAACACACATAATCACATGATCCAATCACATAATTACAACATACCAATAATTCATGATTTCCAATCATAATAATCCAAAACAGAAATAAATGATCATGTGCGCAACGTGTGAAAAATAAAACACAAATATTGGTAATAATATTTTTCTTGTTTTAGGAAAACCTTTCCTCATTATTTTAAGTAAAATAACCCCGGGATTCCAAATCCAATTTATTTTACTCCTAAAATAATGTCTTTAGGAATTTAGGCAAAATTGAACCCAAAAAACGAATTTTCAGAATTAATTCAAAATTAAAACTGAAAAGTAAATAATAAATAAAAAATAATAATGCTAGGGTTTCAAAAAACCCTAGCTGCAGCAGCCGGCAGGCCGTGCGCGCAGGCACTGCCTGGCCGGGCGCGCGCGCGCAGGCCCCTTGCCTGCGTGCGCGCGCGCCTGGCCGGCAGCGCGCTGCGCGGCCTGGTGTTCCGGCAGGCCGTCGCGCGCGCAGGCTCCTCTGCCTCGCGCGCGCCGGCCTGCTGGTCGCCAGCCGCGTGCCTGCGCTGCGCGCAGTGCGCGCGCGCGCAGACGCGCACTGGGCACGCCCGCCGGGCGCGCGCGCGCAGACGCCTCCGTCTGCGTGCGCGCGCGCCTGGCAGCGCGCCTGGTGCCGTCCGCGCGCGGGCTCTCCGCCCGACAGCCTTGCGCGCGCGCGCGCAGACACCCTCGTCTGCCCGCGCGCGCGGCTGGAGGCGCCCCCTTGCGCGCGCGCCCCGCGCGCAGCCATCCTGGCTGCGCGCTGCCCCTGCGCGGCCGGCTGGGCGGGCGCGCGCAGGCTACCCTTGCCTGCGCGCGTCTGCCCTGCCGGCAGCGCTCGGCTGCGCGCGGTCAGCCTTCCCGGCTGGCCGGCTGTGGCGTTTCTCGTTTTTAGTTCAAATTTTCCCGTTTCCCAGGAAAAACAGAAAAATACCAATATTCAGAATTTCACACGAATTAAAAGCAATAAAACAACATGCTTTAATAATCAAGAAAATCAAGATTCAATTAAAACATGCTCAAAACACGTTTCATGCTTAAAACGCACATAAACCCTAGGCCTATACACCGAACCGGGCTCTGATACCACTGAAAGGAATTGTGGATCGTCCCGGGAAAAGCGCGAATGCGGAAGCGCGGTATAATTAAAAAAATAAATGCGGAATTTAAACATGCTTTTGAATTAAAACACGTTTCAAAGGGTGTGCCTTTGAAATTTCCCGGGCGTTCGGTGTATCTCATGAACGAATGACATAAAATAAATCATGGAGGCCATAGGGTTGGAAATTAAAGAGAGGACGAAAATTAAAACGAGACCTACCCGTTGTCGTTTTCGTCTTCAACGGCTACAAGCGTTGTTCCCCGTTTTGCACCAAGATCTCGTTCTTGAGACCCTCCAAATCGTGACACACGATCCACCCACGTATCTTGTACGTCGTGCTAGCAACGAACAAGTTAATATGTTGGAGTGGATGAATCAATAACACGTTATGAATTAACGGTATTGATTCATCAAGTTCTAATGTTCCAAGAACAAGAGAACAAAGAAAATAATTTCTTGGAGTGTGAGAGAGAGAGAGGGCGGACGAGATGGAGGGAGAGAGAGCCGAGTGTGTGTGTGTGTTGTGTGTGTTGGAATTTCATCATCCTACAACTTGTAGGATGCTAGGGGTTTATATAGAAGAGGAGTTTAATCCTCTTTAAACTCCTTCTTTTAAGAACTCTAATTTGACTAGGATTTTGACCTAGTCAAAGTCCTAGTCAAAGTAGTGTTTTGAACTCTAATTTGACTAGGATTCAGGGATGAACATTTAGGCTCTAACAGTACACTTGTCCTTCTGTCTTCGGTCTCATCAATTAGAGTCTAGGGCACGGAAAATGCAGGTACCCATTTTGGACCTAAGTGTCGATCTGTCCTCACTAAACGCCGCAAGGGAATCCTTCCCTTCTGTTCAGTCACTGTGGCCACAGTTTTAGGGACAAGACCTAGAGTATACATGAGACTCAACTGCCAAAACCTATTGACAGGAGACAGATCCTTTCTTGGAAACTACTGTCACTTTGCACACCAGAACTGCACTAGACATGGCTTATGACTACCAAAGAGAATTCTGGCAATCTCTCACCATATCTAAGATACAGCCCTGATGTATAGGTAAACTCAGCAATTCCTCAAGTCAAAGGACTTGACCTGTACCGTTGGAACCGGGAATACACGTCATACCTTGCTGACCATACTCAAGGTCCTCCGTAAGACGGTTCCCGCGAGTCACCTCAGTCAGCTGCGTCCTCGCATGCTAACCCACTAACACTGCTTAGACGACCCTCGTCACCCGTCGATGAAACACGACAGCAGGTGCTTAGTGCAAGTCTCAAATGGAATCCCGGTACCCATTTTCGGGATTCCTTGACTTGGAGATTTCCGGACTGATTCGGGAAGACTGATTCCATGGACCTACCTCCAAGCATAGTTCCAGTCCCGAAATTGATTCTCAGTCCGTGGGCTTTGTTTGCGTAGTGAACAGATATAGAAAAGTGAACACAAACAAAGTAATGCCAAATGAAATTCACTTCTTTATTCATCAATGATTTATCAAACACCCATAATTGTCTAGACATAGGTTACATATACCCGCCAAAATTGGCTTACATGGTCACCTATTCTAACAGGCGCCGACTTGTAGGTCGTTGCCTTGTATTGGACCAGCATGTTGATCAACTCATGAATAGACTTCTCAAGTCCGTTCATGTTGTAGTTTACAACAAACGGGTCATAGGATGGAGGAAGCGACTGGAGGATCACGTCAATGTACGTGTCATTGTCAAGCCCAGCTTTAAAGTCCTCGAGTTTCTCCACTAGGGAGAGCATCTTGACCCCATGACTCTGTACAGACGCTCCTTCAGCGAGCTTGGTGCCAAAGAATGCTTTTGTGGCGGCATATCTAATATGCCTATCCGTAACCGCATAAACCTCGTTCATGCGGAGCATTATGGCGGAGACGTTGTCCAGCCTCTCATACTGCTTCTGGATGTCGTTAGACATCGAAGCCAGTATGATACTGCGTACTTTCCGGTTGTCCTCATGCCATTTCTCGAACGTCAAACGTTCTTCAGGCGTGGACCCCTCCGGTAAGTCGCTCGGTGGCGGCTCGTCCAAGACGTAGCCTTGGTTCTCAAAATCGAGGACAATCCTCAGGTTTCTCAGCCAGTCCGAGTAGTTCGTTCCGTTGAATTTGTTAGTCTCGAGAATCATGGTTAATGGGTTCTTAGACATATCTACATTAATGAAAATGTAAAGCAGAAATTAGCAGCTGATGGTAATATTATTGTTCAAGTTGAAGACTTGGTCTTTTAGTCTTTAACCCTCCTACTATTTATACGAAAGTCTGCCACTCTCAAGCAGAGTTTCGTGAAATCATTTCCTAGTGGGCTTGGGATCCACAAGCGTAATCTCCTTTCCCCGCTTTTACGATTCACATGAAGAAGACCTCGTGGGAGATATCCAATATCATTCTCATCCAATGAGATTCGCAAGATATTTTGCTTCACCTATTCGCATGGTTCCGAGGACTCCAAGCGAACCATGTTACTCAGTGTTGGGCCCGACCCATCAACCAAATCATACCTCAAACTGTCGCCCCCCACAACTCGTGAGATAGGGAAACAACGAGCGCAGTCTTTTTGTTCACAACAATTGTGCAGCTTTCCCCTAGTCCAAGTGTGCCACGACTCGTGAGACCGCACTTGGGTAGTGGTAGCTTCCTCACCACATTGCTGTGGATGGGAGGCTCGGACAGATCATAAATACCATTTTGATCCAAGTCCGTTCTGGGCCTAATATTTAATTTGGTCCAACCAAATGAGAGTTTTGAGTGTGACTGAGACCTCATCACATTATGGTGTTTTAGCATGCATAAATATCCAATATTTAAAGCGATAATTAAAAAAATGCCGCATGTATAAAACATAGCATACCCCTGTTACGATGATCACAAGCCCAACCTATGCGACCCGCTGAGCCCGCAGTGAGTCTATGGTTTGTCTAGGGTGGTCCTAAATTATTACAATAATAATAAACCCATTCTCATTCCAATGGGCCTTGAAGTGCTTCTTGTTTCACACCTTAATGCTTCTCCTTGGGGTCTCCGATTCCAATTTCTTGTTAAAAGTAAAACCTCACCAATCCTATCTACTCTCATTACAACTGAAAGTAATACATGAGGCTGATAATACGGGAGATGATAGTCCCAAAAACAAGAGGCACGTAGGCCCCACCCCACAGAAATAAATGATCATACATTCATCCATACATAAGGTCTAGGGCTCTTGTGATCATCCCATGTTGATTCCATCAACACACATAACACAATTATTCCAAATAATCATGTATAAATACCAATGGATATTCCAAATACCCAAGTGATGTCCAACATCACAAAAGTATAAACATACAAATAATATGCAAAATTCAAATTTCAAATTTAATGGACATTTTAAACAGTGCATCCAATGCATGTATTAATCCCAAATTAATTAAGCAAATTTAATTCAAGGAATAATCCAATTATTCCAAAATCAAAAATACAAAATTAATATATTTTCAGAATATTGCAGAAAATACAGAAAATCAAATTTTCCGGAAAAAGTCAAAAAACGGCACAAACGGCCCAGCCGTTGTGCTGGCCGGCCGGCCGAGCGCACAGAGCAGTAAAATAAGCATGAAACTTTAGATCCAATATAATAAAATAAAGCATGCCAAAAGTCCATTAAATCCAAACAATTGAATTATCATATTACTCATATATTTATACAATCTAACATGCCAATAAAGCCATTAAAAGCAAGTAGATCATGCCAAACACATAAATCTATGTCCCTTACATCGAACAGGGCTCTGATACCACTTGAAGGACAAGCGGATCCGCCCGGGAGCGCGAGCGGAAGCAAGAAAGCGCGAAACAGTGTAAATTAAATCAAATCTAATTTAAAATACGAATCCCAAGGGGTGTACCCTTGGGTGCTCAACCGGGCGTCCGATGTAGGATGTGTAAATATTAGAAACATATATTTAAACACATAGGGCATAGATGTATATTAAATCAATCAAAGCATAATAAACTGTTACCTTTGATTATTTAGCGTATGCTCCCGGCTACTTGTGTTGTTCCTTCTCTGGAATGCTCACGAAATCCAAACGTATGGATTCTCCAAAGGTGATCCACACCACTCCGGAAGAAACACAAGTTCTTCTTGCTAGAAAAGAACGGGTTTAAGAAGGAATCGGTTTAAGAGAAGAACACTATGAATTAGTGTTCTCTTAAACTTACTTTGTTCTTCTTCTTGATTCAAAATCAAGTGAAGAACACAAGTGTAAGAGAGGAAGAGAGGGCCGAGAGTTGAGAGAGAGGAGAGGATTTTTTGTCTTCTCTTTTTCCTAGAAAAAGATGAATAATGAATCACTTATGCTTGGTGTTGTATATTCTCATATATATACATAATTAATGTGATTATTGGAATGTGTCTAGGTTCATCCAAGGATGTCTAGATTCATTCCAATCAATCACCATCAATTCTTCAATCAAGCCTACCAAAATTTATGCTATGATCAAATTATACCAAAAGGGAAGAGCTTGATTGGAGTTGATTTGTCTCTTTCCAAAAGAGATAAGTCAACATACCACCTAGCATGAAACATGGCTTATTTTGCTTCCTCCAAGGGAGCATGTCGGCCATGTTTAAATAAGGGAAGAAGTCCAACTTCTTCCTATTCCAAAATAGGAATTATTTCTCCCTCTCGGATATAATTTAACGGACAGGGTTTTATCGTAATCCAATTACGACGAATCCAACATTAAATCAAATTTAATGTCCATTTAAATTATTCCCGTTGATCTTTTAATCCAAATAAAAGATCCAACGTCTCAACGTCTCCACTTTCCATATTTAATCGAAAATCCAATTTATCGATTAAACGAAAGCCCGATACAATATCGGCCCGTCCATCCAATGGACTTTCCCTTAAGTAATCTAATTAATCTTTCGAGATTGACCCCAAGGCAATCTCTCAACCTCCTCGGTGATTTGTGTATGACCCTTTAGGTTCACCTCAGCTAGACTTGGGCTCGTGTCGCACAAGAGTCCGTTACCATGGGTGGCCGTCTAGCAACGGTCCATGGCACTAGAGACTAGGTGAATTGGCGTGAACATTTAGGCGCCGATTCCGTACGGGTACGATCCTTCCGTCTACCGTCTCCCGACCTTAGTCTAGGGTATGGAATTGGGCGTCGGTTCCTATCCTTGACTAGGCATTTATGCTTAATACTCGAGACCATGTATGCTTCATTGCATCGACACAGGAAACCATTCCCTGTTCGACCAGCCACTGTGGCCACAGCTTCAAATAGCATGAACGTTTCTCCGAGTGCATAGGAGATACCTCTGTCACATACTGACAGGGGACGGATCCTCTTCTTGGAATCCACCGTCCTCGCTACACATTTCGACTATACTGGACAAGGCTTATGATAATCATCTTACAGAATGATTACCTCTCGCCAGATCCAAGATACAGCCGTCCTGTGCACGCGACTGCCATGATTTCTCAAGTCTGAGGATTACTCCCGTACTATCGGAACCGGGGAAAACCAATCATACCGGCCAAGCCTCCAAGGCTTCCATATGATGATTCCCGCGAGTCAGTCCAGTCGGCTCGACCCCAGTCGACCAACCCATCAAGATCGTGTAGGTATCCCACGCCTGTCGCCAATGAAACACGACACTCATCTAATGAACACGACTCTTGACGCAAGTCTCAATAGGACTCTCGATGTACTGTCTCGAGGTCCTCGACTTGGAACGTTTCAGACCCAACTCTTAATCAGTTGGTTTCATGACCACCATCCAATGTGTGGCCCAACTGCACATGGAGAAGAAGGAAGGTCCACATGGAGAGTAGAATAGGAGTGAGGTTTCAATTTGATGTAATTGATGGAAAAGAAGGAAGGTCCACATGGAGAGCCCAGACTGGAGGTTCCAAGGCGTTTCCATGAAGAGAAGAAAGAGAAAAGAGACCAAGGCCCATCAAAATGATGATTGTGTTACTATTAATGTAATAGTATAGGACCAACACTAGATTGACCATAGATCCACTGCGGGCTCAGTGGATCGCATAGGATTCGGGCTCGTGATCATCCAACAGGGGCGTGCTAGGCTTTAATTTTGCATGTGGTTATTGTGATGGATGAATGGCACTTTATTTATCATATAACTGTTGTGGATGCAATTTATTTATTACGCATTGTGGATGGATGTGTAGATATTTTATATTATGAGAACTCGGTCATTTATTACTCTCACATTGGTTGGACCAATGTCCAAATATTAGACCCTAGACAAAATAGACATGGACTCTAGGAGTTTGTCCATGCCTTCCAATCCATGGCACAGTGAGGAAGCTGATTTAGGTTAATAGCGTGTCTCACGAGTCGTGGCACGTTATTGTACTTAAAAAAGCTGCACTGCGTCATGAACGAAAGATAGACCGCTGTTACCTGTCTCACGAGTCGTGGGGGTAGCAGTGGGTCTGTGGCTCGATAGATTGGGTCGAGTCTAACGCCCGATTAACATGATTCGCTTTGAGTCCTTGGGATCATGTGAAAGGGTGAGGCAATAATCTTGGGAATCTCGTGGAACGAGAATGGTATGGAATACCTGCCACAGGATTTTTCCATGCGAATCGTAAAAGCGGAGTATGGGAAAAATCGCTGTGGATCCCAAGCCCACTAGGAAAGGATTTCCCAAAAACAACGTTTGAGAGTACCGTGTTTTCGTATAAATAGTGGTAGCATTAAATGACTAAAGACCAAGCATTTAATTATTTTTATCAAACCACCATCTTTTATATTCTGCTGATCGCGCACTCTGTTTTAAATGTAGATTTAAAAATGTCTAAGAACCCACTTTCCACCATACTTGAGACAAACAAATTCAATGGAACCAATTACAACGACTGGTTGCGCAATCTCAGGATAGTCCTGGATTACGAGAACCAAGGCTACGTCATGGACGAGCCTCTCCCTAGGACCTTGCCGGAAGGATCCACGCCAGAAGAACGTAAGACGTTCGAGACTTTGCATAAGGATAACCGGAAGGTCCGTAGCATCATACTTGCTTCAATGACGAATGAGATTCAGAAGCAGTATGAAAGGCTAGACGAAGTCCCTTTCATTATGGCTCGCCTTAAGGATTGCTATGCAGTCCGGGACCGGCATACTAGGTATGTCGCGACTAAGGTGTTCTTTGGAACCAAAATGATAGAAGGATCCTCTGTACAAGAGGACGGGGTTAAAATGCTTACCCTGGGGGAAAAGCTCGAGGACCTAAAGGCAGGCCTCAACAATGAAACGTACATAGATGTGATCCTTCAGTCACTCCCACCCTCCTTCGACCAATTTATCTTCAACTACAATATGAACACACTGGAGAAGGGCATTCATGAGTTGATTAATATGTTGGTGCAATACGAGGCAAAGACCAAAAAGTCCACACCTTCGGTATTGTTTGGAGGTGCTTCGACTTCCAAAATGAAAGGCAAGGGTACCGGATGTTGGAAAAGGAAGAAAGGGAAGGGAAAAGCCGTCAAAGCAGCTACGAACACTAAGAGTACCTAGTATGATCAAAAACATCATTTCCATTCCATTGTTAGACAATAGTGGTTATGAATTTATGATAAATAAAAATTAATTTTATTTGATGAGGTGTGGAATTGCTCATCTACTTGGTACACTTAATAATGGGCTCTATATCTTGCAACAAACGAACTTCGTTCTTAACGCTCAACACAAACGTAAAATAGATAATAATGGGAACGCACGATTGTGGCACGTTAGGCTAGGTCACATATCCCAAGATAGGATAAAAAGATTGGTAGACTCAAAGAACCTAGAGGTAGGGGACTTGAGTGAGCTACCAACTTGTGAATCTTGTCTAAGAGGGAAAATGACCAAGAAGCCCTTTGTAAGACAAAGCAGGCTTGCCACAGGTCTGTTGGACTTGTTGGAATAGGTGACCAGAAAGCCAATAGGTTTGGCAATTTGTAACCTATCCGACAACTTGATGTGAATGTAATATTATTATGTGATGAATAAGATGAGTATTCGTCACCAATGGTACTTTCTTTGTTGCGCTCATCTTACATTTGTTAAAATGGTGTTTAACTTATATCGCAACAAAGCCCAGAGACCATGGATAACAACTCGTGCAGTTGGGCCACACATTGGATGGTGGTCATGAAACCAACTGATTAAGAGTTGGGTCTGAAACGTTCCAAGTCGAGGACCTCGAGACAGGGCATCGAGAGTCCTATTGAGACTTGCATCAAGAGTCGTGTTCGTTGGATGAGTGCCGTGTTTCATCGGCGACAGGCGTGGGACGCCTACACGGTCTTGATGGGTTGGTCGACTAGAGTCGAGCCGACTGGACTGACTCGCGGGGATCATCATATGGAAGCCTTGGAGGCTTGGTCGGTATGATTGGATTCCCCGGTTCCGATAGTACGAGAGTAATCCTCGGACTTGAGGAATCATGGCAGTCACGTGCACAGGACGGTTGTATCTTGGATCTGGCGAGAGGTGATCATTCTGTAAGATGATCATTATAAGTCTTGTCCAGTGCAGTCGGAATGTGTAGCGAGGACGGTGGATTCCAAGAAGAGGATCTGTCCCCTGTCAGTATGGGACAGAGGTATCTCCTATGCACTCGGAGACACGTTCATGCTGTTTGAAGCTGTGGCCACAGTTGTTGGTCGAACAGGGAATAGTTTCCTGTGTCGACGCAATGAAGCATACGTGGTCTCGAGTATTAAGCATAGATGCCTAGTCAAGGATGGGAACCGACGCCCAATTTCATACCCTAGACTAAGGCCGGGAGACGGTAGACGGAAGGATCGTACCCGTACGGAATCGGCGCCTAAATGTTCACGCCAATTCACCTAGTCTCTAGTGCCATGGACTGTTGCTAGACGGCCACCCATGGTAACGGGCCCGTGTCAAGTCTAGCTGAGGGTGAACCTAAAGGGTCACACACAAATGACCGAGGAGGTTGAGAGATCGACTTGGAGTCAATCTCGAAGGATAAAATAAGTAATTGGATTACTTAAGGGAAAGTCCATTGGATGGACGGGCCGATATTGTATCGGGCTTTCATTTAATCGGTAAATTGGATTTTCGATTAAATATGAAAAATTGAGATGTTGAGACGTTGGATCTTTTAATTGGATTAAAAGATCAACGGAAATAATTTAAGTGGACATTAAATTGGATTTAATATTGGGTTCGTTGTAATTGGATTACGATAAATCCTGGTCCGTTAAATTATACCCGAGAGGAGAAATAATTCCTAATTTGGAATGGGAAGAAGTTGGACTTCTTTCCTTAATCAAACATGGCCGACATGCTCCCTTGGAGGAAGCAAAATCAGCCATGTTTCATGCTAGGTGGTATGTTGACTTATCTCTTTTGGAAAGAGACAAATCAACTCCAATCAAGCTCTTCCCTTTTGGTATGATTTGATCATACCATAAATTTTGGTAGGCTTGATTGAAGAATTGATGGTGATTGATTGGAATGAATCTAGACATCCTTGGATGAACCTAGACACATTCCAATAATCACATTAATTATGTATATATATTAGAATATACAACACCAAGCATAAGTCATTCATTATTCATCTTTTTCTAGGAAAAAGAGAAGACAAAAATCCTCTCCTCTCTCTCAAAATTTCATGCTCCCTCCCTCTCTTACACTTGTGTTCTTCACTTGATTTTGAATCAAGAAGAAGAACAAAGTAAGTTTAAGAGAACACTAATTCATAGTGTTCTTCTCTTAAACCGATTCCTTCCTAAACCCGTTCTTTTCTAGCAAGAAGAACGTGTGTTTCTTCCGGTGTGGTGTGGATCACCTTTGGAGAATCCATACGTTTGGATTTCGTGAGCATTCCGGAGAAGGAACAACGCTAGTAGCCGGGAGCATACGCTAAACAATCAAAGGTAACGGTTTATTACGCTTTGATTGATTTCATTTGTATATCTATTCCCTATGTATTTAAATATATGTTTTAATATTTACACATCCTACATCGCACGCCAGGTTGAGCACCCAAGGGTACACCCCTTGGGATTCGCGTATTTTGAATTTGATTTAAATTTACGCAATTTCTCGCCTTTCTCGCTTCCGCTCGTGCTCCCGGGCGGATCCGCTTGTCCTTCAGGACTTGGTCCATACTGACGTATGTGGACCACTAAGGACGCAGGCCCGGGGTGGGTTCTCCTACTTCATAACCTTTACCGATGATCATTCACGGTATGGTTATGTTTACCTAATGAGGTACAAGTCTGAAGCTCTTGAGAGGTTTAAAAAATTCAAACTTGAAGTAGAGAACTAGACCAACTGCAAAATTAAAGTCCTACGATCAGACCGAGGCGGTGAATACCTTAGTACCGAGTTCCTTAATTATCTAAAAGAAAATGGTATAATTTCAGAATGGACACCTCCTAGGACACCACAATTCAATGGTGTCTCTGAAAGGAGGAATCGAACCCTGTTGGATATGGTTCGATCCATGATGAGTTTTACCAAATTGCCCTTGTCCTTTTAGGGCTACGCATTGGAAACGGCGGCCAAGATGCTAAATTTGGCGCCAACCAGTGTATTGACCCAAACGTCATACGAGATATGGCACGACAAGCCTGCATCCTACAACTACTTGAAAGTGTGGGGTAGTCCCGCATACGTCAAGAGGTTAGTGGGAGATAAGCTAGAATCCAGGTCTAGCTTATGCAAGTTTGTTTGATACCCTAAAGAAACTGCGGGTTATTACTTTTATGACCCCTTGGAACAAAAGGTGTTTGTTTCAAGAAATGCAGTGTTCTTGGAGCAAGGCGTCCCAGAGGATATCCAACCTGATGAACTGATCCAGGAGGAATCAAGTGATGGAATCCAGTCATTACAGGTAGCCGCGGAATCCTCACTTAGAGGATTCAGGATTAACACCCGAAGGGTTGACCGACCTCGAGAAGTCCAACATGCTAGGCATGAAGGACAGCCTCAGGAACAGCCAGCCCCGGTTCCTGAACCGCCAGCTCCACAGTCACCACTAATGTTCTCATTCTCTAGAGGTCTACTAGAGAGTCCAGACCTCCAGTGAGATATGGCTTTCTAAATACGACCGATCTTTTGGATAACGATGCTAAGACATACGGAGAAGCGATGTCTGACATCGACTCCGGGGAATGGCTTGAGGCCATGAAAACCAAAATGGACTCCATGAGCGAGAACCAAGTCTGGAGACTTGTAGATCCACCAAAAAGTGTTAAGCCAGTTGGCTGTAAGTGGGTCTACAAGCGCAAACTTGGCGTTGATGGAGAAGTCACAACCTTTAAGGCTAGGCTTGTAGCTAAGGGATATACTCAACGACCCGGGGTCGATTTTGAGGATACCTACTCGCCGGTAGCCATGGCTAAATCCATTCGGATCCTACTCGCCATAGCAGCATGGTATGATTATGAGATATGGCAGATGGACGTGAAAACGGCCTTCCTCAATGGCTTCGTTGAGGAAGAGATCTATATGGATCAGCCGGAGGGTTTCACAGTCACTGGAGAAGAACAGAAGGTCTGTCGTCTCCAGAAGTGAAAGAATGTGGATCGTCCACGAAAATAGCGCGAAGGCGGAAGCGCGGTATAAAGTTAAATACAAAAAATTAAAGCATGCTTTTAATTAAGTAAAATAACACGCTCAAGGGGTGTAGCCTTGAAGTTCCCGGACGTTCGGTGTATCTCATGAATTAAAAGCATAAAGAAATCATGGAGGCCATAGGATTAAAAATAAAGAGGGACGAAAAATTAAAATCGGAACCTATCGATTGTCGTTTTTGTCTTCTACCCAGTACTCGTGTTGTTCCCCGTTTTGCACCAAATCTCCTACGTGAGATTCTCCAAATTGTAACACGCAATCCACCCACTTATCTTGCACGTCGTGCTAGCGAACGAACAAGTATTATTTTGGAGAGGATGAATTAATCACACGTTATTAGTTAACAATATTAATTCTCCTAAGTTCGATTGTTCCAAGAACAAAAGAACAAAAAAATATTTTCTTGTGAGAGAGAGAGTGGGCGGACGAGAGGGAGAGAGGAGAGAGCCGAGTAGTGTGTGTGTGTATGTGTGTGTTGGAGTTTCATCACCTCTAAAATAGTGAAAGACTAGGGTCCTTTTGACTAGGATTTTGACCTAGTCAAAGTCCTAGTCAAAGTAGCATTTGACCTAGTCAAATTAATCCTAGCCATCTATCTCTCCCTTTCCATCTCAACCATTAATTTAATTTAATGGAATATTTAAATCCTATTAAATATTCCAAAGGCCAAATAAATAAATAAAAATATTTATTCTAAGACCATTAAATTAATCCTCTAATAAATCTAATTTATTAGATTAATCCCTTTTATCAAATAAAAGGAATTAATTCTCCAAGAAAATAAAGGACCCGATTAAATTCAATTTAATCATTCGTTTTCTCCAATATTTAATTCTAAATTAAATAGTTAGTGTGTGTGGATTGTGTGTGACTCTTTAGGTTCACCTTTTCAGCTAGACTTGGTCGGATTCCTAGAATCCATCCGTTATCATGGGTGGCCATCTAGCAGCGGTCCATGGCACTACAGACTAGGTGAAATTTCGGGGATGAACATTTAGGCTCTAACAGTACACTTGTCCTTCTGTCTACGGTCTCACCACTTAGGGTCTAGGGCAGGGATAATGCAGGTACCCATTTTGGACCTAAGTGCCGGTTTGTCCTTACTAAACGCCGAGCTGGGAAACCTTCCCTTCTGTTCAGTTACTGTGGCCACAGATTTTAGGGACAAGACACAGAGCATACATGAGACGCAACTGTCAATACCTTTTGACAGGAGACAGATCCTTTCTTGGAAACTACTGTCACTCTGTACACCCGAGCTGCACTAGACATGGCTTATGACTACTCAAGAGTATTTTGGCAATCTCTCACCATATCTAAGATACAGACCTGATGCACAGCTAAACTCAGCAGTTCCTCAAGTGAAAGGACTTGACCTGTACCGTTAGAACCGGGAATACGTCATACCTTGCAGACAATACTCAAGGTCCTCCGTAAGACGGTTTCCGCGAGTCACCTCAGTCAGCTGCTCCCTAGCAGGCTAACCTACTAACAAGCGGATCCGCCTGGGAGCGCGAGCGGAAGCGAGAAAGCGAGAAAAGTGCGTAAATTAAATCAAATCTAATTTAAAATACGAATCCCAAGGGGTGTACCCCTGGGTGCTCAACCGGGCGTTCGATGTAGGATGTGTAAATATTAGAAACATATATTTAAACACATAGGACATAGATGTATATTAAATCAATCAAAGCTTAATAAACCGTTACTTTTGATTATTTAGCGTATGCTCCCGGCTACATGCTGAAGGACAAGCGGATCCGCCCGGGAGCGCGAGCGGAAGCGAGAAAGCGAGAAATTGTGCGTAAATTTAAATCTAATTTAAATATGCGAATTCCAAGGGGTGTACCCTTGGGTTCTCAACCGGGCGTTCGATGTAGGATGTGTAAATATTGAAAACATATATTTAAACACATAGGGCATAGATATATAAATGAAATCAATCAAAGCGTAATAAACCGTTACCTTTGATTGTTAAGCGTATGCTCCCGGCTACTAGCTTTGTTCCTTCTCCGGAATGCTCACGAAATCCAAACGTATGGATTCTCCAAAGGTAATCCACACCACACCGGAAGAAACACACGTTCTTCTTGCTAGAAAAGAACGGGTTTAGGAAGGAATCGATTTAAGAGAACAACACTATGAATTAGTGTTCTCTTAAACTTACTTTGTTCTTCTTCTTGATTCAAAATCAAGTGAAGAACACAAGTGTAAGAGAGGGAGAGAGCACGAAAATTGAGAGAGAGGAGAGGATTTTTTGTCTTCTCTTTTTCCTAGAAAAAGATGAATAATGAATGACTTATGCTTGGTGTTGTATATTCTAATATATATACATAATTAATGTGATTATTGGAATGTGTCTAGGTTCATCTAAGGATGTCTAGATTCATTCCAATCAATCACCATCAATTCTTCAATCAAGCCTACCAAAATTTATGGTATGATCAAATCATACCAAAAGGGAAGAGCTTGATTGGAGTTGATTTGTCTCTTTCCAAAAGAGATAAGTCAACATACCACCTAGCATGAAACATGGCTGATTTTGCTTCCTCCAAGGGAGCATGTCGGCCATGTTTGATTAAGGAAAGAAGTCCAACTTCTTCCCATTCCAAATTAGGAATTATTTCTCCTCTCGGGTATAATTTAACGGACCGGATTTATCGTAATCCAATTACAACGAACCCAATATTAAATCCAATTTAATGTCTACTTAAATTATTTCCGTTGATCTTTTAATCCAATTAAAAGATCCAACGTCTCAACATCTCAATTTTTCATATTTAATCGAAAATCCAATTTACCGATTAAATGAAAGCCCGATACAATATCGGCCCGTCCATCCAATGGACTTTCCCTTAAGTAATCCAATTACTTATTTTATCCTTCGAGATTGACTCCAAGTCGATCTCTCAACCTCCTCGGTCATTTGTGTGTGACCCTTTAGGTTCACCCTCAGCTAGACTTGGGCCCGTGTCCCATAAGGGTCCGTTACCATGGGTGGCCGTCTAGCAACGGTCCATGGCACTAGAGACTAGGTGAATTGGCGTGAACATTTAGGCGCCGATTCCGTATGGGTACGATCCTTCCATCTACCGTCTCCCGGCCTTAGTCTAGGGTATGAAATTGGGCGTCGGTTCCCATCCTTGACTAGGCATCTATGCTTGATACTCGAGACCACGTATGCTTCATTGCATCGACACCGGAAACCATTCCTTGTTTGACCAACCACTGTGGCTACAGCTTCAAACAGCATGAACGTGTTTCCGAGTGCATAGGAGATACCTCTGTCACATACTGACAGGGGACGGATCCTCTGCTTGGAATCCACCGTCCTCGCTACACATTCCGACTGCACTGGACAAGGCTTATGATAATCATCTTACAGAATGATTACCTCTCGCTAGATCCAAGATACAGCCGTCCTGTGCACGCGACTGCCATGATTCCTCAAGTCTGAGGATTACTCCCGTACTATCGGAACCGGGGAAAACCAATCACACCGACCAAGCCTCCAAGGCTTCCATATGATGATCCCGCGAGTCAGTCCAGTCGGCTCGATCCCAGTCGACCAACCCATCAAGATCGTGTAGGCGTCCCACGCCTGTCGCCCGATGAAACACGACACTCATCCAATGAACACAACTCTTGACGCAAGTCTCAATAGGACTCTCGATGCCCTGTGTCGAGGTCCTCGACTTGGAACGTTTCAGACCCAACTCTTGATCACTTGGTTTCATGACCACCATCCAATGCGTGGCCGAACTGCACGAGTTGTTATCCATGGTCTGTGGGCTTTGTCGCGATATAAGTTAAACACCATTTTGACAAATGCAAGATGACCGCAACAAAGAAGGTATCATTGGTGATGAATACTCATCTTATTCATCACATAATAATATTACATTTACATCAAGTTGTTAGATAGGTTACAAATCGCCAAACCTATTGGCTTTCTGGTCACCTATTCTAACAATCTCCCACTTGACTAAAAGCCAATCACCCATTGACCTCAAACCCATCTTATCCAGATGCTGAGTATGGGCAACCTGCGACATGGGCTTAGTAAGTGGATCTGCTATGTTTTCTGCGGAGCTGACTCGGTTCATCCCAACGTCACCCCTACTAACCATCTCTCGGAGCAGATGGTAGCATCTAAGAATATACTTGGATCGGTGATGAGATCTCGGTTCCTTTGCTTGCGCTATAGCACCGTTGTTATCGCAGAAGATAACCACTGTCTCGGCGATGCTAGGTACTACACCCAACTCTTGGATGTAGCTCTTCATCCAAACCGCCTCCTTAGCAGCTTCCGAAGCTGCTATGTATTCAGACTCTGTGGTGGAGTCCGCCGTGGTAGCCTGCTTGGAACTCTTCCAAGCAACCACGCCACCATTAAGTCTGAACACATAACCAGACTGAGACTTGGCATCATCGTCATCCGACTGAAAGTTAGCGTCGCTATAGCCTTCCAATATCAACTCTCCACCGCCATAGATCAAGAACATGTCCTTAGTCCTTTTCAGGTACTTCAGGATAGTCTTGACTGCACTCCATTGTGCCTCCCCGGCACACGACTGATATCGACTTGTTACACTCAAAGCGAAAGCCACATCAGGTCTAGTGCATTGAACAGCGTACTGTATGCTGCCTACGGCTGAAGCATATGGGATGTCCAACATCCTTTTAAGCTCCTCATCAGTCTTAGGAGACTGCTTCTTGGATAACTTAATTCCATGCCTCATAGGAAGGAATCCTCGTTTTTAGTTCTCCATCTTGAATCTCTTCAAGACTTTCTCAATGTACAAGGACTGGGCCATTCCTAACATCCTTCTAGACCTATCCCTGTAGATCTTGATGCCAAGGATGTAGGATGCCTCGCCCATATCCTTCATGGAGAATTGCGTTGACAACCAAGCTTTAGTAGTACCCAACATCTTAGCATCATTCCCAATGAGCAAGATGTCATCCACGTAAAGCACCAGAAACGCAACTGAGCTCCCACTGATCTTCTTGTATACACAAGGATCGGACTCATTCTTGGTGAAATCATATCCCCGTATGACTTCATCAAAACGTATGTTCCAGCTTCGGGAAGCTTGTTTGAGGACATAGATGGACCTTTGGAGATGGCAGACCTTCTGCTCTTCTCCAACAATTGTGAAACCCTCCGGCTGATCCATATAGATCTTTTCCTCTACGAAACCATTGAGAAAAGCCGTTTTCACCTCCATCTGCCATATTTCATAGTCATACCATGCTGCTATGGCAAGCAGTATCCGAATGGACTTGGCCATTGCTACGGGCGAGTAGGAATCCTCAAAATCGACCCCGGGTCGTTGAGTGTAACCTTTCGCCACAAGTCTGGCTTTGAAGGTTGCTACCTCCCCGTCAGCTCCAAACTTACGTTTGTAGACCCATTTACACCCTACGGGTTTAACCCCTTTGGGTGGATCTACTAGGGTCCAAACCTTGTTTGTACCCATCGAGTCCATCTCGGATTTCATGGCCTCAAGCCACTTGTCTGAATCGATGTCCGACATCGCTTCTCCGTATGTCTTTGGATCATTATCCAACTGACCGGTCAGGCCCAGAAATCCATACCTATCAGGTGCATGGGATACTCTGGCCGACCTACGGAGAACTGGAACAATATTAGTGGGAACCACTGGCTTAGATATAACTGCCGCCTCATGGGGTACCTCACTTGATTCCTCAAGGAGTACCTCATCGCGTCGATTATCCGATGGAAAACCTTTTTCCAAAAACACTGCGTTTCGCGAGACAAAAACCTTTTGCTCGAAGGGATCATAGAAATAATACCCCGCAGTTTCTTTCGGATAGCCGATGAACCTGCATAAACTAGACCTCGAGTCCAGTTTATCTCCCACTAATCTCTTGACATATGCGGGGCAACCCCACACTTTCAAGTATTTGTAGGAGGCAGGCTTGCCATGCCATATCTCATATGGCGTCTGGGATACCTTTCTAGATGGCGCCAAGTTCAAAACTTCGGCCGCCGTCTCAAGAGCGTATCCCCAGAAGGAAAGGGGGTAGTTCGATAAAACTCATCATGGATCGGACCATGTCCAACAAGGTCCGATTCCTCCTTTCAGACACACCATTAAGCTGCGGTGTTCCAGGAGGGGTCCACTGAGAGAGAATTCCATTCTCTTTTAGATAATCAGTAAACTCACCACTCAAATACTCTCCACCTCGGTCCGACCGAAGGGCTTTGATCTTTCGACCGGTTTGGTTCTCTACTTCAGGTCTGTATTCCTTAAACCTTCCAAAGGCTTCAGACTTGTACCTCATCAGGGAAACATAACCATACCGTGAGTGATCATCCGTAAAGGTTATGAAGTACGAGTACCCACCTCTAGCCTGAGTATTTGGTGGACCACAGACATCTGTATGGATCAAATCAAACATACCACTGGCTAGCGTACTTTGTCCAACAAAGGGTTTCTTGGTCATCTTTCCCTTTAGACAGGATTCGCAGGTCGGTAGGTTGTCCAAATCGTCTATTTCTAGACTCTTTGAGTCCACCAACCTTCTTATCCTATCTTTAGAGATATGACCTAACCTCGCATGCCATATCTGTGCGTTATTATGATCATCACGTTTTCGTTTGTGTTCTGCAGTCATAATCCAATTAGACTGTTGAAGTATGTACAGACCGTTGACCAATGTACCAAGCAAATGAGAAATACCATCTTTGATAATGAAAAAAACATTTTTATTGATGGTGAATTCATATCCCTCCTTATCAAGGACCGGGATGGAAACAATGTTTTTAATCATGCTAGGTACATAGAAACAGTCGTTCAGTACAATCCTAACATGACTACTAATGGCTAACTCTAGTGATCCTACGGCCTCCGCAGCAACGGCCTTGCCATTGCCTAGCCTCAGGATCATCTCATCGTTGGTTAGCCTTCTGCTTCTTTGCAGTGCCTGCAACTCATTACAGATGTGAGCAACACACCCGGTATCCAATGCCCATGAAGCAAAATTAGTAATCATATTAACTTCAACCACAAACACACCTGGGTTGGATAGGAGTTGTGGGCACTCCCTCTTCCAATGCCCTTTCCCTAGGCAATGCATGAAGACATCATTTGCCTTGGACCGCTGAGAACAACGGGCCTTCCCTTTCCCTTTGCTTGGTCCAACCGGAGCAATAGGGACGCCCGGAGCGCGAGCAGGGGCCACAACCGTCTTCCCTTTGCCCTTCTTCCTCTTCCAGCGTCCGGCCCGCTTGCCATTCGCCTTGGCGGTCGAAGCCTCTCCTATCAATACCGCCGGCGCCGACTTGTGAGTCGTTGCCTCGTATTGGACCAGCATGTTGATCAACTCATGAATAGACTTCTCAAGTCCGTTCATGTTATAGTTTACAACAAACGGGTCATAGGATGGAGGAAGCGACTGGAGGATCACGTCAATGTACGTGTCATTGTTAAACCCAGCTTTAAGGTCCTCGAGTTTCTCCACTAAGGAGAGCATCTTGACCCCATGACTTTGTACAGACGCTCCTTCAGCAAGCTTGGTGCCAAAGAATGCTTTTGTGGTGGCATATCTAATATGCCTATCCGGAACCGCATAAACCTCGTTCATGCGGAGCATTATGGCGGAGACGTTGTCCAGCCTCTCATACTGCTTCTGGATGTCGTTAGACATCGAAGCCAGTACGATACTGCGTACTTTCCGGTTGTCCTCATGCCATTTCTCGAACGTCAAACGTTCTTCAGGCATGGACCCCTCCGGTAAGTCGCTCGGTGGCGGCTCGTCCAAGACGTAGCCTTGGTTTCGAAACCAAGGACAATCCTCAGGTTTCTCAGCCAGTCCGAGTAGTTCGTTCCGTTGAATTTGTTAGTCTGGAGAATCATGGTTAATGGGTTCTTAGACATATCTACATTAATGAAAATGTAAAGCAGAAATTAGCAAATGATGGTAATATTATTGTTCAAGTTGAAGACTTGGTCTTTTAGTCTTTAACCCTCCCACTATTTATACGAAAGTCCGCCACTCTCAAGTGGAGTTTCGGGAAACTATTTCCTAGTGGGCTTGGGATCCACAAGCGTAATCTCCATGCCCCGCTTTTACGATTCACACGAAGAAGACCTCGTGGGAGATATCCAATATCATTCTCATCCAATGAGATTTCCAAGATATTTTGCCTCACCTATTCGCATGGTTCCGAGGACTCCAAGCGAACCATGTTACTCAGCGTTAGGCCCGACCCATCAACCAAATCATACCTCAAACTGTCGCCCCCACGACTCGTGAGACAGGGGAACAGCGAGTGCAGTCTTTTTGTTCACAACAATAGTGCAGCTTTCCCCTATTCCAAGTGTGCCACGACTCGTGAGACCACACTTGGGTAGTGGTAGCTTCCTCACCACATTGCTGTGGATGGAAGGCTCAGACAGACCAAAATACCATTTTGATCCAAGTCCGTTCTGGGGCTAGTATTTAATTTGGTCCAACCAAATGAGAGTTTAAGTGTGACCGAGACCTCATCACATTATGGTGTTTTAGCATGCATAAATATCCAATTTTTAAAGCGATAAATAAAAACGCCGCATGCAGAAAACATAGCATACCCCTGTTTAGGATAATCACAAGCCCAACCTATGCGACCCACTGAGCCCACAGTGAGTCAATGGTCTGTCTAGGGTGGTCCTAAATTATTACAATAATAATAAACCCATTGTCATTCCAATAGGCCTTGAAGTGCTTCTTGTTTCATGCCTTGATGCTCCTCCTTGGGGTCTCCGACCCAATTGCTTGTTAAAAGTAAAACCTCACAAATTCTATATACTCTCATTACAACTGAAAGTAATACATTGGTAATAAAGAAAACAAGCCTTAACATCATGAGGCTGATAATACGGGAGATGATAGTCCCAAAAAACAGGAGGCACGCAGGGCCAACCAAACAGAAAATAAATGATCATACATTCATCCATACATAAGGTCTAGGGCTCTTGTGATCATCCCATGTTGATTCCATCAACACACATAACATAATTATTCCAAATAATCATGCATAAATTCCAATGGATATTCCAAATACCCAAGTGATGTCCAACATCACAAAAGTATAAACATACAAATAATATGCAAAATTCAAATTTCAAATTTAATGGACATTTTAAACAATGCATCCAATGCATGTATTAATCATAAATTAATTAAGCAAATTTAATCCAAGGTATAATCCAATTATTCCAAAATCAAAAATGCAAAATTAATATATTTTCAGAATATTGTGCAGAAAATATAGAAAATCAAATTTTTCGGAAAAAGTCGAAAAACGGCACAAAACGGCCCAGCCGTTGTGCTGGCCGACCGGCCCGACCAAATATTTTTTTATTTTTTATTTTTCGAAACTGTTTCAGCACAATAACAATAATATTATTCTGAAAATAAGCATGCAATTTTAGATCCAATCTAACAAAATTAAGCATGCCAAAAGTCCATTAAATCAAACAATTGAATCATCATATTATTTATATATTTATGTAATCTAACATCCCAATAAAGCCATTTAAAAGCAAGTAGATCATACCAAACACATAGATCTATGCCCCTTACATCGAACAAGGCTCTGATACCACTTGAAGGATAAGCGGATCCGCCCGGGAGCGCGAGCGGAAGCGAGAAAGCGAGAAATTGTGCGTAAATTTAAATCTAATTTAAATATGCGAATTCCAAGGGGTGTACCCTTGAGTGCTCAACCGGGCGTTCGATGTAGGATGTGTAAATATTGAAAACATATATTTAAACACATAGAGCATAGATATATAAATGAAATCAATCAAAACCTAATAAACCGTTACCTTTGATTGTTTAGCGTATGCTCCCGGCTACTAGCGTTGTTCCTTCTCCGGAATGCTCACGAAATCCAAACGTATGGATTCTCCAAAGGTGATCCACACCACACCGGAAGAAACACACGTTCTTCTTGCTAAAAAAGAACGGGTTTAAGAAGGAATCGGTTTAAGAGAAGAACACTATGAATTAGTGCTCTCTTAAACTTACTTTGTTCTTCTTCTTGATTCATAATCAAGTGAAGAACACAAGTGTAAGAGAGGGAGAGAGGCCGAGAGTTTGAGAGAGAGGAGAGGATTTTGTTTTTGTCTTCTCTTTTTCCTAGAAAAAGATGAATAATGAATCACACATGCTTGGTGTTGTATATTCTAATATATATACATAATTAATGTGATTATTGGAATGTGTCTAGGTTCATCCAACGATGTCTAGATTCATTCCAATCAATCACCATCAATTCTTCAATCAAGCCTACCAGAATTTATGGTATGATCAAATCATACCAAAAGGGAACAGCTTGATTGGAGTTGATTTGTCTCTTTTCAAAAGAGATAAGTCAACATACCACCTAGCATGAAACATGGCTGATTTTGCATCCTCCAAGGGAGCATGTCGGCCATGTTTAATTAAGGGAAGAAGTCCAACTTCTTCCTATTCCAAAATAGGAATTATTTCTCCTCTCGTGTATAATTTAACGGACCGGGTTTTATCGTAATCCAATTACGATGAATCCAACATTAAATCCAATTTAATGTCCATTTAAATTATTCTCATTGATCTTTTAATCCAATTAAAAGATCCAACGTCTCAACTTTCCATATTTAATCGAAAATCCAATGTACCGATTAAACGGAAGCCCGATACAATATCGGTCCGTACATCCAATGGACTTTCCCTTGAGTAATCCAATTACTTATTTTATCCTTCGAGATTGACTCCAAGTCGATATCTCAACCTCTTCGGTGATTTGTGTGCGACCCTTTAGGTTCACTCTCAGCTAGACTTGGGCCCGTGTGCCACAAGGGCCCGTTACCGTGGGTGGCCGTCTAGCAACGGTCCATGGCACTAGAGACTAGGTGAATACATTTAGGCGCCGATTCCGTATGGGTACGATCCTTCCGTCTACCGTCTCCCGTCCTTAGTCTAGGGTATGGAATTGGGCGTCGGTTCCCATCCTTGACTAGGAATCTATGCTTAATACTCGAGACAACTGATGCTTCATTGGGTTGACACTGCAAACCATTCCCTGTTCAACCAACCACTGTGGCCACAGCTTTAAACAACATGAACGTGTTTCCGAGTGCATAGGAGATACCTCTGTCACATACTGATAGGGGACGGATCCTCTTCTTGGAATCCACCGTCCTCGCTACACATTCCGACTGCACTGAACAAGGCTTATAATAATTTTCTTACAGAATGATTACCTCTCGCCAGATCCAAGATACAACCGTCCTGTGTACGCGACTGCCATGATTCCTCAAGTCTGAGGATTACTCTCGTACTATCGGAACCGAGGAAAACCAATCATACCGACCAAGCCTCCAAGGCTTCCATATGATGATCCCCACGAGTCAGTCCGCTCGGCTCGACCCCAGTCGACCAACCCATCAAGATCGTGTAGGCGTCCCACGCCTATCACCGATGAAACACGGCACTCATCTAATGAACACGACTCTTGACGCAAGTCTCAATAGGACTCTTGATGCCCTGTCTCGAGGTCCTCGACTTGGAACGTTTCAGACCCAACTCTTAATCAGTTGGTTTCATGACCACCACCCAATTCGTGGCCCAACTGCACGAGTTGCGCTATAAGTTAAACACCGTTTTAACAAATGTAAGATGAGCGCAACAAAGGAGATACCATTGGTGACGAACACTCATCTTATGCATCACATAATAGTATTACATTTACATCAAGTTGTCAGATAGGTTACAAATCGCGAAACCTATTGGCTTTCTGGTCACCTATGCTAACAATCTCCCACTTGACCTAAAGCAAATCACCCATTGACCTCAAACCTCTTATTCACATGGTGAGTGTGGGCAACTTGCGACATGGGCTTAGCAAGTGGATCTGCTATGTTTTCTGCGGAGCTGACTCGGTCCAACCGAACGTCACTCGTGCTATCCATCTCTCTAAGCAGATGGTAGCGTCTAAGAATATGCTTGGATCTTGATGAGATCTCAGTTCCTTTGCTAGCGCTATCGCCCCGTTGTTATCATAAAAGATAATTACAGGCTTAGCAATGCTAGGTACTACATCCAACCCTTGGATGTAGCTCATCAACCAAACCACTCCTTAGCAGCTTCCAAAGCCGCTATGCATTCAAAACTCTATGGTGGAGTCCGCCGTGGTAGCCTACTTGGAACCCTTCCAAGTAACCATGCCACCATTTAGTCTAAATACAAAACCATACTGAGACTTGGCATCATCGTCATCCGACTGGAAGCTAGCGTCGCTATAGCCTTCCAGTGTCAACTCTCCACCGCCGTAGATCAAGAACATGTCCTTAGTCCTTTTAGGTACTTCAGGATAGTCTTAACTGCACTCCAGTGTGCCTCCCCGGCACACGACTGATATCGACTTGTTACACTCAAAGCGAAAGCCACATCAGGTCTAGTGCATTGAACAGCATACTGTATGCTGCCTACGGCTGAAGCATAGGGGATGTCCAACATCCGTTTAAGCTCCTCATCAGTCTTAGGAGACTGCTTCTTGGATAACTTAATTCCATGCCTCATAGGAAGGAATCCTCGTTTTGAGCTCTACATTTTGAATCTCTTCAAGACTTTCTCAATATACGAGGACTGGGCCATTCCTAACATCCTTCTAGATCTATACCTATAGATCTTGATGCAAAGGATGTAGGATGCCTCGCCCATATCCTTCATGGAGAATTGCGTTGACAACCAAGCTTTAGTGGTACCCAACATCTTAGCATCATTCCCAATGAACAAGATGTCATCCACGTAAAGCACTAGAAACGCAACTGAGCTCCCACTGATCTTCTTGTATACACAAGGATCGGACTCGTTCTTGATGAAATCACATCCCCGTATGACTTCATCAAAAAGTATGTTCCAGCTTTGGGAAGCTTGTTTGAGACCATAGATGGACCTTTGGAGACGGCAGACCTTCTGCTCTTCTCCAACAGTTGTGAAACCTTCCTCTACGAAACCGTTGAGGAAAGCCGTTTTCACGTCCATCTGCCATATTTCATAGTCATACCATGCTGCTATGGCAAGCAGTATCTGAATTGACTTGTGAAAGAAATCGTGGATCGTCCCGAGAAATTGCGCGATTGCGGAAGCGCGATATAAAATAAAGTACAAAAATTAAAGCATGCTTTAATGAATTAAAGAACATGCTCAAGGGGTGTACCCTTGAGATTCCCGGGTGTTCGGTGTATCTCATGATTAAAGAACATGTATAAAAGATCATGGAGGCCATAGGGTAGAAAATAAAAGGAGGCGAAAACGTAAACCGAGACCTACCCATTGTCGTTTTCGTCTTCAACGGCTACACACGTTGTTCCCCGTTTTGCACCAAGATCTCGTTCTTGAGACCCTCCAAATCGTGATACACGATCCACCCACGTATCTTGTACGTCGTGCTAGCAACGAACAAGTGTATATTTTGGAGTGGATGAATCAACGACACGTTATCAATTAACGATATTGATTCATCAATGTTCTAGTGTTCCAAGAACAAAAGAACAAGAAAATATATTTCTTGTAGAGAGAGAGGGGGCGGACGAGAGGCAAGAAGGGGAGAGACGAGTGTGTGTGTTGTGTGTGTGTTGGAATTTCATCATCCTCCAATTGTTGGAAACTAGAGGTTTATATAGGGAGGAGTTTAATCCTCTTTAAACTCCAACTCTAAGAACTCTAATTTGACTAGGATTTTGACCGAGTCAAAGTCCTAGTCAAACTAGTGTTTGACCTAGTCAAACCAATCCTAGCCTTCCATCTCCCCTTTCCATCTCAACCGTTGATTTTAATTTAATGTAATATTTAAATTCCATTAAATATTCCAAAAAGCCAAATAAATATAATAAATAAATATTAATATTTATTCTAGGCCCATTAAATCATTTCCCTTAATAAATCCAATTTATTAATTTAATTCCCTTTATCAAATAGAAGGAATTAATTTCTCCAAGAAAATATAGGACCCGATTTAATCTAATTTAATCATTCCTTTACTCCAATATTTAATTCCAAATTAAATACTTAAGTGTGTGTGTGGATAGTGTGTGACTCTTTAGGTTCACCTTTCAGCTAGACTTGGTCGGATTCCTAGAATCCGCCTGTTACCATGGGTGACCATCTAGCAACGGTCCATGGCACTAGAGACTAGGTGAAATAATCGGGGATGAACATTTAGGCCCTAACAGTACACTTGTCCTTCTGTCTTCGGTCTCATCACTTAGAGTCTAGGGCACGGAAAATGCAGGTACCCATTTTGGACCTAAGTGTCGGTCTGTCCTTACTAAACGCCGCAAGGGAAACCTTCCCTTGTGTTTAGTTACTATGGCCACAGATTTTAGGGACAAGACACAGAGCATACATGAGACTCAACTGTCAATACCTTTTGACAGGAGACAGATCCTTTCTTGGAAACTACGATCACTCTGTACACCCGAGCTGCACTAGACATGGCTTATGACTACTCAAGAGTATTTTGGCAATCTCTCACCATATCTAAGATACAGACCTGATGCACAGGTAAACTCAGCAGTTCCTCAAGTCAAAGGACTTGACCTGTACCGTTGGAATCGGGAATACGTCATACCTTGCAGACCATACTGAAGGTCCTCCGTAAGACGGTTCCCGCGAGTCACCTCAGTCAGCTGCTTCCTAGCATGCTGACCCATTAATACTGCTTAGACGACCTTCGTCAACCGTCGATGAAATACGACAGCAGATGCTTAGTGTGTTAGAATAGGTGACCAGAAAGTCAATGGTATTGGCTGTTCTGAGAACCATTCGTCAATCTGTGAACAAGTAATATTATGTTAATGAATGTAGTAAGGATTCATAGGCATGAGTTTGTTGGACTTACTGCTTGCATCGCTATGATGTCACAACAAACGCCCACAGACTGAGATAACATTTCGGTAAATTGGAACTACGCTTGGAGGTAGGTTCATGAAATCAGTTTCGCCGAATCAGTCTGAAATACTCCAAGTCAAAGGAATCTCGAGACAGGGCATCGAGAATCCATTTGAGACTTGCACTAAGCATCTGCTGTCGTGTTTCATCGACGGGTGACGAGGATCGTCTTAGCAGTGTTAGTGGGTCGGCCTGCTAGGGAGCGGCCGACTGAGGTGACTCGCGGGAATCGTCATATAGAAGCTACTCGGGTTTGGTCGGTATGACTCGTATTCCCGGTTCCGATAGTACGGGATTAGTCCTCGGACTTGAGGATCACGGCAGTCCCCTACATACTAAGGTTGTATCTTGGATCTGGTGAAATTGGACCGATTATATCACATGGTCATCATAAGCCTCGTCCAGTGCAGTCGAAGTATGTAAGAACGGTGAATTCCAAGATAAGATCTGTCCCCTGTCAAAGGATATGACAGCAAGATCTCCTATGCGCTCGGAGATGGTTTAGACTCACAAAGCCTATAGCCATAGCACTTGATGTAGTGGGAAAGGATTTCCTACGTCGAGTTAAACCTATCTCGAGCATTATGCATAGTTGCCTAGTCAACGATGGGAACCGACCCCTAGACTAAAGGCCGGGAGACAGGCGACAGTAGGACCGTACCCGTACGTATCGAGCGTCGGTAGGACCGCACCTGCGCATAACTTGGAGCCTAAATGTTCACACCATAAATTCACCTAGTCTCTAGTGCCATGGACCGTTGCTAGATGGCCACCCATGGTAACGGACTACTTTGGTTATGAAATAATAAGAAGTAGGTCCAAGTCTAGCTGAAAGGTGAACCTAAAGAGTCACACCCGCTATACCAAATGAAAGGGAATTAATTTAGAATTAATTTCGGGAGAAGGTTTAATTTAATGGAATTAAATTATACTTCTTGGAGATTGAAGCCTCGATGAATTATTTGGGATAATCGGGCTTGAGTTCATAAATTAGATTTATGAATTTTATAAAGCATGGGTTTTCCTTTTAATTAGATTAAAAGGGTGAATTAATTAACTAGTGGGCTTAGTATATTAAATAGGATTTAATATACAGTCCATGGGACTATTTAATTTACAATTAAATAATCCCATTCTATGGAATTAATTAATGGGCTTGGTATATTAAATAGGATTTAATATGAAGTCCATGGGACTATTTAATTTAGAATTAAACAAGTCCTTTCCATTAATTAATTAATGGGCTTTGTATATTAAATATGATTTAATATAAAGTCCATGGGAATATTTAATTTAGAATTAAATAGGCCCATTCCATAAAGCCCATCAAAATGGATGGACAAGATTTGATCTAGAGAATGATGAGATGAAGGGCCATGATTAATTTGACTTAATCAAAGCCTAATTTGACTAGGTCAAAATCCTAGTCAAAGTGTGTCTCTTTGGAAGAGTTTGAGAAGGAATAGGAATTCCATCTTCTATAAATACTTAAAAAAACACACACTCACACCTAGTATTCTCTACAACTCTCATCTCTCAATTTCCTCTCAAAATTCGTCCATACCCTCTTTCTTCTCTCCAAGAAATATACTTTGTTCTTCTTGATTTTATTCAAGTTAAGAACATAAGAGGCATTGATTGCGTTAATTAATAGCGTGTATCGATGTCTCTTCTCCCCAAATAATTTCTTGCTAGCACAAGGGTTGTTTGCTTTCCGGTGGAGTGAGTGAGATGATTTAGAGGGTCTCTTCTTGAGATCTTGGTGCAAAACGGGGAACAATGCATGTAGCCGAACGAAGACAAAACTACAACCGGGTAGGTTCTTTAATTATGTTTTTAGTTTCTAATTCTAGGGCCTCCATGTTGTGTTTTATTGAACATGAGATACACCGAACGCCCGGGAGAATCAAGGGCACACCCCTTGATTCGTTTATGTACGTTATGCATGATTTAAATTCCATTTAATTATGCTTTGTAATTTTTTATTACGCACTATTTCGCGCTTTCGCTATACGCGCTTATCTCCCGGGCCGATCCACCGATTTCTATCAGTGGTATCAGAGCCCGGTTCGGTGTATAGGCCTAGAATTCTATGTGCTATGTGCGTTTAAGCATGATAAACGTGTTTTAATTTACGTTTATAGCATGTTTATCGTAGATATTTATTGGCGTTTAATTTTGCATGGGATTTTGGATTTCGGTTTTCTTGAATGTGTTAATACATGTTCTAGGGTTGAATTTATCTTGTGGTTCAGAAAAATTGCATGAAAAATCGAAAAGGAGTAAAAAACGGCGAACCGGCAGCAGCAGCACGCTGGCCGCGCGCACAGGGGCGCGGCCGGGCGCGCGTGCAGGCAGGGGCCTGCGCGCGCCCGGCCAGCGCGCCCAGCGTGCGCGGACAGCGCGTGCGTTGTGCCGGCCGCGCGCGCGCGCGCAAGTGCAAGGCGCAGGCGCGGCCGTCTGCGCTAGGCGCGCGCGCACGCGCGCCTAGCCGGCCGGCTGTGCCGTTTTCCGTTTCTCTCCCGTTTTGGCTCGTTTTTCAAAACTGTTTTTACTGAATTATTTTTATGATATTTTCTGCATTATTCTGAACCCGTTGACTTAGAATATTTATTTTTTGAGATTTGAAATTTCCTAAAATAAATATTGCTTGGTTGATGAGGAAAGGGTTTCCTAACAAGATTTAATTTTTGCAATGGTTGCACCAATGATCAAAATTCATATGTGAAATTTCGCAATAATTTCTGCGTTTTATGATGTTGGACATCATGGTTATTTTATGGTTTGAGCATGAGTAGATCTTGACATGTATTGATATTGCACAAATTGTTGGATTTTGGAATTCTTGAATAAATGGGCATATTCTTGAATTGTTGATTTTTGTGTTTCAGAAAATTTGATTTTTCTGTATAATTCTGGGAATTTTTCTGAATTAATTAACTTGGGGCATTTTAATTTTGGTTGAGATTTTATATTTCATAGAATTAATATTTCCTTGTTAATTATGGAAAAGGATTTTCCAACAAAAATCGTTGTGCATAGGTTGCACTATTATCCAATGTTTGGTGTGGATATTTTACATGTAGTTTCTGCATTTATTTTATGGTATGGATTATCATGGATATTGGTATAGCATATTTTACGTGGGATATGTATTTGTGCTATTTGTGTTAATTGATTTGACAAAGGATGATCACAAAGCCCCTATACCGCATGTATGGTTTATTTACATTTATTTGTTGGGTTGTGGCCTGTGTGCCTCTTTATTTTCCTCTCTGTCTCTCTTCTAATGCCTTGGAATAATAAGGCTTTCTCTCTCCCTCCCAATGTACTCCCCCAAAATGTTTAATTGGGGTTTCTTATTTTATGATGTAATGAGAGTAGAATTAGTGGTGAGGTTTTATTTTTTTTTTGTAAATAAAAGCTCCAAGAGAAGATAAGCCCAAGGTGTTGGAGGCCCATGGAGGTTGCCATCAGATGGCCCACGGAGGATCCATGGAGAAGAAGCCCGGTGTAGGCCCACGATGGAGAGCCCAAGAAGATAAAGAGGACTTACAAGGCCCATTGCATGTAATGGGTTATTAAATCTTGTAATAGTGTAGGGCCTACCCTTAGATTGACCATAGATCCACTGCGGGCTCAGTGGGTCGCATAGGTTTGGGCTTGTGATCATCCTACAGGGGCGTGCTAGGCTTTATTTTGCATGCGATGCGTATTATATGCTTATGATTATTCTATATGCTTTATGTATGGTTATATTCACGCTTAGAATATTTCTGCCATAACGCATGCAATGCAATACTTAATATATGTGATGAGGTCTCGTTCTATCAAAACTCTCACTTGGTTGAACCAAGTTAAATATAGAACCTTAATAAATGGACTAGGACTCTGGGAGTCTGTCCAAGCCTTCCATCCATGGCAAAAGTGAGGAAGATCTTTTAGGTCGATAGCGTGGTCTCACGAGTCGTGGCACGACTATCGTGCTTACAAGAAGCTGCACTTTGTCATGAACGATGAGTAGACTGCTGTTACCTGTCTCACGAGTCGTGGAGGTAGCAGTGAGTCTATGAATCGGTTGATTGGGTCGGGTCTAACGCCCGAATAACGTGATTCGCTTGGGTCCTCGGGATCACGTGAAAGGGTGAGGCAATTATCTTTGGAATCTCGTGGAACGAGAATGGTATGGAATACCTCCCACAGGTTCTTTTCCCATGCGAATCGTAAAAGCGGGGTATGGGGGAGATCGCTGTTGATCCTGAGCCCACTAGGAAAGGATTTCCCGAAAATAACGTTTGAGAGTGCCGTGTTTTTGTAAAAGTAGTGGGAGAGGTTAAGGACTAAAGACCGAGACTTAACCAAAATATTACTTCATTCTGCTTATTATTTTCTGCTTTACATATATGTTGTGAATGTCTAAGAATCCACCAAACACATCACTAAGAGGCTCATTAAAAAGGAACCAATTACACGAATTGACTGCGAAATCTTAAGATGGTCTTAGATTTCCAGAACCTTAACTCACATAACCGGATGAGGATGTTCCTCAGCGCTTGCCGGAGGGGTCGACAACTAAGGCAACGCTTGGCGTTCAAAAGTTGAAGGATGACCACCGGCAAGTAGGATATAATGATGTTGGCTCAAACTATGCTTCGCTTGCATCATGTCTATATGGTCTTGGACCAGCATGTGGGGTAAAATGCAACGAAGGCATGTTTGGAGCTAAGATGACGGAAGGGATGTCGGTACAAAGAACATGGAGTGATGATGCAATCCCTAGTGGAGAAGCTCAAAAGACCTCCACGTCAGTCTTGAAAAAGAGACGTACATTGACATGATCCTTCAGTCTCTTCCTCCCTCCTACGAACCATTAATTATCAACATGAATGAGCTTAGAAAAGATCTTCATAGGTTGGTAATTATGTTGGTCTAGTACGAAGCAACGATTGCAAAATCTGCGCTGTCAGTACTAGTAGGAGAGGCTTCAACCTCCATGGTGAAAGGCAAGGGTGCCAGACGCCAAAAGAGGAAGAAGGGTAAGGTGACATCAACTATTAAGCACTTCAAGTGCTGTTCCTTTACAACACAAGGTGGAGGTAAAGGAAAGAGCAAAAGGTTCAGCAGTCAAGTTCATAGATTCTAAAAACGTAAAGCGTTCACTGTCGTAAAGAGGGCTATTGGAAAGAGGAGTATCCTGAACCTCTCTCCAATGTAGGTAAAATTTGATATTGAGTATTAACATGATCACCTTTTCTCTATTTGGTATTTGATACCATTCCTATCACTAATCTGCGGGTGGTTTGCAGAAAGTGAATAAGGACTTAAAAGCCAAGAACAGTTCTACGATTCAACAATGGCAAGGTCCATTGATGAAAAGGACTAGAGACTTGTTAGGCCCATAATCGTGATCATGTTATGGTGATATAGGAATTACGTAACCTAGCATGATCAAAAGTATGTCTCTTTGTTGGACAAAGGTTTTATTACATACATATTTGATCAAACAAAATTATTGAATATTGATTCATGTTTGCTAGTAGTGAATTCCTAGAACACCATCCCATAAAAGGTTTATGGATACTCAAAATTCTAATTATCTAAATGGACTAATCAAGGCCAACTTACAGATTTGGCATCTACAACAGCTAGGACGTTTCTTCTTATTAAAAGATAAGTAAATTGGAAAGTTCGATGAATCTAGAAATAGATGATTCGAATCGACTAAATTTACGAGTCTTTTATAAAAGAAGAAAGTCCCAAAGCTCTTTGTTGGACGAAGTAGGCTTGCCAAATAGTCTATTGGAAGGGATCCAATAAGACAACTGTAGGTTACTAATACACAAGACCATAAGAGGGTTCAAAAGTCTAAAGGGCCCATAGGAGGTTTGGGAATTAGACTTAAGGAGGTGAACCATAAATGGTTGCAAAATTAAACCTGTTTCGATAGGATCGAAAAAGGCCGTGTATTTAGTGGGAGCTCTTGAGCATCCAAGTTGAGAATGAAATTCTCAATGAAAACATTTCCTATAAAGGCCAAGTATGACGGTCTCTGATAAAGGGAACGATCGAATCTCGTTGGACGAAGATCGATCGAAGTTTCGCCCAATTACCTTAGCCCGTCTAGACGTAGACTCAAAATTGCCAACGTAAGGAACGTGGCACTTTGCCAAGAGTCACGCACAAGGAGCCATGGTTTGGCAAGCCTATGTCCCGACAAAGTCCTTGAGCATGTAGAAGGATCCTACATACGTCAAGGGACTAGTGGGAGACAAATTAGACTCGGTGTCTAATTTGTACAAGCTTACGACAGAATAATACTAATGTTGCTTAGAATCGCATTTCTTAAATTGATCATATTCCAAGTCCCCTTAAGAACGAACCCGAATGTTGTAAGAGGTACGAGTGATCGGGATATGTTCGGTCAAATTTGGATAGTAATCCAAATGACCTGCGGAACGTGATGTTGGACATCGTAGTAGGATTTATGGAGAGGAGCCATAGAATCCACTAGGAAATTCAAACAAGGTTTGGAACACCGCATAAATTGGAATATTCGTTTTGACGAGCTCATACGGATCATGACTCGGTCTTAAACAACGTAGGTGATCAATCGGAGTAGAAATGACGTGCCAAGTGTTTAAGTGTGTAATATCTTGATTCATGGATGAATTCAAGGCATTAGGAATCACAAAAGCACAAACCGTAACTCACGAAAATTCTCCATGACATTTTAGGGTTCCCACATACATATCATGAATTGAGCTTTTCAAAGACTCAGTCATGGTGGACTGATGAGAAAAACTCATATATGTAGAGGGACAAGTTGTATGTAGAGGGACAAGTTGTTCGAGACTCAGTCATAGTAAGACTGATGAGAAAACTTGGATACTATGCATAAAGCATCAAGCCATTCAGGACTTAGTCACGGTGGACTAATGAGAAGGCTTGGATGTTGAGTATCCCCTACGTCTTAACCCTAGGCAAACATATGATATGTTTAGTCGGTGCATAGGAACCAATGTTGAGAGTGCTTCTAGCATGGCTCAACATAAATCGGTAATGCACTGAGGGGTTAAAGACAGCAATCAAGAACGATCCTTAGTACCTGAATAAGGACTAAAGATGTGTTCATGATGCACCGTCTGTTGAGAGTTGCTTTGGAAGGCTAAAGCGATACTAGCTTCCAGAGCATAAGTGAAAACCAGTTAGTCTCAAAGGTATGCACAGTCAGGCCCAATGACGAGTGCATCGGATAGTGGTCACTGATGAAGACCGCGTCCATAGGATGGAAGTGGCGCCTAGCACGACCAAGCCACGTTCGCCTATATGGCAGGCAACTTGACTATGGGAGTATTGGCACGAGATCTCATCACAAGATCCACGAAAATATTCTTAGACAACCACCATCTCTAGGAGGCAATGGAGGATAGAGGTAACACGGTTAGACCGTATTGCTTCGCAAGGAAATATAAGCGGACTCACAATACCTTAGTCGGTATCGTAGATTACTCATACTCAGAGGATTCTGAACAAAGTGGGTAATTGACTTATTGGTCAAGTGGGAGATTGTTAGAATAGGTGACCAGAAAGTCAATGGTATTGGCTGTTCTGAGAACCATTCGTCAATCTGTGAACAAGTAATATTATGTTAATGAATGTAGTAAGGATTCATAGGCATGAGTTTGTTGTACTTACTGCTTGCATTGTTACGATATCACAACAAACGCCCACAGACTGAGATAACATTTCGGTAAATTGGAACTATGCTTGGAGGTAGGTTCATGAAATCAGTTTCGCCGAATCAGTCTGAAATACTCCAAGTCAAAGGAATCTCGAGACAGGGCATCGAGAATCCATTTGAGACTTGCACTAAGCATCTGCTGTCGTGTTTCATCGACGGGTGACGAGGATCGTCTAAGCAGTGTTAGTGGGTCGGCCTGCTAGGGAGCGGCCGACTGAGGTGACTCGCGGGAATCGTCATATAGAAGCTACTCGGGCTTGGTCGGTATGACTCGTATTCCCGGTTCCGATAGTACGGGATTAGTCCTCGGACTTGAGGATCACGGCAGTCCCCTACATACTAAGGCTGTATCTTGGATCTGGTGAAATTTGACCGATTATATCACATGGTCATCATAAGCCTCGTCCAGTACAGTCGGAGTATGTAAGAACGGTGAATTCCAAGATAGGATCTGTCCCCTGTCAAAGGATATGACAGCAAGATCTCCTATGCGCTCGGAGATGGTTTAGACTCACAAAGTCTATGGCCATAGCACTTGATGTAGTGGGAAAGGATTTCCTACGTCGAGTTAAACCTATCTCGAGCATTATGCATAGTTGCCTAGTCAACGATGGGAACCGACCCCTAGACTAAAGGCCGGGAAACAGGCGACAGTAGGACCGTACCCGTACGTATCGAGCGTCGGTAGGACCGCACCTGCGCATAACTCGGAGCTTAAATGTTCACACCATAAATTCACCTAGTCTCTAGTGTCATGGACCGTTGCTAGATGGCCACCCATGGTAACGGACTACTTTGGTTATGAAATAACAAGAAGTAGGTCCAAGTCTAGCTGAAAGGTGAACCTAAAGAGTCACACCCGCTACACCAAATGAAAGGGAATTAATTCCAGGAGAAGGTTTAATTTAATGGAATTAAATTATACTTCTTGGAGATTGAAGCCTCGATGAATTATTTGGGATAATCGGGCTTGAGTTCATAAATTAGATTTATGAATTTTATAAAGCATGGGTTTTCCTTTTAATTAGATTAAAAGGGTGAATTAATTAACTAGTGGGCTTAGTATATTAAATAGGATTTAATATAAAGTCCATGGGACTATTTAATTTAGAATTAAATAATCCCATTCTATGGAATTAATTAATGGGCTTGGTATATTAAATAGGATTTAATATAAAGTCCATGGGACTATTTAATTCAGAATTAAATAAGTCCTTTCCATTAATTAATTAATGAGCTTTGTATATTAAATATGATTTAATATAAAGTCCATGGGAATATTTAATTTAGAATTAAATAGGCCCATTCCTTAAAGCCCATCAAAATGGATGGACAAGATTTGATCTAGAGAATGATGAGATGAAGGGCCATGATTAATTTGACTTAATCAAAGCCTAATTTGACTAGGATTTGACTAGGGCTCTTGTGATCATCCCATGTTGATTCCATCAACACACATAACATAATTATTCCAAATAATCCTGCATAAATACCAATTGATATTCCAAATACCCAAGTGATGTCCGACATCACAAAAGTATAAACATACAAATAATATGCAAAATTTAAATTTCAAATTTAATGGGAATTTTAAACAATACATCCAATGCATGTATTAATCCCAAATTAATTAAGCAAATTTTATTCAAGGAATAATCCAATTATTCCAAAATTAAAAATACAAAATTAATATATTTTCAGAATATTGTGTAGAAAATACAGCAAATCAAATTTTCCGAAAAAAGTCGAAAAACGGCCCAGCCGTTGTGCTGGCCGGCCGGCCGCACGCTCTGTGCCGCGCGCGCTGGCCTCGGCCAGCAGCGACCAGCTGCGCACGGTGCGCTCGCCCACTGCCGGCCCGATCAAAAATTTTTTTTTTGTTTTTTTTTTTTCAAAATTGTTTCAGCACAATAACAGTAATATTATTCTGAAATAAGCATGGAATTTTAGATCCAATCTAACAAAATAAAGCATGCCAAAAGTCCATTAAATCCAAAAAATTGAATTATCATATTACTCATATACTTATACAATCTAACATGCCAATAAAGCCATTAATAGCAAGTAGATCATGCCAAACACATAGATCTATGCCCGTTACATCGAACCGGGGCTCTGATACCACTTGAAGGACAAGCGGATCGGCCCGGGAGCGCGAGCGGAACCGAGAAAGCGAGAAAAGTGAGTAAATTAAATCAAATCTAATTTAAAATACGAATCCCAAGGGGTGTACCCTTGGGTGCTCAACCGGGCGTTCGAAGTAGGATGTGTAAATATTAGAAACATATATTTAAACACATAGGGCATAGATGTATATTAAATCAATCAAAGCGTAATAAACCGTTACCTTTGATTATTTAGCGTATGCTCCCGGCTACTTGCGTTGTTCCTTCTCCGGAATGCTCACAAAATCCAAACGTATGATTCTCCAAAGGTGATCCACACCACACCGGAAGAAACACACGTTCTTCTTGCTAGAAAAGAATGGGTTGAAGAAGGAATCGGTTTAAGAGCAGAACACTATGAATTAATGCTCTCTTAAACTTACTTTGTTCTTCTTCTTGATTCAAAATCAAGTGAAGAACATAAGTGTAAGAGAGGGAGAGAGCCCGAGAGTTTGAGAGAGAGGAGATGGATTTTGGCTTCTCTTTTTCCTAGAAAAAGATGAATAATGAATCACATATGCTTGGTGTTGTATATTCTAATATATATACATAATTAATGCGATTATTGGAATATGTCTAGGTTCATCCATGGATGTCTAGATTCATTCCAATCAATCACCATCAATTCTTCAATCAAGCCTACCAAAATTTATGGTATGATCAAATCATACCAAAAGGGAAGAGCTTGATTCGAGTTGATTTGTCTCTTTCCAAAAGAGATAAGTCAACATACCACCTAGCATGAAACATGACTGATTTTGCTTCCTCCAAGGGAGCATGTCGGCCATGTTTGATTAAGGGAAGAAATCTAACTTCTTCCTATTCCAAAATAGGAATTATTTTTCCTCTAGGGTATAATTTAACGGACCGGGTTTTATCGTAATCCAATTACGACGAACCCAATATTAAATCCAATTTAATGCTCATTTAAATTACCCATTGATCTTTTAATCCAATTAAAAGATCCAACGTCTCAACGTCTCAACTTTCCATATATAATCGAAAATCCAATTTACCGATTAAACGGAAGCTCGATACAATATCGGCCCGTCCATCCAATGGACTTTCCCTTAAGTAATCCAATTACTTATTTTATCCTTCGAGATTGACTCCAAGTCGATCTCTCAACCTCCTCGGTGATTTGTGTGTGACCCTTTAGGTTCACTCTCAGCTAGACTTGGGCCCATGTCCCACAAGGGCCCGTTACCATGGGTGGCCGTCTAGCAACAGTCCATGGCACTAGAGACAAGGTGAATTGGCGTGAACATTTAGGCGCCGATTCCGTACGGGTACGATCCTTCCGTCTACCGTCTCCCGGCCTTAGTCTAGGGTATGGAATTGGGCGTCGGTTCCCATCCTTGACTAGGCATCTATGCTTAATACTCGAGACCACGTATGCTTCATTGCATCGACACAGGAAACCATTCCCTGTTCGACATACTGACAGGGGACGGACCCTCTTCTTGGAATCCACCGTCCTCGCAACACATTCCGACTGCACTGGACAAGGCTTATGATAATCATCTTACAGAATGATTACCTCTCGCCAGATCCAAGATACAGCCGTCATGTGCACGCGACTTCCATGATCTCTCAAGTTTGAGGATTACTCCCGACCAAGCCGCCAAGGCTTCCATATGATGATCCCCGCGAGTCAGTCCAGTCGGCTCGACCCCAGTCGACCAACCCATCAAGATCGTGTAGGCGTCCCACGCCTGTCGCCGATGAAACACGGCACTCATCCAATGAACACGACTCTTGACGCAAGTCTCAATAGGACTCTCAATGCCCTGTCTCGAGGTCTTCGACTTGGAACGTTTCAGACCCAACTCTTAATCAGTTGGTTTCATGACCACCATCCAATGCGTGGCCCAACTGCACGAGTTGTTATCCATGGTCTATGGGCTTTGTTGGGATATAAGTTAAACACCGTTTTAACAAATGTAAGATGAGTGCAACAAAGAAGGTACCATTGGTGACGAACACTCATCTTATTCATCACATAATAATATTACATTTACATCAAGTTGTCAGATAGGTTACAAATCGCCATACCTATTGGCTTTCTGGTCACCTATTCTAACAATCTCCCACTTGACCTAAAGCCAATCATCCATTGACCTCAAACCTCTTATTCAGATGGTGAGTGTGGGCAACTTGTGACATGGGCTTAGCAAGTGGATCTGCTATGTTTTCAGCGGAGCTGACTCGGTCCAACCGAACGTCACTCGTGCTATCCATCTCTCTAAGCAAATGGTAGCGTCTAAGAATACGCTTCGATCGTGATGAGATCTTGCTTCCTTTGCTAGCGCTATCGCCCCGTTGTTATCATAAAGATAATTACAGGCTTAGCAATGCTAGGTACTACATCCAACCCTTGGATATAGCTCATCAACCAAACCACTCCTTAGCAGCTTCCGGAGCTGCTATGTATTCAGACTCTGTGGTGGAGTCCGCCGTGGTAGCCTGCTTGGAACTTTTCCAAGCAACCACGCCACCATTAAGTCTGAACACATAACCAGACTGAGACTTGGCATCATCGTCATCCGACTGGAAGCTAGCGTCGCTATAGCTTTCCAGTATCAACTCTCCACCGCCATAGATCAAGAACATGTCCTTAGTCCTTTTTCAGGTACTTTAAGATAGACTTGACTGCACTCCAGATATCGGCTAGTTACGCTCAAAGCGAAAGCCACATCAGGTCTATTGCACTGAACAACATACTGTATGCTGCCTACAGCGGAAGCATAGGGGATGTCCAACATCCTTTTAAGCTCCTCATCAGTCTTGGGAGAATGCTTCTTGGATAATTCAATTCCATGCCTCATAGGAAGGAATCCTCGTTTGGAGTTCTTCATCTTGAATCTCTTCAAGAGTTTTTCAATATACGAGGACTGGGCCATTCCTAACATCCTTCTAGATCTATCCCTGTAGATCTTCATGCCAAGGATATAGGATGCCTCGCCCATATCCTTCATGGAGAATTGCGTTGACAACCAAGCTTTAGTGGTACCTAACATCTTAACATCATTCCCAATAAGCAAGATGTCATCCACGTAAAGCACCAGAAATGCAACTGAGCTCCCACTGATCTTCTTGTATACACAAGGATCAGATTCGTTCTTGATGAAATCATATCCCCGTATGACTTCATCAGAAAGTATGTTCCAACTTCGGGAAGCTTGTTTGAGGCCGTAGATGGACCTTTGGAGACGGCAGACCTTCTGCTCTTCTCCAACAGTTGTGAAACCTTCTAGCTGATCCATATAGATCTCTTCCTCTACGAAACCGTTGAGGAAAGTCGTTTTTCACGTCCATCTACCATATTTCATAGTCATACCACGCTGCTATGGCAAGCAGTGTCCGAATGGACTTGGCCATTGCTACGGGCGAGTAGGTTTCCTCAAAATCGACTCTGGGTCGTTGAGTGTAACCTTTCGCCACAAGCCTAGCTTTGAAGGTTGTAACCTCCCCGTCAGCTCCAAGCTTACGTTTGTACACCCATTTACACCCTACAGGTTTAACCCCTTCGGGTGGATCTACTAGGGTCCAAACCTTGTTTGTACCCATCGAGTCCATCTCGGATTTCATGGCCTCAAGCCACTTGTCCGAATCGATGTCCGACATCGCTTCTCCGTACGTCTTCGGATCGTTATCCCACTGACCGGTCAGGCCCAGAAATCCATACCTATCAGGTGCATGGGATACTCTGGCCGACCTATGGAGGACTGGAACAATATCAGTGGGAACTTCTGGCTCAGATGTCACTGCCGCCTCTTGGGGTGCCTCACTTGATTCCTCAAGGAGCACCTCATTGCGTCGACTATCCGATGGAAAACCTTTTTCCAAGAACACTGCGTTTCGCGAGATAAAAACCTTTTGCTCGGAGGGATCATAGAAATAATACCCCGCAGTTTCTTTCGGATAGTCGATGAACCTGCATAAACTAGACCTTGAATCCAGTTTATCTCCCACTAATCTCTTGACATATGCGGGGCAACCCCACACTTTCAAGTATTTGTAGGAGGCAGGCTTGCCATGCCATATCTCATATGGCATCTGGGATACCTTTTTAGATGGCGCCAAGTTCAAAACTTTGGCCGCCGTCTCAAGCGCGTATCCCCAGAAGGAAAGGGGGAGTTCGGTAAAACTCATCATGGATCGGACCATGTCCAACAAGGTTCGATTCCTCTTTTTAGACACACCATTAAGCTGCGGTGTTTCAGGAGGAGTCCATTGAGAGAGAATCCCATTCTCTTTTAGATAATCAGTAAACTCACCACTCAAATACTCTCCACCTCGGTCCGACCGAAGTGCTTTGATCTTTCGACCGGTTTGGTTCTCTACTTCAAGTCTGTATTCCTTAAACCTTCCAAAGGTTTCAGACTTGTACCTCATTAGGTAAACATAACCATACCGTGAGTGATCATCGGTAAAGGTTATGAAGTACGAGTACCCACCTCTAGCCTGAGTATTTAGTGGACCACAGACATCGGTATGGATGAAATCCAACAGACCACTGGCTAGCGTACTTTGTCCAACAAAGGGTTTCTTGGTCATCTTTCCCTTTAGGCAGAATTCGCAGGTCGGTAGGTTGTCCAAATCGTCTATTTCTAGACTCTTTGAGTCCACCAACCTTCTTATCCTATCTTTAGAGATATGACCTAACCTCGCATGCCATATCTGTGCGTTATTATGATCATCACATTTTCGTTTGTGTTCTGCAGTCATAATCCAATTAGACTGTTGAAGTATGTACAGACCGTTGACCAATGTACTAAGCAGATGAGAAATACCATCTTTGCTAATAAAAAAAAAAAAAAAAAAAAACATTTTTATTGATGGTAAATTCATATCCCTCCTTATCAAGGACCGGGATGGAAACAATGTTTTTAATCATGCTAGGTACATAGAAACAGTCGTTCAGTACAATCCTAACATGACTACTAATGGCTAACTCTAGTGATCCTACGGCCTCCGCAGCAACGGCCTTGCCATCGCCTAGCCTCAGGATCATCTCATCCTTGGTTAGCCTTCTGCTTCTTTGCACTGCCTGCAAATCATTGCAGATGTGAGCACCACACCCGGTATCCAATACCCATGAAGCAGAATTAGTAATCATATTTACTTCAACCACAAACACACTTGGGTTGGAGAGGAGTTGTGGGCACTCCCTTTTCCAATGCCCTTTCCCTTGGTAATGCATACATACATCATTTGCCTTGGACCGCTGAGAACCACGTGCCTTCCCTTTTCCTTTGCTCGGTCCAACCGGAGCAACAGGGACGCCCAGAGCGCGAGCAGGGGCCGCAACCGTCTTTCCTTTGCCCTTCTTCCTCTTCCAGCGTCCGGCCCTCTTGCCATTCGCCTTGGAGGTTGAAGCCTCTCCTATCAATACCGCCGGCGCCGACTTGTGGGTCATTGCCTCGTATTGGACCAGCATGTTGATCAACTCATGAATAGACTTCTCAAGTCCGTTCATGTTGTAGTTTACAACAAACGGGTCATAGGATGGAGGAAGCGACTGGAGGATCACATCAATGTACGTGTCATTGTTAAGCCCAGCTTTAAGGTCCTCGAGTTTCTCCATTAGGATGAGCATCTTGACCCCATGACTTTGTACAGACGCTCCTTCAGCGAGCTTGGTGCCAAAGAATGCTTTTGTGGCGGCATATCTAATATGCCTATCCGGAACCGCATAAACCTCGTTCATGGGGAGCATTATGGCGGAGACGTTGTCCAGCCTCTCATACTGCTTCTGGATGTCGTTAGATATTGAAGCCAGTATGATACTGCGTACTTTCCAGTTGTCCTCATGCCAGTGGACCTCTTCGGTAAGTCGCTCGGTGGCGGCTCGTCCAAGACGTAGCCTTGATTCTCGAAACCGAGGACAATCCTCAGGTTTCTCAGCCAGTCCGAGTAGTTCGTTCCGTTGAATTTGTTAGTCTCGAGAATCATGGTTAATGGGTTCTTAGACATATCTAAATTAATGAAAATGTAAAGCAGAAATTAGCAGATGATGGTAATATTATTGTTCAAGTTGAAGACTTGGTCTTTTAGTATTTAACCCTCCCACTATTTATACGAAAGTTGAAACCATTTCCTAGTGGGCTTGGGATCCACAAGCGTAATCTCCATGCCCCGCTTTTACGATCCAATATCATTCTCATCTAATGAGATTCCCAAGATATTTTGCCTCAGCTATTCGCATGGTTCCAAGGACTCCAAGCGAACTATGTTACTCAGTGTTAGGCCCGACCCATCAACCAAATCATGCCTCAAACTATCGCCCCCCACGACTCGTGAGACAGGGAAACAGTGAGCGCAGTCTTTTTGTTCACAACAATGGTGCAGCGTTCCCCTAGTCCAAGTGTGCCACGACTCGTGAGACCACACTTGGGTAGTTGTAGTTTCCTCACCATATTGTTGTGGATGGAAAGCTCGGACAGATCATAAATACCATTTTGATCCAAGTCCGTTCTGGGCCTAATGTTTAATTTGGTCCAACCAAATGAGAGTTTAAGTGTGACCGAGACCTCATAACATTATGGTGTTTTAGCATGCATAAATATCCAATATTTAAAGCGATAAATAAAAAAATCCGCATGCATAAAACATAGCATACCCCTGTTAGGATGATCACAAGCCCAACCTATGCGACCCACTGAGCCCGCAGTGACTCTATGGTCTGTCTAGGGTGGTCCTAAATTATTACAATAATAATATACCCATTGTCATTCCAATGGGCCTTGAAGTGCTTCTTGTTTCACGCCTTGATACTCCTCCTTGGGGTCTCCGACTCCAATTGCTTATTAAAATTAAAACCTCATCAATCCTATCTACTCTCATTACAACTGAAAGTAATACATTGGTAATAAAGAAAACAAGCCTTAACATCATGAGGCTAATAATACGGGAGATGATAGTCCCAAAAATAAGAGGCACGCAGGCCCCACCCAACAGAAAATAAATGATCATACATTCATCCATACACAAGGTCTAGGGCTCTTGTGAACATCAACTCACATAACACAATTATTCCAAATAATCATGCATAAATAACCAATGGATATTCCAAATACCCAAGTGATATCCAACATCACAAAAGCATAAACATACAAACAATACGCAAAATTCAAATTTCAAATTTAATGGACATTTTAAACAATGCATCCAATGCATGTATTAATCCCAATTAATCAAGCAAATTTAATTCAAGGAATAATCCAATTATTCCAAAATCAAGAATACAAAATTAATACATTTTCAGAATATTGTGTAGAAAATACAGAAAATTAAATTTTTCGAAAAAAAATTGAAAAAACTGCACAGGCCGTTGTGCTGGCCGACCGGCCACGCGCACAGGGCAGCGCGCGTGCTCTGTGCCGCGTGCGCTGGCCTCGGCCAGCAGCGGCCGGCTGCGCACAGCGGAAGCGAGGACCTTGAGTAGGGTCAGCAAGGTATGACGTGTATTCCCGGTTCCAACGGTATAGGTCAAGTCCTTTGACTTGAGGAACTGTTGAGTTTACCTGTATATTAGGTCTGTATCTTAGATATGGTGAGAGATTGCCAAGAAGCACTTGAGTAGTCATAAGCCATGTTTAGTGCAGCTCTGGTGTACAGAGTGACAGTAGTTTCCAAGAAAAGATCTGTCTCCTGTCAAATGTTAGAATAGGTGACCATGTAAGCCAATTTTGGCGGGTATATGTAACCTATGTCTAGACAATTATGGGTGTTTGATAAATCATTGATGAATAAAGAAGTGAATTTCATTTGGCATTACTTTGTTTGTGTTCACTTTTCTATATCTGTTCACTACGCAAACAAAGCCCACGGACTGAGAATCAATTTCGGGGACTGGGACTACACTTGGAGGTAGGTCCATGGAATCAGTCTTCCCGAATCAGTCCGGAAATCTCCAAGTCAAGGAATCCCGAAAATGGGTACCGGGATTCCATTTGAGACTTGCACTAAGCACCTGCTGTCGTGTTTCATCGACGGGTGACGAGGGTCGTCTAAGCAGTGTTAGTGGGTTAGCATGCGAAGACGCAGCTGACTGAGGTGACTCGCGGGAACCGTCTTACGGAGGACCTTGAGTATGGTCAGCAAGGTATGACGTGTATTCCCGGTTCCAACGGTACAGGTCAAGTCCTTTGACTTGAGGAATTGCTGAGTTTACCTGTACATCAGGGCTGTATCTTAGATATGGTGAGAGATTGCCAGAATTCTCTTTGGTAGTCATAAGCCATGTCTAGTGCAGTTCTGGTGTGCAAAGTGACAGTAGTTTCCAAGAAAGGATCTGTCTCCTGTCAATAGGTTTTGGCAGTTGAGTCTCATGTATACTCTAGGTCTTGTCCCTAAAACTGTGGCCACAGTGACTGAACAGAAAGGATTCCCTTGCGGCGTTTAGTGAGGACAGACCGACACTTAGGTCCAAAATGGGTACCTGCATTTTCCGTGCCCTAGACTCTAAGTGATGAGACCGAAGACAGAAGGACAAGTGTACTGTTAGAGCCTAAATGTTCATCCCTGAATATTTCACCTAGTCTCTAGTGCCATGGACCGTTGCTAGATGGCCACCCATGGTAACGGAAGGATTCTAGGAATCCGACCAAGTCTAGCTGAAAGGTGAACCTAAAGAGTCACACACTATCCACACACATTTAGATATTTAATTAAGAATTAAATATTGGAGTGAAGGAATGATTAAATTGGATTTAATCAGGTCCTTTATTTTTCTTGGAGAAATAATTCCTTCTATTAGATATAAGGAATTAAATTGATAAATTAGATTTATCAAAGGGATTTATTTAATGGGCTTAAATAATATTTATATTAATTTTAGCCTCTTGGAAATATTTAAATAGGTTTTAAATATTCCATTAAATTAAATTAAATCAACGATTGAGATCAATGGGAGAGATGGATGGCTAGGATTGTTTTGACTAGGTCAAAACACTACTTTGACTAGGACTTTGACTAGGTCAAAATCCTAGTCAAATTAGAGTTCTTAAAAGAAGGAGTTTAAAGAGGATTAAACTCCTCTTCTATATAAACCCCTAGCATCCTACAAGTTGGAGGATGATGAAATTCCAACACACACAATACACACACACACTCGGCTCTCTCTCCCTCCATCTCGTCCGCCCTCTCTCTCTCTCACACTCCAAGAAATTATTTTTCTTTTGTTCTCTTGTTTTTGGAACATTAGAACTTGATGAATCAATACCGTTAATTCATAACGTGTTGTTGATTCATCCACTCCAACATATTAACTTGTTCGTTGCTAGCACGACGTACAAGATACGTGGGTGGATCGTGTGTCACGATTTGGAGGGTCTCAAGAACGAGATCTTGGTGCAAAACGGGGAACAACGCGTGTAGCCGTTGAAGACGAAAACGACAACGGGTAGGTCTCGTTTATTATTTTTGTCCCTTTTAATTTTCTACCCTATGGCCTCCATGATTCTTTTATGTGATTTATTCATGAGATACACCGAACACCCGGGAAATTTCAAAGGCACACCCTTTGAAACGTGTTTTAATTCAAAAGCATGTTTAAATTCCGCATTTATTTTTTAATTATACCGCGCTTCCGCATTCGCGCTTTTCCCGGGACGATCCACAATTCCTTTCAGTGGTATCAGAGCCCGGTTCGGTGTATAGGCCTAGGGTTTATGTGCGTTTTAAGCATGAAACGTGTTTTGAGCATGTTTTAATTGAATCTTGATTTTCTTTATTATTAAAGCATGTTGTTTTATTGCTTTTAATTCGTGTGAAATTCTGAATATTGGTATTTTTCTGTTTTTCTTGGGAAACGGGGAAAATTTGAACTAAAAACGAGAAACGCCACAGCCGGCCAGCCGGGAAGGCTGGCCGCGCGCAGCCGAGCGCTGCCGGCAGGGGTAGCCTGCGCGCGCCCGCCCAGCCGGCCGCGCAGGGGCAGCGCGCAGCCAGGATGGCTGCGCGCGGGCGCGCGCGCAAGGCGGCGCCTTCAGCCGCGCGCGCGGGCAGACGAGGGTGTCTGCGCGCGCGCGGCCGGTAGGCGCGCTCATGCGCGCGCGCGCGCGCAAGGCTGTCGGGGGGAGAGCCCGCGCGCGGACGGCACCAGGCGCGCTGCCAGGCGCCCGCGCATGCAGACGGAGGCGTCTGCGCGCGCGCGCCCGGCGGGCGTGCCCAGTGCACGTCTGCGCGCGCGCACTGCGCAGCGCAGGCACGCGGCTGGCGACCAGCAGGCCGGCGCGCGCGAGGCAGAGGAGCCTGCGCGCGCGACGGCCTGCCGGAACACCAGGCCGCGCAGCGCGCTGCCGGCCAGGCGCGCGCGCGCCCGGCCAGGCAGTGCCTGCGCGCGCGCAGGGGCGGCAGGCTGGGCCTGCTGCCCTGCGCGCACGGCCTGCCGGCTGCTGCCGGTGGCGGCGGCCGGCGGCTGCTGCAGCTAGGGTTTTTTTTGAAACCCTAGCATTATTATTTTTTATTTATTATTTACTTTTCAGTTTTAATTTTGAATTAATTCTGAAAATTCGTTTTTTGGGTTCAATTTTGCCTAAATTCCTAAAGACATTATTTTAGGAGTAAAATAAATTGGATTTGGAATCCCGGGGTTATTTTACTTAAAATAATGAGGAAAGGTTTTCCTAAAACGAGAAAAAATATTATTACCAATATTTGTGTTTTATTTTTCACACGTTGCGCACATGATCATTTATTTCTGTTTTGGATTATTATGATTGGAAATCATGAATTATTGGTATATTGTAATTATGTGATTGGATCATGTGATTATGTGTGTTGGATGGAAATGGATGATCACGAGCCCTAGACCGGATGTATGGTTTAATTTTCTGTTGGGCCTGTGTGCCTCTTTAACTGCTTTCTCCTTCTCTCTTTCTAGTGCCTTAGAATAATAAGGCTTTCTACCTCCCTCCTTATGTACTCCCCCCGGGTTTTCACTGGGGTTTCTACTTTTTAATATGTAATGAGAGTAGACTAGGAGTGAGGTTTCCATTTTTTGTAATTGGTGGAGAAGAAGGAAGGACCACATGGAGAGCCCAGACCGGAGGTCCCTTGGCGTTTTCCATGAAGTGAAGAAAGAGAAAAAGAGACCAAGGCCCATCAGCATGATGATTGGGTTACTATTATTGTAATAGTATAGGACCAACCCTAGATTGACCATAGATCCACTGCGGGCTCAGTGGGTCGCATAGGATTTGGGCTCGTGATCATCCAACAGGGGCGTGCTAGGCTTTAATTTTGCATGTGGTTATTATGATGGATGAATGGCTTTTATTTATCATATAACTGCTATGGATGGATTTTATTTATGCATTATGGATGAATGTATGGATATATTATGAGATCTCGGTCATTCACTACTCTCACATTGGTTGGACCAATGTTGAAATATTAGACCCTAGATAAAGTGGACATGAACTCTAGGAGTTTGTCCATGCCTTCCAATCCATGGCACAGTGAGGAAGCTGTTTTAGGTCAATAGCGTGGTCTCACGAGTCGTGGCACGTTATTGTACTTAAAAGAAGCTGCATTGTGTCATGAACGAAAAATGGGCTGCTGTTACCTGTCTCACGAGTCGTGGGGGTACTAGTGGGTCCATGGCTCGGTCGATTGGGTCGGGTCTAACGCCCAATTAGCATGATTCGCTTGGAGTCCTCGGGATCATGCAAAAGGGTGAGGCAATAATCTTGGGAATCTCGTGGAACGAGAATGGTATGGAATACCTCCCACAGGATCTTTTCCATGCGAATCGTAAAAGCGGGGTATGGGAAAAATCGCTGTGGATCCCAAGCCCACTAGGAAAGGATTTCCCGAAAATCACGTTTGAGAGTACCGTGTTTTTTCGTATAAATAGTGGGAGGATTAAATGACTAAAGACCAAGCATTTAATTATTTCATCAAACCACCGTCTTTATTTTCTGCTGATCGCGCGTTGTTTTCTAAATGTAGATTTTAAAATGTCTAAGAACCCACTATCAACCATTCTTGAGACAAACAAATTCAATGGAACAAATTACAACGACTGGTTGCGCAATCTCAGGATAGTCCTAGATTACGAGAACCAAGGTTACGTCATGGACGAGCCTCTCCCTAGGACCTTACCGGAAGGATCCACGCCAGAAGAACGTGAGACGTTCGAGACTTGGCATAAGGATAACCGGAAGGTCCGTAGCATCATACTTGCTTCGATGACCAATGAGATTCAGAAGCAATATGAAAGGCTAGACGATGTTCCTTCCATTATGGCTCGCCTTAAGGATTGCTATGCAGTCCCGGACCGGCATACTAGGTATGTCGCGACCAAGGCGTTCTTTGGAACTAAAATGACAGAAGGATCCTCTGTACAAGAGCATGGGGTTAAAATGCTTACCCTAGTGGAAAATCTCGAGGACCTAAAGGCAGGTCTCGATAATGAAACGTACATAGATGTGATCCTTCAGTCACTCCCACCCTCCTTCGACCAATTTATCGTTAACTATAACATGAATACACTTGAGAAGGGCATTCATGAGTTGATCAATATGTTGGTGCAATACGAGGCAACGACTAAGAAGTCCACGCCTTCGGTATTGTTTGGAGGTGCTTCAACTTCCAAGACGAAAGGCAAGGGTGCCGGACGTTGGAAAAAGAAGAAGGGGAAGGGAAAAGCCGTCATAGCAGCTACGAACACTCAAAGTGTTCCCATTGCCAAAGAGGGGAAAGGCAAAGGAAAGGGAAAGGTTGTCTCCAAGCAACAGTCAAAGGCATATGACATATGTATCAACTGCCGTGAGAAAGGGCATTGGAAGAGAGAGTGCCCCAAAACTCTTCTCAAACCAAGGTATATATGTGATTGAGGTTAATATGGTCACTAATTCTGCCTCTTGGGTATTGGATACCGGCTGTGGAGCTCACATTTGCAATGATTTGCAGGTGCTGAAAAGAAGCAGAAAACTAAGTAGCGGGGACATGATCCTGAAGCTCGGAAATGGCAAGGCCATCTCGGCAGAAGCAGTAGGATCCGCCACTTTAGTAATTAGTGATACCATTAGCATAGAATTAGAGCAGGTTTATTTTGTACCTAGTATGGTTAAGAACATCATTTCCATTCCATTGTTGGACAATAGTGGTTATGAGTTCAGAATCAATAAAAATTGCTTTTATTTGATGAGGTGTGGAATTGCTCATCTACTTGGTACATTGCACAACGGGCTCTATATCTTGCAACAAACGAATTTCGTTCTTAACGCTCAACACAAACGGAAATTAGATAATAACGGGAACGCACGTATGTGGCACGCTAGGCTAGGTCACATATCCCAAGATAGGATGAAAAGGTTGGTAGACTCAAAGAACCTAGAGGTTGGGGACTTGAGTGATCTACCAACTTGTGAGTCTTGTCTAAGAGGGAAAATGACCAAAAAGCCCTTTGTAGGACAAAGCAGGCTTGCCACAGGTCTGTTGGACTTGGTCCATACAGACGTATGTGGACCACTAAGGACGCAGGCCCGAGGTGGGTTCTCCTACTTCATAACCTTCACCGATGATCATTCACGGTACGGTTATGTTTACCTGATGAGGTACAAGTCTGAAGCTCTTGAGAGGTTTAAAGAATTCAGGCTTGAAGTGGAGAACCAGACCAACTGCAAAATTAAAGTCCTACGGTCAGACCGAGGCGGTGAATACCTTAGTGCCGAATTCCTAGATTATCTAAGAGAAAATGGTATAATATCGGAATGGACACCTCCTGGAACACCACAGTTAAATGGCGTCTCTGAAAGGAGGAACCGAACCCTGTTGGACATGGTTCGGTCCATGATGAGTTTTACCAAATTGCCCTTATCGTTTTGGGGTTATGCATTAGAAACGGCAGCCAAGTTGTTGAATTTGGCGCCTACCAGTGCATTGACCCAAACGCCATATGAGATATGGCACGGCAAGCCTGCGTCCTACAACTACTTGAAAGTGTGGGGTAGCCCCGCATACGTCAAGAGGTTAGTGGGAGATAAGCTAGAATCCAGGTCTAGCCTATGCAGGTTCGTTGGATACCCTAAAGAAACTGCGGGTTATTACTTTTATGACCCTTTGGAACAAAAGGTATTTGTTTCAAGGAATGCAGTATTCTTGGAGCAAGGCTTCCCAGAGGATATCCAACCTGATGAGCTGATCCTTGAGGAATCAAGTGATGGAACTCAGCCATCAGAAATAGCCGCGGAAACCTCACCAAGAGGATTCAGGATTAATGAACGGAGGACTGACCAACCTAGAGAAGTCCAACATGCTAGGCATGAAGGACAACCTCAAGAAAGGCCAGTCTCGGTCCCTGAACCGCCGGCTCCGATACAGTCAGCGCCCACAGTCACCACTGACGTTCCCGTCCTCCGTAGGTCCACTAGAGAATCCAGACCTCCAGTGAGATATGGGTTTCTAGGTGCGACCGATCTTCTGGATAACGATCCTAAGACATACGGGGAAGCGATGTCTGACATCGACTCCGGGAAATGGCTTGAGGCCATGAAGACCGAAATGGACTCCATGAGCGAGAACCAAGTTTGGAGACTCGTAGATCCACCGAAAAGTGTTAAGCCAGTGGGCTGTAAGTGGGTCTACAAGCGCAAACTCGGCGTTGATGGAGAAGTCACAACCTTTAAGGCTAGGCTTGTAGCTAAGGGATACACTCAACGACCCGGGGTCGATTTTGAGGATACCTACTCGCCAGTAGCCATGGCTAAGTCCATTCGGATCCTGCTTGCCATAGCAGCATGGTATGACTATGAAATATGGCAGATGGACGTGAAAACGGCCTTCCTCAACGGTTTCGTTGAAGAAGAGATCTATATGGATCAGCCGGAGGGTTTCACGGTCACTGGAGAAGAACAGAAGGTCTGTCGTCTCCAGAAGTCCATCTATGGCCTCAAACAAGCATCCCGAAGTTGGAACATTCGATTTGATGAAGTAATACGGGGATATGACTTCATCAAAAACGAATCCGACCCTTGTGTATACAAGAAGGTCAGTGGGAGCTCTATAGTGTTCCTAGTGCTTTACGTGGATGACATTCTGCTCATTGGTAATGACGTCAGAATGTTAGGAAACACAAAAGCATGGTTGTCAACCAAGTTTTCCATGAAGGACTTGGGTGAAGCCTCCTACATCCTAGGCATCCAGATTGTCAGGGACAGATCTAAAAGGATGTTAGGGCTCACCCAAAACTCGTATATGGAGAAAGTCCTAAAGAGATATCGAATGGACAACTCCAAACGAGGATTCCTTCCAATGAGGCATGGGATCAAGTTATCCAAGAAGCAGTCCCCGCAGACTGATGAGGAACTTGAAAAGATGAAAGTCATCCCCTATGCTTCTGCCGTAGGTAGCATCCAATATGCGGTCCATTGCACCAGGCCTGACATTGCATACGCTTTGAGCGTGACAAGCATATATCAGTCCTGTGCAGGAGAGGCACATTGGAATGCCGTTAAGGGCATCCTTAAGTACCTTAGGAGGACTAAGGAAATGTTCTTGGTCTATGGCAATGGAGAACTTATTCTGGAAGGCTTTAGCGACGCTAGCTTCCAGTCTGATGACGATGATGCCAAGTCTCAATCGGGATATGTATTCAAACTCAACGGAGGAGTAGTGGCTTGGAAAAGTTCCAAGCAAGCAACCACTGCTGACTCCACCACTGAGGCTGAATACATAGCAGCTTCAGAAGCTGCTAAGGAAGCGTTTTGGATGAGAAACTACATCCAAGAGTTGGGTGTGGTGCCTAGCATCGCCGAGCCCGTTGTCATCTTCTGTGATAACAACGGTGCAATAGCGCAAGCAAAGGAACCGAGATCTCATCACCGTTCCAAACACATTCTTAGACGCTACCATCTTCTTAGAGAAATGGTAGGAAGAGGTGACGTTCGGATGGACCGAGTCAACTCAGCAGACAACACAGCAGACCCGCTGACAAAGCCTATGTCGCAGAGTGCTCATACGCAACATCTTGAGAAGATGGGGATTAGGCATATGGGTGATTGGCTTTAAAGGTCAAGTGGGAGATTGTTAGAATAGGTGACCATGTAAGCCAATTTTGGCGGGTATATGTAACCTATGTCTAGACAATTATGGGTGTTTGATAAATCATTGATGAATAAAGAAGTGAATTTCATTTGGCATTACTTTGTGTGTGTTTCACTTTTCTATATCTGTTCACTACGCAAACAAAGCCCACGGACTGAGAATCAATTTCGGGGACTGGGACTACGCTTGGAGGTAGGTCCATGGAATCAGTCTTCCCGAATCAGTCCGGAAATCTCCAAGTCAAGGAATCCCGAAAATGGTACCGGGATTCCATTTGAGATTTGCACTAAGCACCTGCTGTCGTGTTTCATCGACGGGTGACGAGGGTCGTCTAAGCAGTGTTAGTGGGTTAGCATGCGAGGACGCAGCTGACTGAGGTGACTCGCGGGAACCGTCTTACGGAGGACCTTGAGTATGGTCAGCAAGGTATGACGTGTATTCCCGGTTCCAACGGTACAGGTCAAGTCCTTTGACTTGAGGAATTGCTGAGTTTACCTGTACATCAGGGCTGTATCTTAGATATGGTGAGAGATTGCCAGAATTCTCTTTGGTAGTCATAAGCCATGTCTAGTGCAGTTCTGGTGTGCAAAGTGACAGTAGTTTCCAAGAAAGGATCTGTCTCCTGTCAATAGGTTTTGGCAGTTGAGTCTCATGTATACTCTAGGTCTTGTCCCTAAAACTGTGGCCACAGTGACTGAACAGAAAGGATTCCCTTGCGGCGTTTAGTGAGGACAGACCGACACTTAGGTCCAAAATGGGTACCTGCATTTTCCGTGCCCTAGACTCTAAGTGATGAGACCGAAGACAGAAGGACAAGTGTACTGTTAGAGCCTAAATGTTCATCCCTGAATATTTCACCTAGTCTCTAGTGCCATGGACCGTTGCTAGATGGCCACCCATGGTAACGGAAGGATTCTAGGAATCCGACCAAGTCTAGCTGAAAGGTGAACCTAAAGAGTCACACACTATCCACACACATTTAGATATTTAATTAAGAATTAAATATTGGAGTGAAGGAATGATTAAATTGGATTTAATCAGGTCCTTTATTTTTCTTGGAGAAATAATTCCTTCTATTAGATATAAGGAATTAAATTGATAAATTAGATTTATCAAAGGGATTTATTTAATGGGCTTAAATAATATTTATATTTATTTTAGCCTCTTGGAAATATTTAAATAGGTTTTAAATATTCCATTAAATTAAATTAAATCAACGATTGAGATCAATGGGAGAGATGGATGGCTAGGATTGTTTTGACTAGGTCAAAACACTACTTTGACTAGGACTTTGACTAGGTCAAAATCCTAGTCAAATTAGAGTTTCTTAAAAGAAGGAGTTTAAAGAGGATTAAACTCCTCTTCTATATAAACCCCTAGCATCCTACAAGTTGGAGGATGATGAAATTCCAACACACACAATACACACACACACTCGGCTCTCTCTCCCTCCATCTCGTCCGCCCTCTCTCTCTCTCACACTCCAAGAAATTATTTTTCTTTTGTTCTCTTGTTCTTGGAACATTAGAACTTGATGAATCAATACCGTTAATTCATAACGTGTTGTTGATTCATCCACTCCAACATATTAACTTGTTCGTTGCTAGCACGACGTACAAGATACGTGGGTGGATCGTGTGTCACGATTTGGAGGGTCTCAAGAACGAGATCTTGGTGCAAAACGGGGAACAACGCGTGTAGCCGTTGAAGACGAAAACGACAACGGGTAGGTCTCGTTTATTATTTTCGTCCCTTTTAATTTTCTACCCTATGGCCTCCATGATTCTTTTATGTGATTTATTCATGAGATACACCGAACACCCGGGAAATTTCAAAGGCACACCCTTTGAAACGTGTTTTAATTCAAAAGCATGTTTAAATTCCGCATTTATTTTTTAATTATACCGCGCTTCCGCATTCGCGCTTTTCCCGGGACGATCCACAATTCCTTTCATCAAAGGCATTGACAGTTGAGTCTCACGGATGCTCTGTGTCTTTTCCCTAAAATCTGTGGCCACATTAACTGAACAGAAGGGAAGGTTTCCCTTGCGGCGTTTAGTAAGGACAGACCGACACTTAGGTCCAAAATGGGTACTTGCATTTTTCGTGCCTTAGACCCTAAGTGGTGAGACCATAAACAGAAGGACAAGTGTACTGTTAGAGCCTAAATGTTCATCTCCGTATATTCACCTAGTCCCTAGTGCCATGGACCGTTGCTAGATGGCCACCCATGATAACAGACAGATTCTAGGAATCCGACCAAGTCTAGCTGAAAGGTGAACCTAAAGAGTCACACACAATCCACACACATTAAGTATTTAAATTAGAATTAAATATTGGAGAAAAGGAATTATTAAATTGAATTTAATCGGGTCCTTTATTTTCTTGGAGAATTAATTCTTTTTATTTGGTAAAAGCCATTAATCTAATAAATTAGATTTATTAAAAAATTAATTTAATAGGCCTAGAATAAATATTTATATTTATTATATTTACTTATTTGGCCTTTGGAATATTTAAATAGGTTTTAAATATTCCATTAAATTAAATCAATGGTTCAGATGGAAAGGGAGAGATGGATAGCTAGGATTAATTTGACTAGGTCAAATACTACTTTGACTAGGACTTTGACTAGGTCAAAATCCTAGTCAAAATAGTCTTCTTTAGAGTTGGAGTTTAAAGAGGATTAAACTCCTCCTCTATAAATAGTCCTAGCCCCTCACTATTTGAGGAGTGATGATATTCCAACACACACACACACACACACATACACTCGGCTCTCTCCTCTCTCCCTACTCGTCCGCCCTCTCTCTCTCACAACAAGAAAATAATTTCTTGTTCTTTTGTTCTTGGAACAATTGAACTTAGAAGAATTAATACCGTTGATTAATAACGTGTGATTAATTCATCTTCTCCAAAAATACTTGTTCGTTCGCTAGCACGACGTGCAAGATACGTGGGTGGATTGCGTGTTACTGTTTGGAGGGTGTCACATGCGAGACTTGGAGCAAATCGGGGAACAACGCGAGTACCGGTTAGAAGACGAAAACGACAATCGGTAGGTTCCGGTTTAATTTTTTTTCTCTTTATTTTTAATCCTATGACCTCCATGATTTCTTTTATGCTTTTTGATTCATGAGATACACCGAACGCCCGGGAACTTCAAGGGTACACCCCTTGAACGTGTTCTTTTATTTTATTAAAAGCATCTTTTAATTTTTTGTATTTAATTTTTATACAACGCTTCCGCATTCGCGCTATTTCCCAGGACGATCCACAATCTTTCACTCGAAACCGAGGATAATCCTCAGGTTTCTCAGCCAGTCCAAGTAGTTCGTTCCGTTGAATTTATTTGTCTCAAGTACCATGGTTATGAAAGCCTGAGAAACACGTGTGGATCGTCCCGGAAAATAGCGCGAATGCGGAAGCACGGTATAAATTTAAATTACAGAATTTAAACATGCTTTATACGTAAAATAAAGAACCCGTTCAAGGGGTGTGCCCTTGAAGTTCCCAGGTGTTTGATGTATCTCATGAATTAAAGACATACACGCAATCATGGAGGCCATAGAATTTGAAAAGAAAAAGGAGACAAAAACGTAAAAGAGACCTACCAATTTGTTGTTTTCGTCTTCAAACCGGTACTCGCGTTGTTCCCCGATTTGCTCCAAAATTTCGTATGTGAGATCCTCCAAATTATGACACGCAATCCTCCAAATCTTGTACGTCGCGCTAGCGAACAAACAAGTGTATATTATTTGGAGAGGACGGATCAATCACACGTTATTATTTAACGGGATTAATCCTCCTTTTTGTTCAATTGTTAACACAAAAGAACAATTCTTGGAAAGAGAGAAAGAGAGTGGCGGACGAGAGAGAGGGAGAGGCACACGAGTTGTGTGTGTGTATGTGTTGAAGTTTCATCATCTCTCTTATGGTGAGGGGCTAGGACTATATATAGAGTAGGAGTTTAATCCTCTTCAAACTCCAACTCTAGAAGACTAATTTGATTAGGATTTTGACCTAGTCAAAGTCCTAGTCAAATTAATCCTAGCCATCCATCTCTCCTTTTAATCTCAACCATTAATTTAATTTAATGAAATATTTAAAACCTATTTAAATATCACAAGGGCAATAAATAAATATAATAAATATAAATATTTATTCTAAGCCCATTCAATTAATTTTCTAATAAAAGGAATTAATTCTTTCCAAGAAAATTAAGGACCCGATTAAATCCAATTTAATCATTCCATTTCTCCAAATATTTAATTCTAAATTAAATACTTAATGTGTGCGGATTGTGTGTGACTCTTTAGGTTCACCTTTCAGCTAGACTTGGTCGATTCCTAGAATCCGCCCGTTACCATGCGTGGCCATCTAGCAACAGTCCATGGCACTAAAGACTAGGTGAAATTACGGGGATGAACATTTAGGCTCTAACAGTACACTTGTTCTTCCGTCTACAGTCTCACCATTTAGGGTCTAGGGCACGGAAAATGCAGGTACCCATTTTGGACCTAATTGTCGGTCTGTCCTTACTAAACCCGACAAGGGAAACCACCCCTTCTGTTCAGTTACTGTGGCAACAGATTTTAGGGACAAGACACAGAGCATTTGTGAGACTCAACTGTCAATGCCTTTTGACAGGAGCCAGATCCTTTCTTGGAAACTACTGTCACTCTATACACCAGAGCTGCACTAGACATGGCTTATGACTACTCAAGTGCTTTTTGGCAATCTCTCACCATATCTAAGATACAGCCCTGATATACAGGTAAACTCAGCAGTTCCTCAAGTCAAAGGACTTGACCTGTACTGTTGGAACCGGGAACACACGCCATACATAGCCGGCCCTACTCAAGGTCCTCCGTAAGACGATTCCCACGAGTCACCTCAATCGACTGATCCCCAGCAGGCTAACCCACTAACACTGCTTAGACGACCTTCGTCACCCGTCGATGAAATACGATAGCAGATGCTTAGTGCAAGTCTTAAGGGGAATCTCGATACCCATTTTCGAGATTCCTTGACTTGGAATTTTCGGACTGATTCGCCAGGACGAATTTCATGGACCAACCTCCAAGCGTAGTCCTGGTCCCTGAAATACATTTTTAGTCCGTGGGCTTTGTTTGCGTAGTGAACAGATATATATATATATAGCAGATAAAGTGATCACAAACAAAGTAATGCTAGATGAATATCAATTTTATTCATTAATAATTTATCAAAATCCTTAAAATTGTTTAGACATAGGTTACATTTTGCCTGCCAAGATTGGCTACGTGGTCACCTATTCTAACAATCTCCCACTTGACCTTAAAGCCAATCGCCCATATGTCTAATCCCCATCTTCTCAAGGTGTTGCGCATGAGCGCTCTGCGACATAGGCTTTGTCAGCGGATCTGCTGTGTTGTCTGCTGAGTTGACTCGGTCCATCCGAACGTCACCTCTTCCTACCATTTCTTTTAGAAGATGGTAGCGTCTAAGAATGTGTTTGGAACAGTAATGAGATCTCGGTTCCTTTGCTTGAAAGATTATGTGGATCGTCCCGGGAGATGAGCGCGTATAGCAGAAGCGCGAAATAGTGCGTAATAAAAAATACAAAGCATAATTAAACGGAATTTAATTCATGCATAACATACATAAATGAATCAAGGGGTATGCCCTTGATTCTCCCGGGCGTTCGTTGTGTCTCATGTTCAATAAAATACAACATGGAGGCCATAGAATTGAAATCGAAAAACGAAATTAAAGAACCTACCCGGTTGTAGTTTTGTCTTCGTTTCGGCTACATGCATTGTTCACCGTTTTGCACCAAGATCTCAAAGAAGAGACCCTCTAAATGATCTCACTCGCTCCACCGGAAAGCAAACAACCCTTGTGCTAGCAAGAAATTATTTTGGGGAGAAGAGACATCGACACACGCTATGAATTAACGCAATCAATGTCTCTTATGTTCTTAACTTGAATAAATCAAGAAGAACAAAGTAGTATTCTTGGAGAGTGAAATAAGGATGGACGAAAATTTGAGGGACATGAGAGATGAGAGTTGTAGAGAATACTAGGTGTGAGTGTGTGTGTTTTTGAGTATTTATAGAAGATGGAATTTCCTATTCCTTCTCAAACTCTTCCAAAGAGACACACTTTGACTAGGATTTTGACCTAGTCAAATTCTAGTCAAATTAGGCTTTGATTAAGTCAAATTAATCATGGCCCTTCATCTCATCATTCTCTAGATCAAATCTTGTCCATCCATTTTGATGGGCTTTATGGAATGGGCCTATTTAATTCTAAATTAAATATTCCCATGGACTTTATATTAAATCATATTTAATATACTAAGTGAAAGATTATGTGGATCGTCCCGGGAAAAGCGCGAATGCGGAAGCGCGGTATAATTAAAAAATAAATGCGGAATTTAAACATGCCTTTAAATTAAAACACGTTTCAAAGGGTGTGCCTTTGAAATTTTCCCGGGCATTCGGTGTATCTCATGAACGTATAACATAAAATAAATCATGGAGGCCGTAGGGTTGAAAATTAAAGAGGGACGAAAATTTAAAACGAGACCTACCCGTTGTCGTTTTCGTCTTCAACGGCTACACGCGTTGTTCCCCGTTTTGCACCAAGATCCCGTCTTTGAGACCCTCTAATTCGTGACACACGATCCACCCACGTATCTTGCACGTCGTGCTAGCAACGAACAAGTGTATAATTTTGGAGTGGATGAATCAATAACACATTATCAATTAATGGTATTGATTCATCAAGATTCTAATGTTCCAAGAACAAAAGAATCAAGAAAACTATTTTCTTGAGAGAGAGAGAGGGCGGACGAGAGAGATGGGAGAGAGAGAGAAAACCGTGTGTGTGTGTTGTGTGTGTGTGTTGGAGTTTCATCATCATGTAAATTGTAGGATGCTAAGGGTTTATATAGAAGAGGAGTTTTAATCCTCTTTAAACTCCTCTTTTAAGAACTCTAATTTGATTAGGATTTTGACCTAGTCAAAGTCCTAGTCAAACTAGTGTTTTGACCTAGTCAAAACGATCCTAGCAATCCATCTCTCCCATTAATCTCAACCGTTGATTTAATTTAATTTAATGGAAATATTTAAAACCTATTTAAATATTTCCAAGAGGCTAAAATAAATATAAATATTATTTAAGCCCATTAAATAAATCCCTTTGATAAATCCAATTTATCAATTTAATTTCTTCTATCAAATAGAAAGAATTATTTCTCCAAGAAAAATAAAGGTCCCGATTAAATCTAATTTAATCATTCCTTCACTCCAATATTTAATTCCGAATTAAATATTTAATTGTGTGTGGATAGTGTGTGACTCTTTAGGTTCACCATTCAGCTAGACTTGGTCGGATTCCTAGAATCCGTCCGTTACCATGGGTGGCCATCTAGCAACGGTCCATGGCACTAGAGACTAGGTGAAATATTCAGGGATGAACATTTAGGCTCTAACAGTACGCTTGTCCTTCTGTCTTCGGTCTCATCACTTAGAGTCTAGGGCACGGAAAATGCAGGTACCCATTTTGGACCTAAGTGTCGGTCTGTCCTCACTAAACGCCGCAAGGGAATCCTTCCCTTCTGTTCAGTCACTGTGGCCACAGTTTTAGGGACAAGACCTAGAGTATACATGAGACTCAACTGTCAAAACCTATTGACAGGAGACAGATCCTTTCTTGGAAACTACTGTCACTTTGCACACCAGAACTGCACTAGACATGGCTTATGACTACCAAAGAGAATTCTGGCAATCTCTCACCATATCTAAGATACAGCTCTGATGTACAGGTAAACTCAGCAATTCCTCAAGTCAAAGGACTTGACCTGTACCGTTGGAACCGGGAATACACGTCATACCTTGCTGACCATACTCAAGGTCCTCCGTAAGACGGTTCCCGCGAGTCACCTCAGTCAACTGCGTCCTCGCATGCTAACCCACTAACACTGCTTAGACGACCCTCGTCACCCGTCGATGAAACACGACAGCAGGTGCTTAGTGCAAGTCTCAAATGGAATCCCGGTACCCAGTTTCGGGATTCCTTGACTTGGAGATTTCCGGACTGATTCAGGAAGACTGATTCCATGGACCTACCTCCAAGCGTAGTCCCAGTCCCCGAAATTGATTCTCAGTCCGTGGGCTTTGTTTGCATAGTGAACAGATATAGAAAAGTGAACACAAACAAAGTAATGCCAAATGAAATTCACTTCTTTATTCATTAATGATTTATCAAAACACTTATAATTGTCTAGACATAGGTTACATATACCCGCCAAAATTGGCTTACATGGTCACCTATTCTAACAATCTCCCACTTGACCTTTAAAGCCAATCACCCATATGCCTAATCCCCATCTTCTCAAGATGTTGCGTATGAGCACTTTGCGACATAGGCTTTGTCAGCGGGTCTGCTGTGTTGTCTGCTGAGTTGACTCGGTCCATCCGAACGTCACCTCTTCCTACCATTTCTCTAAGAAGATGGTAGCGTCTAAGAATGTGTTTGGAACGGTGGTGAGATCTCGGTTCCTTCGCTTGCGCTATTGCACCATTGTTATCACAGAAGATGACAACGGGCTCGGCGATGCTAGGCACCACACCCAATTCTTGGATGTAGTTTCTCATCCAAACCGCTTCCTTGGCAGCTTCTGAAGCTGCTATGTATTCAGCCTCAGTGGTGGAGTCAGCAGTGGTTGCTTGCTTGGAACTTTTCCAAGCCACTACTCCTCCGTTGAGCTTGAATACATACCCCGATTGAGACTTGGCATCATCGTCATCAGACTGGAAGCTGGCGTCGCTAAAGCCTTCCAGAATTAGTTTTCCATTGCCATAGACTAAGAACATTTCCTTAGTCCTCCTTAGGTATTTAAGGATGCCCTTAACTGCATTCCAATGTGCCTCTCCTGCACAGGACTGATATCTGCTAGTCACGCTCAAAGCGTATGCAATGTCAGGCCTGGTGCAGTGGACCGCATATTGGATGCTACCTACGGCAGAAGCATAGGGGATGACTTTCATCTTTTCAAGTTCCTCATCAGTCTGCGGGGACTGTTTCTTGGACAACTTGATCCCATGCCTCATAGGAAGGAACCCTCGTTTGGAGTTGTCCATTCGATATCTCTTTAGGACTTTCTCCATATACGAGTTTTGGGTGAGCCCTAACATCCTTTTAGATCTGTCCCTGACAATCTGGATGCCTAGGATGTAGGATGCTTCACCCAAGTCCTTCATGGAAAACTTGGTTGACAGCCATGCTTTCGTGTTTCCTAACATTCTGACGTCATTTCCAATGAGCAGAATGTCATCCACGTAAAGCACTAGGAACACTATGGAGCTCCCACTGACCTTCTTGTATACACAAGAGTCGGATTCGTTTTTGATGAAGTCATAACCCCGTATTACCTCATCAAATCGAATGTTCCAACTCCGGGAAGCTTGTTTGAGGCCATAGATGGACTTCTGGAGACGACAGACTTTCTGTTCTTCTCCAGCGACCGTGAAACCCTCCAGCTGATCCATATAGATCTCTTCTTCAACGAAGCCGTTGAGGAAGGCCGTTTTCACGTCCATCTGCCATATTTCATAGTCATACCATGCTGCTATGGCAAGCAGGATCCGAATGGATTTAGCCATGGCTACTGGCGAGTAGGTATCCTCAAAATCGACCCCGGGTCGTTGAGTGTATCCCTTAGCTACAAGCCTAGCCTTGAAGGTAGTGACCTCTCCATCAACGCCGAGTTTGCGCTTGTAGACCCACTTACAGCCCACTGGCTTAACACCTTTCGGTGGATCTACAAGTCTCCAAACTTGGTTCTCGCTCATGGAGTCCATTTCGGTTTTCATGGCCTCAAGCCATTTCCCAGAGTCGATGTCTGACATCGCTTCCCCGTATGTCTTAGGATCGTTATCCAGAAGATCGGTCGCACCTAGAAATCCATATCTCACTGGAGGTCTGGATTCTCTAGTGGACCTTCGGAGAACGGGAACGTTAGTGGTAACTGTGGGCGCTGACTGTATCGGAGCCGGCGGTTCAGGGGCCGGGGCTGGCCTGCCTTGAGGTAGTCCTTCATGCCTAGCATGTTGGACTTCTCTAGGTAGGTCAGTCCTCCTAGTGTCTATCCTGAATCCTCTAGGTGAGGTTTCCGCGACTGTTTCTGATGACTGAGTTCCATCACTTGATTCCTCAAGGATCAGCTCATCAGGTTGGATATCCTCCGGGAAGCCTTGCTCCAAGAATACTGCATTCCTTGAAACAAATACCTTTTGTTCCAAAGGGTCATAAAAGTAATAACCCGCAGTTTCTTTAGGGTATCCAACGAACCTGCATAGGCTAGACCTGGATTCTAGCTTATCTCCCACTAACCTCTTGACGTATGCGGGGCTACCCCACACTTTCAAGTAGTTGTAGGATGCAGGCTTGCCGTGCCATATCTCATATGGCGTTTGGGTCAATGCACTGGTAGGCGCCAAATTCAACAACTTGGCTGCCGTTTCTGATGCATAACCCCAAAACGATAGGGGCAATTTGGTAAAACTCATCATGGAATGAACCATGTCCAACAGGGTTCGGTTCCTCCTTTCAGAGACGCCATTTAGCTGTGGTGTTCCGGGAGGTGTCCATTCTGATATTATACCATGTTCCTTTAGATAATCTAGGAATTCGGCACTAAGGTATTCACCGCCTCGGTCTGACCGTAGGACTTTAATTTTGCAGTTGGTTTGATTCTCCACTTCAAGTCTGAATTCTTTAAACCTCTCAAGAGCTTCAGACTTGTACCTCATCAGGTAAACATAACCATACCGTGAATGATCATCGGTGAAGGTTATGAAGTAGGAGAACCCACCTCGGGCCTGCGTCCTTAGTGGTCCACACACGTCTGTATGGACCAAGTCCAACAGACCTGTGGCAAGCCTGCTTTGTCCTACAAAGGGCTTCTTGGTCATTTTCCCTTTTAGACAAGATTCACAAGTTGGCAGATCACTCAAGTCCCCAACCTCTAGGTTCTTTGAGTCTACCAACCTTTTCATCCTATCTTGGGATATGTGACCTAGCCTAGCGTGCCACAGACGTGCGTTCCCGTTATTATCTAATTTCCGTTTGTGTTGAGCGTTAAGAACGAAATTCGTTTGTTGCAAGATATAGAGCCCATTATGTAATGTACCAAGTAGATGAGCAATTCCACACCTCATCAAATAAAAGCAATTTTTATTGATTTTAAACTCATAACCATTATTGTCTAACAATGGAATGGAAATGATGTTTTTAATCATACTGGGTACAAAATAAACTTGCTCTAATTCTATGCTAATGGTATCACTAATAACTAAAGTGGCGGATCCTACTGCTTCTGCCGAGATGGCCTTGCCATTTCCGAGCTTCAGGATCATGTCCCCGCTACTTAGTTTTCTGCTTCTTTTCAACACCTGCAGATCATTGCAAATGTGAGCCGGTATCCAATACCCAAGAGGCAGAATTAGTGACCATGTTAACCTCAATCACAAATATACCTTGGTTTGAGAAGAGTTTGGGGCACTCTCTCTTCCAATGCCCTTTCTCACGGCAGTTGATACATATGTCATATGCCTTCGACTGTTGCTTGGAGACAACCTTTCCCTTACCTTTGCCTTTCCCCTCTTTGGCAATGGGAACACTCTGAGTGTTCGTAGCTGCTATGACTGTCTTTCCCTTCCCTTTCTTCCTTTTCCAACGTCCGGCGCCCTTGCCTTTCGTCTTGGAAGTAGAAGCACCTCCAAACAATACCGAAGGCGTGGACTTCTTAGTCGTTGCCTCGTATTGCACCAACATATTGATCAACTCATGAATACCCTTCTCAAGTGCATTCATGTTGTAGTTGACAATAAATTGATCAAAGGAGGGTGGGAGTGACTGAAGGATCACATCTATGTACGTTTCGTTATCGAGACCTGCCTTTAGGTCCTCGAGCTTTTCCACTAGGGTAAGCATTTTAACCCCATGTTCTTGTACAGAGGATCCTTCTGTCATTTTAGTTCCAAAGAACGCCTTGGTCGCGACATACCTAGTATGCCGGTCCGGGACTGCATAGCAATCCTTAAGGCGAGCCATTATGGAAGGGACATCGTCTAGCCTTTCATATTGCTTCTGAATCTCATTGGTCATCGAAGCAAGTATGATGCTACGAACCTTCCGGTTATCCTTATGCCAAGTCTCGAACGTCTCACGTTCCTCTGGCGTGGATCCTTCCGGTAAGGTCCTAGGGAGAGGCTCGTCCATGACGTAGCCTTGGTTCTCATAATCCAGGACTATCCTGAGATTGCGCAACCAGTCGTTTGTTAGAATAGGTGACCAGAAAGTCAATGGTATTGGCTGTTCTGAGAACCATTCGTCAATCTGTGAACAAGTAATATTATGTTAATGAATGTAGTAAGGATTCATAGGCATGAGTTTGTTGTACTTACTGCTTGCATCGATACGATGTCACAACAAAACGCCCACAGACTGAAATAACATTTCGGGAAATTGGAACTACGCTTGGAGGTAGGTTCATGAAATCAGTTTCACCGAATCAGTCTGAAATACTCCAAGTCAAAGGAATCTCGAGACAGGGCATCGAGAATCCATTTGAGACTTGCACTAAGCATCTGCTGTCGTGTTTCATCGACGGGTGACGAGGATCGTCTAAGCAGTGTTAGTGGGTCGGCCTGCTGGGGAGCGGCCGACTGAGGTGACTCGCGGGAATCGTCATATAGAAGCTACTCGGGCTTGCTCGGTATGACTCGTATTCCCGGTTCCGATAGTACGGGATTAGTCCTCGGACTTGAGGATCACGGCAGTCCCCTACATACTAAGGCTGTATCTTGGATCTGGTGAAATTTGACCGATTATATCACATGGTCATCATAAGCCTCGTCCAGTGCAGTCGGAGTATGTAAGAACGGTGAATTCCAAGATAGGATCTGTCCCCTGTCAAAGGATATGACAGCAAGATCTCCTATGCGCTCGGAGATGGTTTAGACTCACAAAGTCTATGGCCATAGCACTTGATGTAGTGGGAAAGGATTTCCTACGTCGAGTTAAACCTATCTCGAGCATTATGCATAGTTGCCTAGTCAACGATGGGAACCGACCCCTAGACTAAAGGCCGGGAGACAGGCGACAGTAGGACCGTACCCGTACGTATCGAGCGTCGGTAGGACCGCACCTGCGTATAACTCGGAGCCTAAATGTTCACACCATAAATTCACCTAGTCTCTAGTGCCATGGACCGTTGCTAGATGGCCACCCATGGTAACGGACTACTTTAGTTATGAAATAATGAAAAGTAGGTCCAAGTCTAGCTGAAAGGTGAACCTAAAGAGTCACACCCGCTACACCAAATGAAAGGGAATTAATTTGGAATTAATTCCGGGAGAAGGTTTAATTTAATGGAATTAAATTATACTTCTTGGAGATACAAGCCTCGATGTATTATTTGGAATAATCGGGCTTGAGTTCATAAATTAGATTTATGAATTTTACAAAGCATGGGCTTTCCTTTTAATTAGATTAAAAGGGTGAATTAATTAATTAATGGGCTTGGTATTAAATAGGATTTAATATAAAGTCCATGGACTATTTAATCTGGAATTAAATAAAGTCCATTCCATTAATTAATTAATGGGCTTAGTATATTAAATAGGATTTAATATAAAGTCCATGGGACTATTTAATTTAGAATTAAATAATCCCATTCTATGGAATTAATTAATGGGCTTGGTATTAAATAGGATTTAATATAAAGTCCATGGACCATTTAATTTGGAATTAAATAAAGTCCATTCCATTAATTAATGGGCTTAGTATATTAAATAGGATTTTAATATAAAGTCCATGGGAATATTTAATTTAGAATTAAATAGGCCCATTCCATAAAGCCCATCAAAATGGATGGACAAGATTTGATCTAGAGAATGATGAGATGAAGGGCCATGATTAATTTGACTTAATCAAAGCCTAAATTTGACTAGGATTTGACTAGGTCAAAATCCTAGTCAAAGTGTGTCTCTTTGGAAGAGTTTGAGAAGGAATAGGAATTCCATCTTCTATAAATACTTAAAAAAAAAAAAAAAACACACACTTACACCTAGTATTCTCTACAACTCTCATCTCTCATCTCTCTCAAATTCGTCCACCCTCTTTCTTCTCTCCAAGAAATATACTTTGTTCTTCTTGATTTTATTCAAGTTAAGAACGTAAGAGACGCCGGTTGCGTTAATTGATAGCGTGTACCGATGTCTCTTCTCCCCAATGATTTTCTTGCTAGCACAAGGGTTCGTTGCTTTCCGGTGCAGCGAGTGAGATGATTTAGAGGGTCTCTTCTTGAGATCTTGGTGCAAAACGGGGAACAATGCATGTAGCCGAACGAAGACAAAACTACAACCGGGTAGGTTCTTTAATTATGGTTTTCGTTTCTAATTCTATGGCCTCCATGTTGTGTTTTATTGAACATGAGATACACCGAACGCCCGGGAGAATCAAGGGCACACCCCTTGATTCGTTTATGTATATTATGCATAGTTTAAATTCCATTTAATTATGCTTTGTAATTTTTATTACGCACTATTCCGCGCTTCCGCTATACGCGCTCATCTCCCGGGCCGATCCACCGATTTCTTTCAGTGGTATCAGAGCCCGGTTCGGTGTATAGGCCTAGAATTCTATGTGCTATGTGCGTTTAAGCATGATAAACGTGTTTTAATTTACGTTTATAGCATGTTTATCGTAGATATTTATTGGCGTTTAATTTTGCATGGGATTTTGGATCTTGGTTTTCTTGAATGTGTTTATACATGTTCTAGGGTTTTATTTATCTTGTGGTTCAGAAAAATTGCATGAAAAATCGAAAAGAAGTGACCGCGCGCGCAGGCATGGGCGCCTGCGCGCGTGCGCGCGCGCGCAAGCGCTAGGCGCAGGCGCGCGCTGGGCGCGCGCACGGCATGCGCTGGGCGCGCGCGCTGTGCGCGCAGGCAGAGGAGCCTGCGCGCGCGCGCGCGCGCCTGGCCGGCCGGCTGTGCCGTTTTCCGTTTCTCTCCCGTTTTTGGCTCGTTTTTCAAAACTGTTTTTACTGTATTATTTTTATGATATTTTCTGCATTATTCTGAACCCGTTGACTTAGAATATTTATTTTTTGAGATTTGGAATTTTCTAAAATAAATATTGCTTGGTTGATGAGGAAAGGGTTTCCTAACAAGATTTAATTTTTGCAATGGTTGCACCAATGATCAAAATTCACATGTGAAATTTCGCAATAATTTCTGCGTTTTATGATGTTGGACATCATGGTTATTTTATGGCTTGAGTATGAGTAGATCTTGACATGTATTAATATTGCACGAATGTTGGATTTTGGAATTCTTGAATAAATGGGCATATTCTTGAATTGTTGATTTTTGTGTTTCAGAAAAAATTTGATTTTTCTGTATAATTCTGGGAATTTTTCTTAATTAATTAACTTGGAGCATTTTAATTTTGGTTGAGATTTTATATTTCATAGAATTAATATTGCCTTGTTAATTATGGAAAAGGTTTTTCCAACAAAAATCGTTGTGCATAGGTTGCACTATTATCCAATGTTTGGTGTGGATATTTTACATGTAGTTTCTGCATTTATTTTATGGTATGGATTATCATGGATGTTGGTATAGCATATTTTACGTGGGATATGTATTTGTGCTATTTGTGTTAATTGATTTGACAAAGGATGATCACAAAGCCCCTAGACCGCATGTATGGTTTATTTACATTTATTTGTTGGGTTGTGGCCTGTGTGCCTCTTTATTTTCCTCTCTGTCTCTCTTCTAGTGCCTTGGAATAATAAGGCTTTCTCTCTCCCTCCCAATGTACTCCCCCCAAATGTTTAATTGGGGTTTCTTATTTTATGATGTAATGAGAGTAGAATTAGTGGTGAGGTTTTATTCTTTTTGTAAATAAAAGCTGCAAGAGAAGATAAGCCCAAGGTGTTGGAGGCCCATGGAGGTTGCCATCAGATGGCCCACGGAGGATCCATGGAGAAGAAGCCCGGTGTAGGCCCACGATGGAGAGCCCAAGAAGATAAAGAGGACTTACAAGGCCCATTGCATGTAATGGGTTATTAAAACTTGTAATAGTGTAGGGCCTACCCTTAGATTGACCATAGATCCACTGCGGGCTCAGTGGGTCGCATAGGTTTGGGCTTGTGATCATCCTACAGGGGCGTGCTAGACTTTATTTTGCATGCGATGCGTATTTTATGCTTATGATTATTCTATATGCTTTATGTATGGTTACATTCACGCTTAGAATATTTCTGCCATAACGCACGCAATGCAATACTTAATATGTGATGAGGTCTCGTTCTATCAAAACTCTCACTTGGTTAAACCAAGTTAAATATAGACCCTTAATAAATGGACTAGGACTCTGGGAGTCTGTCCAAGCCTTCCATCCATGGCAAAAGTGAGGAAGATCTTTTAGGTCGATAGCGTGGTCTCACGAGTCGTGGCACGACTATCGTGCTTAAAAGAAGCTGCACTTTGTCATGAACGATGAGTAGACTACTGTTACCTGTCTCACGAGTCGTGGAGGTAGCAGTGAGTTTATGAATCGGTTGATTGGGTCGGGTCTAACGCCCGAATAACGTGATTCGCTTGGAGTCCTCGGGATCACGTGAAAGGGTGAGGCAATTATCTTGGGAATCTCGTGGAACGAGAATGGTAGGGAATACCTCCCACGGGTTCTTTTCCCATGCGAATCGTAAAAGCGGGGTATGGGGGAGATCGCTGTGGATCTCGAGCCCACTAGGAAAGGATTTCCCGAAAACAACGTTTGAGAGTGCCGTGTTTTCGTAGAAATAGTGGGAGAGGTTAAGGACTAAAGACCGAGACTTAACCAAAATATTACTTCATTCTGCTTATTATTTTCTGTTTCATATATGTTGTGAATGTCTAAGAATCCACCAAACACATCACTAAGAGGCTCACTAAAAAAGGAACCAATTACACGAATTGACTGCGAAATCTTAAGATGGTCTTAGATTTCCAGAACCTTAACTCACATACCGGAATGAGGGCGTTCCTCAGCGCTTGCCGGAGGGGTCGACAACTAAGGCAACGCTTGGCGTTCAAAAAGTTGAAGGATGACCACCGGCAAATAGGATATAATGATGTTGGCTCAAACTATGCTTCGCTTGCATCATGTCTATATGGTCTTGGACCAGCATGTGGGGTAAAATGCAACGAAGGCATGTTTGGAGCTAAGATGACGGAAGGGATGTCGGTACAAAGAACATGGAGTGATGATGCAATCCCTAGTGGAGAAGCTCAAAAGACCTCCATGTCAGTCTTAAAAAGGAGACGTACATTGACATGATCCTTCAGTATCTTCCTCCCTCCTACGAACCATTAATTATCAACATGAATGAGCTTAGAAAAGATCTTCATAGATTGGTAATTATGTCGGTCTAGTACGAGGCAACGATTGCAAAATCTGCGCCGTCGGTACTAGTAGGAGAGGCTTCAACCTCCATAGCGAAAGGCAAGGGTGCCAGACGCCAAAAGAGGAAGAAGGGTAAGGTGACATCAACTATTAAGCACTTCAAGTGCTGTTCCTTTACAACACAAGGTGGAGGTAAAGGAAAGAGCAAAAGGTTCAGCAGTCAAGTTCATAGTTTCTAAGAACGTAAGCATTTACTGTCGTTAAGAGGGCCATTGGAAAGGGGAGTATTCTAAACCTCTCTCCAATGTAGGTAAAATTTGATATTGAGTATTGACATGATCACTTTATTTTGTATTTGATACCATTCCTATCACTAATCTGCAGGTGGTTTGCAGAAAGTGAATAAGGACTTAAAAGCCAAGAACAGTTCTAGGATTCAACAATGGCAAGGTCCATTGATGAAAAGGACTAGAGACTTGTTAGGCGCATAATCGTGATCATGTTAGGATAATATAGGAATTACGTAACCTAGCATGATCAAAAGTATGTCTCTTTGTTGGACAAAGGTTTTATTACATACATATTTGATCAAACAAAATTATTGAATATTGATTCATGTTTGCTAGTACGTAAATTCCTAAAATACCATCCCATAAAAGGTTTATGGATACTCAAAATTCAAATTATCTAAAATGGATTAATCAAGACCAACTTACAGATTTGGCATCTACAACAGCTAGGACGTTTCTTCTTATTAAAAAGATAAGTAAATTGGAAAGTTCGATGAATCTAGAAATAGATGATTCGAATCGACTAAATTTACAAGTCTTTTATGAAGAAGAAAGTCCGAAAGCTCTTTGTTGGACAAAGTAGGCTTGCCAAATAGTCTATTGGAAGGGAGCCAATAAGACAACTGTAGGTTACTAATACACAAAGACCATAAGAGGGTTCAAAAGTCTAAAGGTCCCATAGGAGGTTTGGGAATTAGACTTAAGGAGGTGAACCATAAATGGTTGCAAAATTAAACCTGTTTCGATAGGATCGAAAAGGCCGTGTATTTAGTGGGAGCTCTTGAGCATCCAAGTTGAAAATGGAATTCTCAATGAAACATTTCCTATAAAGGCCAAGTATGACGGTCTCTGATAAAGGGAACAATCGAATCTCGTTGGACGAAGATCGATCGAAGTTTCGCCCAATTACCTTAGCCCGTGTAGACGTAGACTCAAAATTGCCAACGTAAGGAACATGGCACTTTGCCAAGAGTCACGCACAAGGAGCCATGGTTTTGGCAAGCCTATGTCCCGACAAAGTCCTTGAGCATGTAGAAGGATCCTACATACGTCAAGGGACTAGTGGGAGACAAATTAGACTCGGTGTCTAATTTGTACAAGTTTACGACAGAATAATGCTAAACGTTGCTTATAATTGCATTTCTTTCTTAAATTGATCATATTCCAAGTCCCCTTAAGAACGAACCCGAATGTCGTAAGAGGTACGAGTGATCGGGATATGTTCGGTCAAATTTGGATAATAATCCAAATGACCTGCGGAACGTGATGTTGGTCATCGTAGTAGGATTTATGGAGAGGAGCCATAGAATCCACTAGGAAATTCAAACAAGATTTGAAACACCGCATAATTGGAATATTCGTTTTGACGAGCTCATACGGAGCATGACTCGGTCTTAAACGACGTAGGTGATCAGTGGGAGTAGAAATGGTGTTCCAAGTGTTTAAGTGTGTAATATCTTGATTCATGGATGAATTCAAGGCATTAGGAATCACTAAACACAAACTGTAACTCACGAAAATTCTCGATGACATTTTAGGGATCCCACATACATATCATGAATTAAGCTTTTCAAAGACTCAGTCATGGTAGACTGATGAGAAAAAAACTCATATATGTAGAGGGACAAGTTGTTCGAGACTCAGTCATAGTAAGACTGATGAGAAAACTTGGATACTATGCATAAAGCATCAAGCCATTCAAGACTTAGTCACGGTGGACTAATGAGAAGGCTTGGATGTTGAGTATCCCCTACGTCTTAACCCTAGGCAAACATATGATATGTTTACTCGGTGCATAGGAACCGATGTTGAGAGTGCTTCTAGCATGGCTCAACATAAATCGGTAATGCACTGAGGGGTTGAAGACAGCAATCAAGAACGATCCTTAGTACCTGAATAAGGACTAAAGATGTGTTCATGATGCACCGTCTGTTGAGAGTTGCTTTGGAAGGCTAAAGCGATACTAGCTTCCAGAGCATAAGTGAAAAACCAGTTAGTCTCAAAGGTATGCACAGTCAGGCCCAATGACGAGTGCATCGGATAGTGGTCACTGATGAAGACCGCGTCCATAGGATGGACGTGGCGCCTAGCACGACCAAGCCATGTTTGCCTATATGGCAGGCAACTTGGCTATGGGAGTATTGGCACGAGATCTCATCACAAGATCCACGAAAATATTCTTAGACAACCACCATCTCTAAGAGGCAATGGTGGATAGAGGTAACACGGTTAGACCGTATTGCTTCGCAAGGAAATATAAGCGGACTCACAATACCTTAGTCGGTATCGTAGATTACTCATACTCAGAGGATTCTGAACAAAGTGGGTAATTGACTTATTGGTCAAGTGGGAGATTGTTAGAATAGGTGACCAGAAAGTCAATGGTATTGGCTGTTCTGAGAACCATTCGTCAATCTGTGAACAAGTAATATTATGTTAATGAATGTAGTAAGGATTCATAGGCATGAGTTTGTTGTACTTACTGCTTGCATCGATACGATGTCACAACAAACGCCCACAGACTGAAATAACATTTCGGGAAATTGGAACTACGCTTGGAGGTAGGTTCATGAAATCAGTTTCACCGAATCAGTCTGAAATACTCCAAGTCAAAGGAATCTCGAGACAGGGCATCGAGAATCCATTTGAGACTTGCACTAAGCATCTGCTGTCGTGTTTCATCGACGGGTGACGAGGATCGTCTAAGCAGTGTTAGTGGGTCGGCCTGCTGGGGAGCGGCCGACTGAGGTGACTCGCGGGAATCGTCATATAGAAGCTACTCGGGCTTGCTCGGTATGACTCGTATTCCCGGTTCCGATAGTACGGGATTAGTCCTCGGACTTGAGGATCACGGCAGTCCCCTACATACTAAGGCTGTATCTTGGATCTGGTGAAATTTGACCGATTATATCACATGGTCATCATAAGCCTCGTCCAGTGCAGTCGGAGTATGTAAGAACGGTGAATTCCAAGATAGGATCTGTCCCCTGTCAAAGGATATGACAGCAAGATCTCCTATGCGCTCGGAGATGGTTTAGACTCACAAAGTCTATGGCCATAGCACTTGATGTAGTGGGAAAGGATTTCCTACGTCGAGTTAAACCTATCTCGAGCATTATGCATAGTTGCCTAGTCAACGATGGGAACCGACCCCTAGACTAAAGGCCGGGAGACAGGCGACAGTAGGACCGTACCCGTACGTATCGAGCGTCGGTAGGACCGCACCTGCGTATAACTCGGAGCCTAAATGTTCACACCATAAATTCACCTAGTCTCTAGTGCCATGGACCGTTGCTAGATGGCCACCCATGGTAACGGACTACTTTAGTTATGAAATAATGAAAAGTAGGTCCAAGTCTAGCTGAAAGGTGAACCTAAAGAGTCACACCCGTTACACCAAATGAAAGGGAATTAATTTGGAATTAATTCCGGGAGAAGGTTTAATTTAATGGAATTAAATTATACTTCTTGGAGATACAAGCCTCGATGTATTATTTGGAATAATCGGGCTTGAGTTCATAAATTAGATTTATGAATTTTACAAAGCATGGGCTTTCCTTTTAATTAGATTAAAAGGGTGAATTAATTAATTAATGGGCTTGGTATTAAATAGGATTTAATATAAAGTCCATGGACTATTTAATCTGGAATTAAATAAAGTCCATTCCATTAATTAATTAATGGGCTTAGTATATTAAATAGGATTTAATATAAAGTCCATGGGACTATTTAATTTAGAATTAAATAATCCCATTCTATGGAATTAATTAATGGGCTTGGTATTAAATAGGATTTAATATAAAGTCCATGGACCATTTAATTTGGAATTAAATAAAGTCCATTCCATTAATTAATGGGCTTAGTATATTAAATAGGATTTTAATATAAAGTCCATGGGAATATTTAATTTAGAATTAAATAGGCCCATTCCATAAAGCCCATCAAAATGGATGGACAAGATTTGATCTAGAGAATGATGAGATGAAGGGCCATGATTAATTTGACTTAATCAAAGCCTAAATTTGACTAGGATTTGACTAGGTCAAAATCCTAGTCAAAGTGTGTCTCTTTGGAAGAGTTTGAGAAGGAATAGGAATTCCATCTTCTATAAAATACTTAAAAAAAAAAAAAAAACACACACTTACACCTAGTATTCTCTACAACTCTCATCTCTCATCTCTCATCTCTCTCAAATTCGTCCACCCTCTTTCTTCTCTCCAAGAAATATACTTTGTTCTTCTTGATTTTATTCAAGTTAAGAACGTAAGAGACGCCGGTTGCGTTAATTGATAGCGTGTACCGATGTCTCTTCTCCCCAATGATTTTCTTGCTAGCACAAGGGTTCGTTGCTTTCCGGTGCAGCGAGTGAGATGATTTAGAGGGTCTCTTCTTGAGATCTTGGTGCAAAACGGGGAACAATGCATGTAGCCGAACGAAGACAAAACTACAACCGGGTAGGTTCTTTAATTATGGTTTTCGTTTCTAATTCTATGGCCTCCATGTTGTGTTTTATTGAACATGAGATACACCGAACGCCCGGGAGAATCAAGGGCACACCCCTTGATTCGTTTATGTATATTATGCATAGTTTAAATTCCATTTAATTATGCTTTGTAATTTTTATTACGCACTATTCCGCGCTTCCGCTATACGCGCTCATCTCCCGGGCCGATCCACCGATTTCTTTCATCGTTGTAGTTGGTTCCATTAAATTTGTTTGTCTCAAGAATGGTTGATAGTGGGTTCTTAGACATTTTAAAATCTACATGTTGAAAAACAACGCGCGATCAGCAGAAAGTAAAGACGGTGGTTTGATAAAAAATAATTAAATGCTTGGTCTTTAGTCATTTAATCCTCCCACTATTTATACGAAAACACGGTACTCTCAAACGTAGTTTTCGGGAAATCCTTTCCTAGTGGGCTTGGGATCCACAGCGATTTTTCCCATACCCCGCTTTTACGATTCGCATGGAAAAGATCCTGTGGGAGGTATTCCATACCATTCTCGTTCCACGAGATTCCCAAGATTATTGCCTCACCCTTTTGCATGATCCCGAGGACTCCAAGCGAATCATGCTAATTGGGCGTTAGACCCGACCCAATCGACCGAGCCATGGACCCACTAGTACCCCCACAACTCGTGAGACAGGTAACAGCAGCCCATTTTTTCGTTCATGACACAATGCAACTTCTTTTAAGTACAATAACGTGCCACGACTCGTGAGACCACGCTATTGACCTAAAACAGCTTCCTCACTGTGCCACGGATTGGAAGGCATGGACAAACTCCTAGAGTTCATGTCCACTTTATCTAGGGTCTAATATTTCAACATTGGTCCAACCAATGTGAGAGTAGTGAATGACCGAGATCTCATAATATATCCATACATTCATCCATAATGCATAAATAAAATCCATCCATAGTAGTTATGATAAATAAAAGCCATTCATCCATCATAATAACCACATGCAAAATTAAAGCCTAGCACGCCCCTGTTGGATGATCACGAGCCCAAATCCTATGCGACCCACTGAGCCCGCAGTGGATCTATGGTCAATCTAGGGTTGGTCCTATACTATTACAATAATAGTAACCCAATCATCATGCTGATGGGCCTTGGTCTCTTTTTCTCTTTCTTCACTTCATGGAAAACGCCAAGGGACCTCCGGTCTGGGCTCTCCATGTGGTCCTTCCTTCTTCTCCACCAATTACAAAAAATGGAAACCTCACTCCTAGTCTACTCTCATTACATATTAAAAAGTAGAAACCCCAGCGAAAACCCGGGGGAGTACATAAGGAGGGAGGTAGAAAGCCTTATTATTCCAAGGCAACTAGAAAGAGAGAAGGAGAAAGCAGTTAAAGAGGCACACAGGCCCAACAGAAAATTAAAACCATTTAGGGTCTAGGGCACGGAAAATGCAGGTACCCATTTTGGACCTAATTGTCGGTCTGTCCTTACTAAACCCGACAAGGGAAACCACCCCTTCTGTTCAGTTACTGTGGCAACAGATTTTAGGGACAAGACACAGAGCATTTGTGAGACTCAACTGTCAATGCCTTTTGACAGGAGCCAGATCCTTTCTTGGAAACTACTGTCACTCTATACACCAGAGCTGCACTAGACATGGCTTATGACTACTCAAGTGCTTTTTGGCAATCTCTCACCATATCTAAGATACAGCCCTGATATACAGGTAAACTCAGCAGTTCCTCAAGTCAAAGGACTTGACCTGTACTGTTGGAACCGGGAACACACGCCATACATAGCCGGCCCTACTCAAGGTCCTCCGTAAGACGATTCCCACGAGTCACCTCAATCGACTGATCCCCAGCAGGCTAACCCACTAACACTGCTTAGACGACCTTCGTCACCCGTCGATGAAATACGATAGCAGATGCTTAGTGCAAGTCTTAAGGGGAATCTCGATACCCATTTTCGAGATTCCTTGACTTGGAATTTTCGGACTGATTCGCCAGGACGAATTTCATGGACCAACCTCCAAGCGTAGTCCTGGTCCCTGAAATACATTTTTAGTCCGTGGGCTTTGTTTGCGTAGTGAACAGATATATATATATATAGCAGATAAAGTGATCACAAACAAAGTAATGCTAGATGAATATCAATTTTATTCATTAATAATTTATCAAAATCCTTAAAATTGTTTAGACATAGGTTACATTTTGCCTGCCAAGATTGGCTACGTGGTCACCTATTCTAACAATCTCCCACTTGACCTTAAAGCCAATCGCCCATATGTCTAATCCCCATCTTCTCAAGGTGTTGCGCATGAGCGCTCTGCGACATAGGCTTTGTCAGCGGATCTGCTGTGTTGTCTGCTGAGTTGACTCGGTCCATCCGAACGTCACCTCTTCCTACCATTTCTTTTAGAAGATGGTAGCGTCTAAGAATGTGTTTGGAACAGTAATGAGATCTCGGTTCCTTTGCTTGAAAGATTATGTGGATCGTCCCGGGAGATGAGCGCGTATAGCAGAAGCGCGAAATAGTGCGTAATAAAAAATACAAAGCATAATTAAACGGAATTTAATTCATGCATAACATACATAAATGAATCAAGGGGTATGCCCTTGATTCTCCCGGGCGTTCGTTGTGTCTCATGTTCAATAAAACACAACATGGAGGCCATAGAATTGAAATCGAAAAACGAAATTAAAGAACCTACCCAGTTGTAGTTTTGTCTTCGTTTCGGCTACATGCATTGTTCACCGTTTTGCACCAAGATCTCAAAGAAGAGACCCTCTAAATCATCTCACTCGCTCCACCGGAAAGCAAACAACCCTTGTGCTAGCAAGAAATTATTTTGGGGAGAAGAGACATCGACACACGCTATGAATTAACGCAATCAATGTCTCTTATGTTCTTAACTTGAATAAATCAAGAAGAACAAAGTAGTATTCTTGGAGAGTGAAATAAGGATGGACGAAAATTTAAGGGACATGAGAGATGAGAGTTGTAGAGAATACTAGGTGTGAGTGTGTGTGTTTTTGAGTATTTATAGAAGATGGAATTTCCTATTCCTTCTCAAACTCTTCCAAAGAGACACACTTTGACTAGGATTTTGACCTAGTCAAATCCTAGTCAAATTAGGCTTTGATTAAGTCAAATTAATCATGGCCCTTCATCTCATCATTCTCTAGATCAAATCTTGTCCATCCATTTTGATGGGCTTTATGGAATGGGCCTATTTAATTCTAAATTAAATATTCCCATGGACTTTATATTAAATCATATTTAATATACTAAGTGAAAGATTATGTGGATCGTCCCGGGAAAAGCGCGAATGCGGAAGCGCGGTATAATTAAAAAATAAATGCGGAATTTAAACATGCCTTTAAATTAAAACACGTTTCAAAGGGTGTGCCTTTGAAATTTTCCCGGGCATTCGGTGTATCTCATGAACGTATAACATAAAATAAATCATGGAGGCCGTAGGGTTGAAAATTAAAGAGGGACGAAAATTTAAAACGAGACCTACCCGTTGTCGTTTTCGTCTTCAACGGCTACACGCGTTGTTCCCCGTTTTGCACCAAGATCCCGTCTTTGAGACCCTCTAATTCGTGACACACGATCCACCCACGTATCTTGCACGTCGTGCTAGCAACGAACAAGTGTATAATTTTGGAGTGGATGAATCAATAACACATTATCAATTAATGGTATTGATTCATCAAGATTCTAATGTTCCAAGAACAAAAGAATCAAGAAAACTATTTTCTTGAGAGAGAGAGAGGGCGGACGAGAGAGATGGGAGAGAGAGAGAAACCGTGTGTGTGTGTTGTGTGTGTGTGTTGGAGTTTCATCATCATGTAAATTGTAGGATGCTAGGGGTTTATATAGAAGAGGAGTTTTAATCCTCTTTAAACTCCTCTTTTAAGAACTCTAATTTGATTAGGATTTTGACCTAGTCAAAGTCCTAGTCAAACTAGTGTTTTGACCTAGTCAAAACGATCCTAGCAATCCATCTCTCCCATTAATCTCAACCGTTGATTTAATTTAATTTAATGGAAATATTTAAAACCTATTTAAATATTTCCAAGAGGCTAAAATAAATATAAATATTATTTAAGCCCATTAAATAAATCCCTTTGATAAATCCAATTTATCAATTTAATTTCTTCTATCAAATAGAAAGAATTATTTCTCCAAGAAAAATAAAGGTCCCGATTAAATCTAATTTAATCATTCCTTCACTCCAATATTTAATTCCAAATTAAATATTTAATTGTGTGTGGATAGTGTGTGACTCTTTAGGTTCACCATTCAGCTAGACTTGGTCGGATTCCTAGAATCCGTCCGTTACCATGGGTGGCCATCTAGCAACGGTCCATGGCACTAGAGACTAGGTGAAATATTCAGGGATGAACATTTAGGCTCTAACAGTACGCTTGTCCTTCTGTCTTCGGTCTCATCACTTAGAGTCTAGGGCACGGAAAATGCAGGTACCCATTTTGGACCTAAGTGTCGGTCTGTCCTCACTAAACGCCGCAAGGGAATCCTTCCCTTCTGTTCAGTCACTGTGGCCACAGTTTTAGGGACAAGACCTAGAGTATACATGAGACTCAACTGTCAAAACCTATTGACAGGAGACAGATCCTTTCTTGGAAACTATTGTCACTTTGCACACCAGAACTGCACTAGACATGGCTTATGACTACCAAAGAGAATTCTGGCAATCTCTCACCATATCTAAGATACAGCTCTGATGTACAGGTAAACTCAGCAATTCCTCAAGTCAAAGGACTTGACCTGTACCGTTGGAACCGGGAATACACGTCATACCTTGCTGACCATACTCAAGGTCCTCCGTAAGACGGTTCCCGCGAGTCACCTCAGTCAGCTGCGTCCTCGCATGCTAACCCACTAACACTGCTTAGACGACCCTCGTCACCCGTCGATGAAACACGACAGCAGGTGCTTAGTGCAAGTCTCAAATGGAATCCCGATACCCAGTTTCGGGATTCCTTGACTTGGAGATTTCCGGACTGATTCAGGAAGACTGATTCCATGGACCTACCTCCAAGCGTAGTCCCAGTCCCCGAAATTGATTCTCAGTCCGTGGGCTTTGTTTGCATAGTGAACAGATATAGAAAAGTGAACACAAACAAAGTAATGCCAAATGAAATTCACTTCTTTATTCATTAATGATTTATCAAAACACTTATAGATTGTCTAGACATAGGTTACATATACCCGCCAAAATTGGCTTACATGGTCACCTATTCTAACACTAAGCCCATTAATTAATTAATTAATGGAAAGGACTTATTTAATTCTAAATAAATAGTCCCATGGACTTTATATTAAATCCTATTTAATATACCAAGCCCATTAATTAATTCCATAGAATGGGATTATTTAATTCTAAATTAAATGGTCCCATGGACTTTATATTAAATTCTATTTAATATACCAAGCCCACTAATTAATTAATTTACCCTTTTAATCTAATTAAAAGGAAAGCCCATGCTTTATAAAATTCATAAATCTAATTTAGGAACTCAAGCCCGATTATTCCAAATAATTCATCGAGGCTTGAATCTCCAAGAAGTATAATTTAATTCCATTAAATTAAACCTTCTCCCGGAATTAATTCCAAATTAATTCCCTTTCATTTGGTGTAGCGGGTGTGACTCTTTAGGTTCACCTTTCGGCTAGACTTGGACCTATTTTTTATTATTTCATAACCAAAGTAGTTCGTTACCATGGGTGGCCATCTAGCAACGGTCCATGGCACTAGAGACTAGGTGAATATGTGGTGTGAACATTTAGGCTCCGAATTATACGCAGGTGCGGTCCTACCGACGCTCGATACATACGGGTACGGTCCTACTGTCGCCTGTCTCCCGGCCTTTAGTCTAGGGGTCGGTTCCCATCCTTGACTAGGCAACTATGCATAATGCTCGAGATAGGTTTAACTCGACGTAGGAAATCCTTTCCCACTACATCAAGTGCTATGGCCATAGACTTTGTGAGTCTAAACCATCTCCGAGCGCATAGGAGATCTTGCTGTCATATCCTTTGACAGGGGACAGATCCTATCTTGGAATTCACCGTTCTTACATACTCCGACTGCACTGGACGAGGCTTATGATGACCATGTAATATAACCGGTCAAATTTGTTATAATAGGTGACCATGTAAGCTAATTTTGGCAGGAATATGTAACCTATGTCTAGACAATTTTTGGTATTTAATAAAAATATTTATGAATAAAGAAGTGAAAATTCATATGGCAATACTTTGTTTACGTTCACTTATATCTGCATTTACATTTATGTTCACTACGTAAACAAAGCCCACGGACTGAGAAACGATTTCAGGGACTGGGACTACGCTTGGAGGTAGGTCCATGAAATCAGTCTTACCGAATCAGTCCGAAAAATCTCCAAGTCAAGGAATCCCGAAAATGGGTACCGGGATTCCCTTTGAGACTTTCACCAAGCATCTGCTGTCGCATTTCATCGACGGGTGACGAAGGTCGTCTAAGTAGTGTTAGTGGGTCAGCATGCTAGGAAGCAGCTGACTGAGGTGACTCGCGGGAACCGTCTTACGGAGGACCTTGAGTATGGTCAGCAAGGTATGACGTGTATTCCCGGTTCCAACGGTACAGGACAAGTCCTTTGACTTGAGGAACTGCTGAGTTTACCTGTGCATCAGGTCTGTAACTTAGATATGGTGAGAGATTGCCAAAATACTCTTGAGCAGTCATAAGCCATGTCTAGTGCAGCTCGGGTGTACAAAGTCACAGTAGTTTCCAAGAAAGGATTTGTCTCCTGTCAAAAGGTATTGACAGTTGAGTCTCATGTATGCTCTGTGTCTTGTCCCTGAAATCTGTGGCCACAGTAACTGAACAGAAGGGAAAGGTTTCCCTTGCGGCGTTTAGTAAGGACAGACCGACACTTAGGTCCAAAATGGGTACCTGCTTTTTCCGTGCCCTAGACTCTAAGTGATGAGACCGAAGACAGAAGGACAAGTGTACTGTTAGAGCCTAAATGTTCATCCCCAATTATTTCACCTAGTCTCTAGTGCCATGGACCTTTGCTAGAAGGCCACCCATGGTAACGGGCGGATTCTAGGAATTCGACCAAGTCTAGCTGAAAGGTGAACCTAAAGAGTCACACACTATCCACAACCACTTAAGTATTTAATTTGGAATTAAATATTGGAGTAAAGGAATGATTAAATTAGATTTAATCGGGTTCTATATTTTCTTGGAGAAATTAATTCCTTCTATTTGATAAAGGGAATTAAATTAATAAATTGGATTTATTAAAGGGATTGATTTAATGGGCTAGAATAAATATTAATATTTATTTATTATACTTATTTGGCCTTTTGGAATATTTAATGGAATTTAAATATTCCATTAAATTAAATCAACAGTTGAGATGGAAAGGGGAGATGGAAGGCTAGGATTGGTTTGACTAGGTCAAACACTAGTTTGACTAGGACTTTGACTAGGTCAAATCCTAGTCAAATTAGAGTTCTTAGAGTTGGAGTTTAAAGAGGATTAAACTCCTCTATATATGAAAGGAATTGTGGATCGTCCCGGGAAAAAGCGCGAATGCGGAAGCGCGGTATAATTAAAAAAATAAATGCGGAATTTAAACATGCTTTTGAATTAAAACACGTTTCAAAGGGTGTGCCTTTGAAATTTCCCGGGTGTTCGGTGTATCTCATGAATAAATCACATAAAAAGAATCATGGAGGCCATAGGGTAGAAAATTAAAAGGGACGAAAATAATAAACGAGACCTACCCGTTGTCGTTTTCGTCTTCAACGGCTACACGCGTTGTTCCCAGTTTTGCACCAAGATCTCATTCTTGAGACCCTCCAAATCGTGACACACGATCCACCCACGTATCTTGCACGTCGTGCTAGCAACGAACAAGTTAATATTTTGGAGTGGATGAATCAACAACACGTTATGAATTAACGGTATTGATTCATCAAGTTCTAATGTTCCAAGAACAAGAGAACAAAGAAAATAATTTCTTGGAGTGTGAGAGAGAGAGAGGGCGGACGAGATGGAGGGAGAGAGAGCCGAGTGTGTGTGTGTGTTGTGTGTGTTGGAATTTCATCATCCTCCAACTTGTAGGATGCTAGGGTTTATATAGAAGAGGAGTTTAATCCTCTTTAAACTCCTTCTTTTAAGAACTCTAATTTGACTAGGATTTTGACCTAGTCAAAGTCCTAGTCAAAGTAGTGTTTTGACCTAGTCAAAACAATCCTAGCCATCCATCTCTCCCATTGATCTCAACCGTTGATTTAATTTAATTTAATGGAATATTTAAAACCTATTTAAATATTTCCAAGAGGCTAAAATAAATATAAATATTATTTAAGCCCATTAAATAAATCCCTTTGATAAATCTAATTTATCAATTTAATTCCTTATATCTAATAGAAGGAATTATTTCTCCAAGAAAAAATAAAGGACCCGATTAAATCCAATTTAATCATTCCTTCACTCCAATATTTAATTCTTAATTAAATATCTAAATGTGTGTGGATAGTGTGTGACTCTTTAAGTTCACCTTTCAGCTAGACTTGGTCGGATTTCCTAGAATCCTTCCGTTACCATGGGTGGCCATCTAGCAACGGTCCATGGCACTAGAGACTAGGTGAAATATTCAGGGATGAACATTTAGGCTCTAACAGTACACTTGTCCTTCTGTCTTCGGTCTCATCACTTAGAGTCTAGGGCACGGAAAATGCAGGTACCCATTTTGGACCTAAGTGTCGGTCTGTCCTCACTAAAAAACGCCGCAAGGGAATCCTTCCCTTCTGTTCAGTCACTGTGGCCACAGTTTTAGGGACAAGACCTAGAGTATACATGAGACTCAACTGCCAAAACCTATTGACAGGAGACAGATCCTTTCTTGGAAAACTACTGTCACTTTGCACATCAGAACTGCACTAGACATGGCTTATGACTACCAAAGAGAATTCTGGCAATCTCTCACCATATCTAAGATACAGCCCTGATGTACAGGTAAACTCAGCAATTCCTCAAGTCAAAGGACTTGACCTGTACCGTTGGAACCGGGAATACACGTCATACCTTGCTGACCATACTCAAGGTCCTCCGTAAGACGGTTCCCGCGAGTCACCTCAGTCAGCTGCGTCCTCGCATGCTAACCCACTAACACTGCTTAGACGACCCTCGTCACCCGTCGATGAAACACGACAGCAGGTGCTTAGTGCAAGTCTCAAATGGAATCCCGGTACCCATTTTCGGGATTCCTTGACTTGGAGATTTCCGAACTGATTCGGGAAGACTGATTCCATGGACCTACCTCCAAGCGTAGTCCCAGTCCCCGAAATTGATTCTCAGTCCGTGGGCTTTGTTTGCGTAGTGAACAGATATAGAAAAGTGAACACAAACAAAGTAATGCCAAATGAAATTCACTTCTTTATTCATCAATGATTTATCAAACACCCATAATTGTATAGACATAGGTTACATATACCCGCCAAAATTGGCTTACATGGTCACCTATATCTAACAATCTCCCACTTGACCTTTAAAGCCAATCACCCATATGCCTAATCCCCATCTTCTCAAGATGTTGCGTATGAGCACTCTGCGACATAGGCTTTGTCAGCGGGTCTGCTGTGTGTTGTCTGCTGAGTTGACTCGGTCCATCCGAACGTCACCTCTTCCTACCATTTCTCTAAGAAGATGGTAGCGTCTAAGAATGTGTTTGGAACGGTGATGAGATCTCGGTTCCTTTGCTTGCGCTATTGCACCGTTGTTATCACAGAAGATGACAACGGGCTCGGCGATGCTAGGCACCACACCCAACTCTTGGATGTAGTTTCTCATCCAAACCGCTCCCTTAGCAGCTTCTGAAGCTGCTATGTATTCAGCCTCAGTGGTGGAGTCAGCGGTGGTTGCTTGCTTGGAACTTTTCCAAGCCACTACTCCTCCGTTGAGTTTGAATACATATCCCGATTGAGACTTGGCATCATCGTCATCAGACTGGAAGCTAGCGTCGCTAAAGCCTTCCAGAATAAGTTCTCCATTGCCATAGACCAAGAACATTTCCTTAGTCCTCCTAAGGTACTTAAGGATGCCCTTAACGGCATTCCAATGTGCCTCTCCTGCACAGGACTGATATCTGCTTGTCACGCTCAAAGCGTATGCAATGTCAGGCCTGGTGCAATGGACCGCATATTGGATGCTACCTACGGCAGAAGCATAGGGGATGACTTTCATCTTTTCAAGTTCCTCATCAGTCTGCGGGGACTGCTTCTTGGATAACTTGATCCCATGCCTCATTGGAAGGAATCCTCGTTTGGAGTTGTCCATTCGATATCTCTTTAGGACTTTCTCCATATACGAGTTTTGGGTGAGCCCTAACATCCTTTTAGATCTGTCCCTGACAATCTGGATGCCTAGGATGTAGGAGGCTTCACCCAAGTCCTTCATGGAAAACTTGGTTGACAACCATGCTTTTTGTGTTTCCTAACATTCTGACGTCATTACCAATGAGCAGAATGTCATCCACGTAAAGCACTAGGAACATTATAGAGCTCCCACTGACCTTCTTGTATACACAAGGGTCGGATTCGTTTTTTTATGAAGTCATATCCCCGTATTACTTCATCAAATCGAATGTTCCAACTTCGGGATGCTTGTTTGAGGCCATAGATGGACTTCTGGAGACGACAGACCTTCTGTTCTTCTCCAGTGACCGTGAAACCCTCCGGCTGATCCATATAGATCTCTTCTTCAACGAAACCGTTGAGGAAGGCCGTTTTCACGTCCATCTGCCATATTTCATAGTCATACCATGCTGCTATGGCAAGCAGGATCCGAATGGACTTAGCCATGGCTACTGGCGAGTAGGTATCCTCAAAATCGACCCCGGGTCGTTGAGTGTATCCCTTAGCTACAAGCCTAGCCTTAAAGGTTGTGACTTCTCCATCAACGCCGAGTTTGCGCTTGTAGACCACTTACAGCCCACTGGCTTAACACTTTTCGGTGGATCTACGAGTCTCCAAACTTGGTTCTCGCTCATGGAGTCCATTTCGGTCTTCATGGCCTCAAGCCATTTCCCGGAGTCGATGTCAGACATCACTTCCCCGTATGTCTTAGGATCGTTATCCAGAAGATCGGTCGCACCTAGAAACCCATATCTCACTGGAGGTCTGGATTCTCTAGTGGACCTACGGAGGACGGGAACGTCAGTGGTGACTGTGGGCGCTGACTGTATCGGAGCCGGCGGTTCAGGGACCGGGACTGGCCTTTCTTGAGGTTGTCCTTCATGCCTAGCATGTTGGACTTCTCTAGGTTGGTCAGTCCTCCGTTCATTAATCCTGAATCCTCTTGGTGAGGTTTCCGCGGCTATTTCTGATGGCTGAGTTCCATCACTTGATTCCTCAAGGATCAGCTCATCAGGTTGGATATCCTCTGGGAAGCCTTGCTCCAAGAATACTGCATTCCTTGAAACAAATACCTTTTGTTTCAAAGGGTCATAAAAAGTAATAACCCGCAGTTTCTTTAGGGTATCCAATGAACCTGCATAGGCTAGACCTGGATTCTAGCTTATCTCCCACTAACCTCTTGACGTATGCGGGGCTACCCCACACTTTCAAGTAGTTGTAGGACGCAGGCTTGCCGTGCCATATCTCATATGGCGTTTGGGTCAATGCACTGGTAGGCGCCAAATTCAACAACTTGGCTGCCGTTTCTAATGCATAACCCCAAAACGATAAGGGCAATTTGGTAAAACTCATCAATGGACCGAAACCATGTCCAACAGGGTTCGGTTCCTCCTTTCAGAGACGCCATTTATCTGTGGTGTTCCGGGAGGTGTCCATTCCGATATTATACCATTTTCTTTTAGATAATCTAGGAATTCGGCACTAAGGTATTCACCGCCTCGGTCTGACCGTAGGACTTTAATTTTGCAGTTGGTCTGGTTCTCCACTTCAAGCCTGAATTCTTTAAACCTCTCAAGAGCTTCAGACTTGTACCTCATCAGGTAAAACATAACCGTACCGTGAATGATCATCGGTGAAGGTTATGAAGTAGGAGAACCCACCTCGGGCGTGCGTCCTTAGTGGTCCACATACGTCTGTATGGACCAAGTCCAACAGACCTGTGGCAAGCCTGCTTTGTCCTACAAAGGGCTTATTTTTTTGGTCATTTTCCCTCTTAGACAAGACTCACAAGTTGGCAGATCACTCAAGTCCCCAACCTCTAGGTTCTTTGAGTCTACCAACCTTTTCATCCTATCTTGGGATATGTGACCTAGCCTAGCGTGCCACAGACGTGCGTTCCCGTTATTATCTAATTTCCGTTTGTGTTGAGCGTTAAGAACGAAATTCGTTTGTTGCAAGATATAGAGCCCGTTGTGCAATGTACCAAGTAGATGAGCAATTCCACACCTCATCAAATAAAAGCAATTTTTATTGATTCTGAACTCATAACCACTATTGTCCAACAATGGAATGGAAATGATGTTCTTAATCATACTAGGTACAAAATAAACCTGCTCTAATTCTATGCTAATGGTATCACTAATTACTAAAGTGGCGGATCCTATTACTTCTGCCGAGATGGCCTTGCCATTTCCGAGCTTCAGGATCATGTCCCCGCTACTTAGTTTTCTGCTTCTTTTCAGCACCTGCAAATCATTGCAAATGTGAGCTCCAAAGCCGGTATCCAATACCCAAGAGGCAGAATTAGTGACCATATTAACCTCAATCACATATATACCTTGGTTTGAGAAGAGTTTGGGGCACTCTCTCTTCCAATGCCCTTTCTCACGGCAGTTGATACATATGTCATATGCCTTTGACTGTTGCTTGGAGACAACCTTTCCCTTTCCTTTGCCTTTCCCCTCTTTGGCAATGGGAACACTCTGAGTGTTCGCAGCTGCTATGACGGCTTTTCCCTTCCCCTTCTTCTTTTTCCAACGTCCGGCACCCTTGCCTTTCGTCTTGGAAGTTGAAGCACCTCCAAACAATACCGAAGGCGTGGACTTCTTAGTCGTTGCCTCGTATTGCACCAACATATTGATCAACTCATGAATGCCCTTCTCAAGTGTATTCATGTTATAGTTGACGATAAATTGGTCGAAGGAGGGTGGGAGTGACTGAAGGATCACATCTATGTACGTTTCATTATCGAGACCTGCCTTTAGGTCCTCGAGCTTTTCCACTAGGGTAAGCATTTTAAACCCCATGCTCTTGTACAGAGGATCCTTCTGTCATTTTAGTTCCAAAGAACGCCTTGGTCGCGACATACCTAGTATGCCGGTCCGGGACTGCATAGCAATCCTTAAGGCGAGCCATAATGGAAGGGACATCGTCTAGCCTTTCATATTGCTTCTGAATCTCATTGGTCATCGAAGCAAGTATGATGCTACGGACCTTCCGGTTATCCTTATGCCAAGTCTCGAACGTCTCACGTTCTTCTGGCGTGGATCCTTCCGGTAAGGTCCTAGGGAGAGGCTCGTCCATGACGTAGCCTTGGTTCTCGTAATCTAGGACTATCCTGAGATTGCGCAACCCAGTCGTTGTAATTTGTTCCATTGAATTTGTTTGTCTCAAGAATGGTTGATAGTGGGTTCTTAGACATTTAAAATCTACATTTAGAAAACAACGCGCGATCAGCAGAAAATAAAGACGGTGGTTTGATGAAATAATTAAATGCTTGGTCTTTAGTCATTTAATCCTCCCACTATTTATACGAAAACACGGTACTCTCAAACGTGATTTTCGGGAAATCCTTTCCTAGTGGGCTTGGGATCCACAGCGATTTTTCCCATACCCCGCTTTTACGATTCGCATGGAAAAAGATCCTGTGGGAGGTATTCCATACCATTCTCGTTCCATGAGATTCCCAAAATTATTGCCTCACCCTTTTTGCATGATCCCGAGGACTCCAAGCGAATCATGCTAATTGGGCATTAGACCCGACCCAATCGAACCGAGCCATGGACCCACTAGTACCCCCACGACTCGTGAGACAGGTAACAGCAGCCCATTTTTCGTTCATGACACAGTGCAGCTTCTTTTAAGTACAATAACGTGCCACGACTCGTGAGACCATGCTATTGACCTAAAACAGCTTCCTCACTGTGCCATGGATTGGAAGGCATGGACAAACTCCTAGAGTTCATGTCCACTTTATCTAGGGTCTAATATTTCAACATTGGTCCAACCAATGTGAGAGTAGTGAATGACCGAGATCTCATAATATATCCATACATTCATCCATAATGCATAAATAAAATCCATCCATAGCAGTTATATGATAAATAAAAGCCATTCATCCCATCATAATAACCACATGCAAAATTAAAGCCTAGCACGCCCCTGTTGGATGATCACGAGCCCAAATCCTATGCGACCCACTGAGCCCGCAGTGGATCTATGGTCAATCTAGGGTTGGTCCTATACTATTACAATAATAGTAACCCAATCATCATGCTGATGGGCCTTGGTCTCTTTTTTCTCTTTCTTCACTTCATGGAAAACGCCAAGGGACCTCCGGTCTGGGCTCTCCATGTGGTCCTTCCTTCTTCTCCACCAATTACAAAAAATGGAAACCTCACTCCTAGTCTACTCTCATTACATATTAAAAAGTAGAAACCCCAGCGAAAACCCGGGGGGAGTACATAAGGAGGAAGGTAGAAAGCCTTATTATTCCAAGGCACTAGAAAGAGAGAAGGAGAAAGCAGTTAAAGAGGCACACAGGCCCAACAGAAAATTAAACCATACATCCGGTCTAGGGCTCGTGATCATCCATTTCCATCCAACACACATAATCACATGATCCAATCACATAATTACAACATACCAATAATTCATGATTTCCAATCATAATAATCCAAAACAGAAAATAAATGATCATGTGCGCAACGTGTGAAAAATAAAACACAAATATTGGTAATAATATTTTTCTCGTTTTAGGAAAACCTTTCCTCATTATTTTAAGTAAAATAACCCGGGATTCCAAATCCAATTTATTTTACTCCTAAAATAATGTCTTTAGGAATTTAGGCAAAATTGAACCCAAAAAAACGAATTTTCAGAATTAATTCAAAATTAAAACTGAAAAGTAAATAATAAATAAAAAATAATAATCCTAGGGTTTCAAAAAAACCCTAGCTGCAGCAGCCGCCGGCCGCCGCCACCGGCAGCAGCCGGCAGGCCGTGCGCGCAGGGCAGCAGGCCCAGCCTGCCGCCCTGCGCGCGCGCAGGCACTGCCTGGCCGGGCGCGCGCGCGCAGGCCCTTGCCTGCGTGCGCGCGCGCCCTTGCCTGCGTGCGCGCAGCGCCTGGCCGGCAGCGCGCTGCGCGGCCTGGTGTTCCGGCAGGCCGTCGCGCGCGCAGGCTCCTCTGCCTCGCGCGCGCCGGCCTGCTGGTCGCCAGCCGCGTGCCTGCGCTGCGCAGTGTGCCGTCCGCGCGCGGGCTCTCCGCCCGACAGCCTTGTGCGCGCAGACACCCTCGTCTGCCCGCGCGCGCGGCTGAAGACGCCCCTTGCGCGCGCGCCCCGCGCGCAGCCATCCTGGCTGCGCGCTGCCCCTGCGCGGCCGGCTGGGCGGGCGCGCGCAGGCTACCCTTTCCTCGCGCACGTCTGCCCTGCCGGCAGCGCTCGCTGCGCGCGGCCAGCCTTCCCGGCTGGCCGGCTGTGGCGTTTCTCGTTTTTAGTTCAAATTTTCCCCGTTTTCCAAGAAAAACAGAAAAATACCAATATTCAGAATTTCACACGAATTAAAAGCAATAAAACAACATGCTTTAATAATCTAGAAAATCAAGATTCAATTAAAACATGCTCAAAACATGTTTCATTCTTAAACGCACATAAACCCTAGGCCTATACACCGAACCGGGCTCTGATACCACTGAAAGGAATTGTGGATCGTCCGGGAAAAGCGCGAATGCGGAAGCGCGGTATAAATTAAAAAATAAATGCGGAATTTAAACATGCTTTTGAATTAAAACACGTTTCAAAGGGTGTGCCTTTGAAATTTCCCGGGTGTTCGGTGTATCTCATGAATAAATCACATAAAAGAATCATGGAGGCCATAGGGTAGAAAATTAAAAGGGACGAAAAATAATAAACGAGACCTACCCGTTGTCGTTTTCGTCTTCAACGGCTACACGCGTTGTTCCCCGTTTTGCACCAAGATCTCGTTCTTGAGACCCTCCAAATCGTGACACACGATCCACCCACGTATCTTGCACGTCGTGCTAGCAACGAACAAGTTAATATTTTGGAGTGGATGAATCAACAACACGTTATGAATTAACGGTATTGATTCATCAAGTTCTAATGTTCCAAGAACAAGAGAACAAAGAAAATAATTTCTTGGAGTGTGAGAGAGAGAGAGGGCGGACGAGATGGAGGGAGAGAGAGCCGAGTGTGTGTGTGTGTTGTGTGTGTTGGAATTTCATCATCCTCCAACTTGTAGGATGCTAGGGGTTTATATAGAAGAGGAGTTTAATCCTCTTTAAACTCCTTCTTTTAAGAACTCTAATTTGACTAGGATTTTGACCTAGTCAAAGTCCTAGTCAAAGTAGTGTTTTGACCTAGTCAAAACAATCCTAGCCATCCATCTCTCCCATTGATCTCAACCGTTGATTTAATTTAATTTAATGGTATATTTAAAACCTATTTAAATATTTCCAAGAGGCTAAAATAAATATAAATATTATTTAAGCCCATTAAATAAATCCCTTTGATAAATCTAATTTATCAATTTAATTCCTTATATCTAAATAGAAGGAATTATTTCTCCAAGAAAAAATAAAGGACCCGATTAAATCCAATTTAATCATTCCTTCACTCCAATATTTAATTCTTAATTAAATATCTAAATGTGTGTGGATAGTGTGTGACTCTTTAGGTTCACCTTTCAGCTAGACTTGGTCGGATTTCCTAGAATCCTTCCGTTACCATGGGTGGCCATCTAGCAACGGTCCATGGCACTAGAGACTAGGTGAAATATTCAGGGATGAACATTTAGGCTCTAACAGTACACTTGTCCTTCTGTCTTCGGTCTCATCACTTAGAGTCTAGGGCACGGAAAATGCAGGTACCATTTTGGACCTAAGTGTCGGTTTGTCCTCACTAAACGCCGCAAGGGAATCCTTCCCTTCTGTTCAGTCACTGTGGCCACAGTTTTAGGGACAAGACCTAGAGTATACATGAGACTCAACTGCCAAAACCTATTGACAGGAGACAGATCCTTTCTTGGAAACTACTGTCACTTTGCACATCAGAACTGCACTAGACATGGCTTATGACTACCAAAGAGAATTCTGGAAATCTCTCACCATATCTAAGATACAGCCCTGATGTACAGGTAAACTCAGCAATTCCTCAAGTCAAAGGACTTGACCTGTACCGTTGGAACCGGGAATACACATCATACCTTGCTGACCATACTCAAGGTCCTCCGTAAGACGGTTCCCGCGAGTCACCTCAGTCAGCTGCGTCCTCGCATGCTAACCCACTAACACTGCTTAGACGACCCTCGTCACCCGTCGATGAAACACGACAGCAGGTGCTTAGTGCAAGTCTCAAATGGAATCCCGGTACCCATTTTCGGGATTCCTTGACTTGGAGATTTCCGGACTGATTCGGGAAGACTGATTCCATGGACCTACCTCCAAGCGTAGTCCCAGTCCCCGAAATTGATTCTCAGTCCGTGGGCTTTGTTTGCGTAGTGAACAGATATAGAAAAGTGAACACAAACAAAGTAATGCCAAATGAAATTCACTTCTTTATTCATCAATGATTTATCAAACACCTATAATTGTATAGACATAGGTTACATATACCCGCCAAAAATTGGCTTACATGGTCACCTATTCTAACAATATAAACCTCTAGCCTCCAACAATTGAAGGATGATGATTCTTGAAATTACACACACAACACACACTCGTCTCTCCCCTCCTTACCTCTCGTCCGCCCCCTCTCTCTCTACAAGAAAATATTTTTTTCTAGTTCTTTTGTTCTTGGAACACTAGAACTAAGGAAGACTAGTCCCGTTAATTCATAACGTGTGATTGATCTATCCTCTCCAAAAATACTTGTTCGTTGCTAGCACGACGTGCAAGATACGTGGGTGGATCGTGTGTCACGATTTGGAGGGTCTCAAGAACGAGATCTCGGTGCAAAACGGGGAACAACGCGTGTAGCCGTTGAAGACGAAAACGACAACGGGTAGGTCTCGTTTTATTTTTGGTCCCTCTTTAATTTTTCAACTCTATGGCCTCCATGATTTTTTTACATGTCACCCGTCGATGAAACACGACAGTAGATGCTTAGTGCAAGTCTCAAATGGATTCTCGATGCCATGTTTCGAGATTCCTTTGACTTGGAGTATTTCAGACTGATTCGGCGAAACTGATTTTCATGAACCTACCTCCAAGCGTAGTTCCAATTTCCCGAAATGTTATTTCAGTCTGTGGGCGTTTGTTGTGATATCGTAATGATGCAAGCAGTAAGTACAACAAACTCATGCCTATGAATCCTTACTCATTCATTAACATAATATTACTTGTTCACAGATTGACAAATGGTTCTCAGAACAACCAATACCATTGACTTTCTGGTCACCTATTCTAACATTGCTTGCGCTATTGCACCGTTGTTATCAGAAAAGATGACAACGGGCTCGGCGATGCTAGGCACCACACCCAACTCTTGGATGTAGTTTCTCATCCAGACTGCTTCCTTGGCAGCTTCTGAAACTGCTATGTATTCGGCCTCAGTAGTGGAATCAGCAGTGGTTACTTGCTTGGAACTTTTCCAAGCCACTACTCCTCCATTGAGCCTGAATACATAACCCGATTGAGACTTGACATCATCGTCATCAGACTAGAAGCTAGCGTCGCTAAAGCCTTCCAGAACTAGTTCTCAATTGCCATAGACTAGGAACATTTCCTTAGTCCTCCTCATGTACTTAAGGATGCCCTTAACAACATTCCAATGTGCCTCTCATGCACAAGACTGATATTTGCTTGTTACACTCAAAGCATAAGCAATGTCAGGTCTGGTGCAGTGGACTGCATATTGGATGCTTCCTACGGCAGAAGCATAGGGGATGACTTTCATCCTTTCAAGTTCCTCATCAGTCTGTGGGGACTATTTATTGGATAACTTGATCCCATGCCTCATGGGAAGGAGTCCTCGTTTGGAGTTATCCATCTGATATCTCTTTAGGACTTTCTCTATATACGAATTTTGGGTGAGCCCTAACATCTTTTTAGATCTGTCCCTGACAATCTGGATGCCTAGGATGTAGGAGGCTTCACCCAAGTCCTTCATGGAAAACTGGTTTGACAACCATGCTTTTGTGTCTCCTAACATTCTAACGTCATTACCAATGAGTAGAATGTCATCCACATAAAGCACTAGGAACACTATTGAGCTCCCACTGACCTTCTTGTATACACAAGGGTCGGATTCGTTTTTGATGAAGTCATAACCTCGTATTACATCATCAAAGAAAATGTTCCAACTTCGGGATGCTTGTTTGAGGCGATAGATGGACTTCTAGAGACGACAGACCTTCTGTTCTTCTCCAGTGACCGTGAAACCCTTCGGCTGATCCATGTAGATCTCTTCCTCAACGAAACCGTTGAGGAAGGCCGTTTTCACGTCCATCTGCCATATCTCATAGTCATACCATGCTGTTATGGCGAGCAGGATCCGAATGGATTTAGCCATGGCTACCGGCGAGTAGGTGTCCTCAAAATCGACCCCGGGTCGTTGAAAGTTGTGACTTCTCCACCAATGCCAAGTTTGCGCTTATAGACCCACTTACAGCCAACTGGCTTAACACCTTTCGGTGGGTCTACAAGTCTCCAGACTTGGTTCTCGCTCATGGAGTCCATTTCGGTTTTCATGGCCTCAAGCCATTTCCCGGAGTCGATGTCAAACATCGCTTCTTCGTATGTCTTAGGATCGTTATCCAGTAGACCGGTCGTACTTAGAAAGCCATAGCTTACTGGAGGTCTAGACTCTCTAGTTGACCTACCGAGAACGAGAACGTCAGTGGTGACTGTGGGCGCTGACTGTACAGGAGCTGGCGGTTCAGGTACCGGGGCTGGCTTTTCCCGAGGCTGTCCCTCATGCCTAGCATGCTGGACTTCTCGAGGTCGATCAGCCCTTCGGGTATCTATCCTGAATCCTCTAAGTGAGGAATCCGCGGCTACCTCTGATGACTGGTTTCCATCACTTGATTCCTCAAGGATCAGTTCATCAGGTTGGATATCCTCTAGAAAGCCTTGTTCCAAGAATATTGCGTTCCTTGAAACAAATACCTTTTGTTCCTAAGGGTCATAAAAGTAATTGTTAGAATATTTAAATTTGTTCTTATCTTTTCCTATTTTACTTCAAGTAGGTCTCTTCTATAGGTGTAGTTTTACTTCAAGTAGGTCTCTTCTATAGGTGTAGTTATCCTTAAATTCCATCACTATAAATAGAGGTGGAATCATCATTAATCAATAATATAGATTCATCTCTTCTTTTATCACTTCGTACATGGTATAAGAGCAGGTTCAGAAAAAGTGAGAAAGAAGTTGTATATATATATATATTTATATATATTTCTGAAAAAAAAAAAAAAAAAAAAAAACAAGAGAGAAAAACCTAACCCTAGTTTTTTGCAACCCACCGCCACCCCCTTCCGCCGCCGCAGGTCACTCGGCCGCCGCGGCCGTCGGCCCCTCACCTTGCGTTCACACCCGTCGGTCGCCGCCGTCGCCGCTTTCTCTCGCGCCTCCGGCGCCTCTGTTCGCGGCGCCGCGCCTTCTTCTTGCGCCGCCCCGCCCTTCCGCCACTTCTGCTCGCGACGCCCGCCTCCGGCGTTGCACCTTGCGCCGCGCCCGATCTGAGATGCTCACCTGAATCAGCTTTTCGTTGCTGACTGCTCTCCCTGCTGCTGCTGTCCTATCTATCTGTCTGTCTATTCCCCTTGATCATGGCTACCGTTGAACATAAAGGTGCTCTTGGCACCACTGTCAAGTTGAATGGCCAGAATTATATCCTCTGGTCCCAAGCCTTTCGGTTGTTTCTTGGGTCTCAAAATAAGCTTAATCATATTTTGGCTCCTCCACCAACCTCTACTGATGCTAATTTTTCGACTTGGCAACAAGCTGATTACTCGGTTATGACTTGGCTTCTGAATAGTATGGAGGAAACTGTCGGTTCCAATGTTATGTTTCTCACTTCTGCTAAAACAATGTGGGATACTTTACATGACATGTATTCTCAGGAAAAGAACGTTTCTCGGGTATTTGAACTGTATGAGAGACTTTTTTCCCTCAAACAGGATGGCCGTACAGTAGCCGACTATTTTGCCTCCTTGAAGGGCACATCTGATGAAATTTTGCTATATCACCCCTTGAGTTGTGATGCTCAGACTCGCAAGACTCAGTGGGAAGATTTTTTGGTGGCGAAGTTCCTGTCCGGCCTCGACAACAATTTGAAATCGGTTCGTGATCACCTCCTAGCCAGTGACTCTGTGCCTACGTTATCCAATGCTCTGTCTCGTGTCCTCCGCGTGGCTACTATATCCTCTGACTCTTCATCTGGTCCAACCACCGAGTCCTCAGCCATGGCAGTTCGTGGTCGCGGTCGAAACTCCTCCCGAGGCCGTGGTGGTCGTGGTCGAGGCTCCAATGCTTCTACTAACTCCCGTTACTGCACCCATTGTGGTCGAACTAATCATGTTGTGGAAAAATGTTGGCTCAAATATGGCAAACCGGAGTGGGCCAATACAGTTAAAGGTGATGGTGAACCTACAACATCGGAACCTTCTGCTAATGAATCTGATTTGATTACCCTTAGCCGTGAAGAATATGAACAGCTCCTCCATCGCCCTGTGGCTAATTCCACTGCCCCTGCCACAGCTTCCACTCCGGGTGCCTTTGCTTGCAACTCCTGGTGAGTCTTGGATGCTAGATTCAGGTGCTACTACCCACCTCACTGGTAATCGCTCTCTTTTTTACTCCCTCTCTCCTTCTCATACCTCTCCCTTCGTTCGCCTCGCTGATGGATCCTACTCTCCCATATATGGCTCTGGTACTGTTCATCCCACACACCAACTTACCCTTAATAATGTCTTGTATGCACCAAAGTTTCCTGTTAGTCTCCTCTCTATTAGTCAACTTACAAAAGTCCACAACTGCTCGGTAACTTTTTTTCCTTCTTACTGTGTGTTCCAGGATCTGCAAACACAGAGGACGATTGGTGGCGGTCATGAGCGTGGTGGTCTCTACTTTCTAGATCATACTACACCTGTAGATGCTCGTGCTCTTTCTGCCTCTGTCTCCCCTCTTCAGTGGCATTGTCGTCTTGGTCATCCATCCTTACCTAATCTAAAGAAGGTTTTACCTATTCAGTCTACACGCTTGGATTGTGAGTCTTGTCAGTTGGGAAAGCACCATCGTGCTAGCTTTCCACCTCGTCTTGACAACCGTAGTTCCTCTCCTTTTAGTTTAGTTCATTCTGATATTTGGGGTCCGTGTCGTATTGAGTCTATTGGTGGGTTTAGGTACTTTCTTACCTTTGTTGATGATTACTCAAGAATGACTTGGGTCTATTTACTCAAGGATAGGACTCAAGTACCTAGTATAATCACTTCCTTTTATAATGAAATAAAAACTCAGTTCTCTGTTAATATTCGTATTTTCCGTACTGATAATGCTCTTGAATATGTCCAAAAAGCAGTTTCTAACTTCTGTGATTCTCATGGCATTTTACATCAATCTTCTTGCTCGTATACCTCTCAACAAAATGGTGTCGCCGAACGCAAACATCGCCACCTTCTCGATGTTGCTCGCACTATTTTGGCTCATACGCATGTTCCAAAATCCTATTGGGGGATGCTATTCTCACAGCTTGTTATCTCATTAACCGTATGCCTTCTAGTGTTCTCAGTGGGGATATTCCGTATTCTTGTCTTTTCCCTGGTAAGCCTCTCTTTGGGTTAACTCCTCGAGTCTTTGGGTGTGTGTGCTTTGTTCATCTCCATTCTCCTAACCTCGATAAAACTGTCACCTCGTTCTGTTAAATGTATATTTTTGGGGTATTCACGAGCACAAAAAGGGTATCGGTGTTATGATCCTATATCTCACCGGTCATTTACCTCTGCCGATGTTACTTTCTTTGAGTCCACTGCTTATTACTCTAAGACCCCTTCCCCTTATGTTCCTCTTCCATCTCTTCCCTTACCGGTCCCGGCACTCTCACATCCTCCCCATACCGAACCACCTACACGACCTTTACAGGTGTATTGCAGGCGTACTCATTCTACGACTACCATGCCTGTTGATCCGCCAAGTCTTCCTCTTGCTGCAGCTCCTGGCACCCCGACCCCTATGTCTGCGGAGGATCTTCCCATTGCCCTTCGCAAAGGTAAAAGGTCTTGCACTGCTCATCCATTGGCTCATTCCCTTTCCTATAAATGTCTTAGTCCTGTTTATCGTGCTTTCTCTGTCTCTCTATCATCTGTTTCTATCCCTAATTCTTATTATGAGGCACTTTCGCATTCGGAGTGGAAGGCGGCGATGGATGAGGAGATGTCGGCTCTCCTTTCCCGGGGAACCTGGGAGCTTGTCCATCCACCTCCTAACGTCGACGTCGTCGCTTGTCGATGGGTGTTCGCCCTCAAGTTTCATGCTGACGGGTCCCTAGACCGATATAAAGCTCGCCTGGTTGCCAAGGGCTTTACTCAGACATATGGGGTAGATTATTTTGAAACATTCTCCCCTGTTGCTCGTCTTAACTCTATTAGAGTTTTGTTTTCCTTGGCAGTTAATCTCAGTTGGCCAATGCATCAGATGGACATCAAAAATGCTTTCTTATATGGTGACTTGAAGGAAATTGTCTATATGGAGCAACCTCCAGGTTATGTTGCTCAGGGGGAGAAGCAACGAATGGTGTGCAGATTGAAGAAAGCGATCTACGGTCTTAAACAAAGTCCAAGGGCATGGTTTGATAAATTCAGTACTATTATTGGTGAGTTTGGATTTTCACGGTGCCAAGCAGATCATTCAGTCTTTGTTCGAATTAAGGAATCAGGTACGGTTATTCTAGCAGTCTATGTTGATGATATCTTAATCACCGGTAGTGATGTTTCCGGGATAGAAGAAGCCAAGACATACCTAAGGAAGCACTTCGTCACTAAAGATTTGGGGAGGCCGAAGTATTTTTTGGGGATTGAAATTGCTCATAGCAAGCATGGGATCTCTCTATCTCAGAGAAAATATGCCTGTGATCTCCTTCAGAAAGCAGGTTTACTCGGCACTAAACCGGTGGACATTCCTATGGAATTTAATCCTGATTTTTGGAATGATGATAGTAACTATTTGGAGGACAAGGCAAAGTATAGAAGACTTGTTGGCAAGCTAATCTACTTAACCGTAACTAGACCTGATATCTCCTTTGCAGTTGGCCTAGTTAGTCAGTTTATGGATAAGCCACGATCAGTTCATTGGGAAGCTGTTCTAAGGATCTTGAAATATATAAAGGCATCCCCGGGAAAAGGATTATTCTTCCAACAGCATGGACACACAAAGATAGGTGTAGTTATCCTTAAATTCCATCACTATAAATAGAGGTGGAATCATCATTAATCAATAATATAGATTCATCTCTTCTTTTATCACTTCGTACAGTAATAACCTGCAGTTTCTTTAGGGTATCCAACGAACCTGCATAAGCTAGACCTGGATTCTAGCTTATCTCCCACTAACCTTTTGACTTATGCGGGGCTACCCCACACATTCAAGTAGTTGTAGGACGCAGGCTTGCCGTGCCATATTTCATATGGCGTTTGGGTCAATACACTGGTTGGCGCCAAGTTTAACAACTTGACTACCGTTTCCAATGCGTAGCCTCAAAAGGACAAGGGCAATTTGGTAAAATTCATCATGGATCAAACCATGTCCAACAGGGTTCGATTCCTCCTTTCAGAGACACCATTTAACTTTGGTGTCCCGGGAGGTGTCCATTCCAAAATTATACCATTTTCTTTTAGATAATTAAGGAACTCGGTACTAAGGTATTCTCCGTCTCGGTCTGACCGTAGGACTTTGATTTTGCAGTCGGTCTGGTTGTCAACTCCATGTCTGAATTCTTTAAACCTCTCAAGAGCTTCAGACTTGTACCTGATCAGGTATACATAACCACACCGTGAATGATCATCGGTAAAGGTTATGAAGTAGGAGAACCCACCTCGGGCCTGCTTCCTTAGTGGTCCTCATACGTCTATATGGATTAAGTCCAACAGACCTGTGGCAAGCCTGCTTTGTCCTACAAAGGGCTTCTTGGTCATTTTCCCTCTTAGACAAGACTCACAAGTTGGTAGCTCACTCAAGTCCCCTACCTCTAGGTTCTTTGAGTCTACCAATCTTTTCATCCTGTCTTGGGATATGTGACCTAGCCTAGCGTGCCACAGTCGTGCGTTCCCGTTATTATCTATTTTACAATTGTGTTGAGCGTTAAGAACGATGTTTGTTTGTTGCAAGATATAGAGCCTGTTATTAAGTGTACCAAGTAGATGAGCAATGCCACACCTCATCAAATAAAAGCAATTTTATTGATCATAAACTCATAACCACTATTGTCTAACAATGGAATAGAAATGATATTTTTAATCATACTAGGTACATAATAAACTTGCTCTAACTCTATACTAATATTGTTATTAACTACTAGAGTGGCGGATCCTACTGCTTCTGCCGAGATGGCCTTGCCATTCCCAAGCTTCAGGATCATATCCCTGCTACCCAATTTTATGCTTCTTTTCAGCACCTGCAAATCATTGCAAATGTGAGCTCCACAGCCGGTATCTAATACTAAAGAGCCAGAATTAGTGACCATATTAACCTCAATCACAAATATACCTTGGTTCGAGAGGAGTGTGGGGCACTCCCTCTTCCAATGCCCTTTCTCACGGCAATTGATACATATGTCATATGCCCTCGACTGTTGCTTGGGGACAACCTTTTCCTTTCCTTTGCCTTTCCTCTCTTTGGCAATTGGTGAAAGAAATCGGTGGATCGTCCCGGGAATTGCGCGAATGCGGAAGCACGGTAAAAATAAACATATAAAAATAAAAGGCATGCTTTTAATTTAAAAGAACATGCTCAAGGGGTGTGCCCTTGAGGTTCCCGGGCGTTTGGTGTATCTCATGATCAGAAAACAAATAAAGAAATCATGGAGGCCATAGAGTTGAAAATTAAAGAGGGACGAAAATCTTAAAACGAGACCTACCCGCTGTCGTTTTCGTCTTCAACGGCTACTCGCGTTGTTCCCCGTTTTGCGCCAAGACCTCGTTCTTGAGATCCTCCAAATCGTGACACACGATCCACCCACGTATTCTTGCACGTCGTGCTAGCAACGAACAAGTATTATTTTGGAGAGGATAGATCAACCACGCGTTATGAATTAACGGATCGATCTTCCTTAGTTCAATTGCTCCAAGAACAAAAGAACAAGAAAAATAATATTTTCTTGGTGAGAGAGAGAGAGGGGCGGACGAGAGAGGAGAGGAGAGAGTGTGTGTTGTGTGTGTGTTTTTCAAGAATCATCATCCTACAAATGTTGGAAGCTAGAGGTTTATATAGAGGAAGAGTTTAATCCTCTTTAAACTCAAACTCTAAGTAATCTAATTTGACTAGGATTTTGACCTAGTCAAAGTCCTAGTCAAACTAGTGTTTGACCTAGTCAAACGAATCCTAGCCTTCCATCTCCCCTTTCCATCTCAACCGTTGATTTTAATTTAATGGAATATTTAAATCCTATTAAATATTCCAAAAGGCTAAAAGAATAAATATAATATAATAAATAAATATTATTATTTATTCTAAGCCCATTAAATCAACCCTTTTAATAAATCCTATTTATTAATTTAATTCCCTTTATCAAATAGAAGGAATTAATTTCTCCAAGAAAATATAGGACCCGATTAAATCTAATTTAATCATTCCTTTACTCCAATATTTAATTCCAAATTAAATACTAAGTGTGTGTGGATAGTGTGTGACTCTTTAGGTTCACCATTCAGCTAGACTTGGTCAGATTCCTAGAATCCGTCCGTTACCATGGGTGGCCATCTAGCAACGGTCCATGGCACTAGAGACTAGGTGAAATATTCGGGGATGAACATTTAGGCTCTAACAGTACACTTGTCCTTCTGTCTTCGGTCTCATCACTTAGAGTCTAGGGCACGGAAAAAGCAGGTACCCATTTTGGACCTAAGTGTCAGTCTGTCCTTACTAAACGCCGCAAGGGAAACCTTTCCCTTCTGTTCAGTCACTGTGGCCACAGATTTCAGGGACATGACACAGAGCATACATGAGACTCAACTGTCAATACCTTTTGACAGGAGACAGATCCTTTCTTGGAAACTACTGTCACTTTGTGCACCCGAGCTGCACTAGACATGGCTTATGACTACTCAAGAGTATTTTGGCAATCTCTCACCATATCTAAGATACAGACCTGACGCACAGGTAAACTCAGCAGTTCCTCAAGTCAAAGGACTTGGCCTGTACCGTTGGAACCGGGAATACACGTCATACCTTGCTGACCATACTCAAGGTCCTCCGTAAGACGGTTCCCGCGAGTCACCTCAGTCAGCTGCTTCCTAGCATGCTGACCCACTAACACTGCTTAGACGACCTTCGTCACCCGTCGATGAAACACGACAGCAGATGCTTAGTGCAAGTCTCAAAGGGAATCCGGTACTCATTTTCGAGATTCCTTGACTTGGAGATTTCCGGACTGATTCGGTGAGACTGATTTCATGGACCTACCTCCAAGCGTAGTCCCAGTCCCCGAAATCGTTACTCAGTCCGTGGGCTTTGTTTGCATAGTGAACAGAAATGTAAATGCAGATATAAGTGAACGTAAACAAAGTATTGCCATATGAATTTTCACTTCTTTATTCATAAATGTTTTATCAAATACCAAAGAATTGTCTAGACATAGGTTACATATTCCTGCCAAAATTGGCTTACATGGTCACCTATTCTAACAATGGGAACACTCTTAGTGTTCGTAGCTGCTTTGACGGCTTTTCCCTTCCCTTTCTTCCTCTTCCAACGGCAGGCACCCTTGCCTTTCGTCTTGGAAGTTGAACCACCACCAAACAATATCGAAGGCGTGGACTTTTGGTCGTTGCCTCGTATTGCACCAACACATACATATATGCTAACATTCCATGATTACCAATCACATCAATCCATGATAAAATAAATGCATCACGTATGAAAAATATGGTACAACCGTTGGTGATAATTTTTCCCGTTTTAGCAAGACCCTTCCTCATTATTTGCAGGTAAGTTACCCCGGGATTCCAAATCCAATAAACTTAACCCCCCAAAATAATGTTCTTAGAAAATATGCAAAATTTTAAACAAAACGAATTTTCAGAATTAATCCAAAAAATTAAAAAAAAAATTGAAAATAACGAAAAACGACCCAGTCAACCGACTGCCGCCGCCAGCAGCAGTTAGCCGGTGCGCGCAGGACAGGAAGCCCAGCCTGCTGCCCCTGTGCGCACAGGCGCTGCCTGACCGGGCGCGCGTGCTCGCATAATGCGCGCTTGGAAGCGCAGCAACATGTGCGCGCTCGCGCACGTCCTTCCTGGCAGCACGTTCGAGCGGGCAGGCATCCCAGCGCGCTAGCCTGGCGCGTGCCCGAGGGCTTCCCAGCCCGCGTGCGCGCGCGCCCAGCCAGTCGCCTGCACCTGTCGCCCGGCCGCGCCACCTGGCAGCCAGATCTGCGTGCGAGCATCCGCCTCGCCTGGGCGCACGACGCGCACGGTCAGCCACCGGCTTGCCGCATGCTGCGTTTTTCCGTTTCGTTTGACTTTTGACCCCGTTTCCCAAGAAAAACAGAAAAAACACCAACATACAAAAAATCATGTGAATTAAAAGCAAGAAACGGCATGCTTTAATGATAATAAATCAAGAAATAATTAAAACATGCCAAATCACGTTTTCATGCTTAAAACGCACTTAAAATCCTAGCCTATACACCGAACCGGGCTCTGATACCACTGAAAGCCTGAGAAAGGCGTGTGGATCGTCCCGGGAATTAGCGCGAATGCGGAAGCGCGGTATAAATTTAAATTACAGAATTTAAACATGCTTTATACGTAGGATAAAGAACACGTTCAAGGGGTGTGCCCTTGAAGTTCCCGGGTGTTTGGTGTATCTCATGAATTAAAGACATACAAGCAATCATGGAGGCCATAGGATTTGAAAAGAAAAAGGAGACGAAAACGTAAAAGAGACCTACCGATTTGTCGTTTTCGTCTTCTATCGGTACTTGCGTTGTTCCCGATTTGCTCTAAAATCTCGTATGTGAGATCCTCCAAATTGTGACACGCAATCCGCCCACGTATCTTGTACGTCGTGCTAGCGAACGAACAAGTGTATATTATTTAGAGAGGATGGATCAATCACACGTTATTACATAATGGGATTAATCCTCCTTTTTGTTCAATTGTTAACACAACAGAACAATTCTTGGAAAGAGAGAAAGAGAGTGGCGGACGAGAAAGATGGAGAGGCACACGAGTTTTGTGTGTGTGTGTGTGTTGAAGTTTCATCATCTCTCTTATTGTGACGGGCTAGGACTATATACAGAGGAGGAGTTTAATCCTCTTCAAACTCCAACTCTAGAAGACTAATTTGACTAGGATTTTGACCTAGTCAAAGTCCTAGTCAAAGTAGTAATTTGACCTAGTCAAATTAATCCTAGTCATCCATCTCTCCTTTTAATCTCAACCATTAATTTAATAACCTATTTAAATATTCCAAGGGCAATAAATAAATATAATAAATATAAATACTTATTCTAAGCCCATTAAATTAATTTTTTAATAAATCTAATTTATTAGATAAATCCCTTTTATCTAATAAAAGGAATTAATTCTTTCCAAGAAAATTAAGGACCCGATTAAATCCAATTTAATCATTCCATTTCTCCAAATATTTAATTCTAAATTAAATACTTAATGTGTGCGGATTATGTGTAACTCTTTAGGTTCACCTTTCAGCTAGACTTGCTCGGATTCCTAGAATCCGCCCGTTACCATGGGTTGGCATCTAGCAACGGTCCATGGCACTAGAGACTAGGTGAAATTACGGGAATGAACATTTAGGCTCTAACAGTACACTTGTCCTTCCGTCTATGGTCTCACCACTTAGGGTCTAGGGCACGGAAAATGCAGGTACCCATGTTGGACCTAAGTGTCGGTTTGTCCTTACTAAACGCCTCAAGGGAAACCTCCCCTTCTTTTCAGTTACTGTGGCCAAAGATTTTAGGGACAAGACACAGAGCATCTGTGAGACTCAACTGTCAATGCCTTTTGACAGGAGATAAATCCTTTCTTGGAAACTACTGTCACTCTGTACACCGGAGTTTCACTAGACATGGCTTATGACTACTCAAGTGCTTCTAGGCAATCTCTCACCATATCTAAGATACAACCCTGATATACAGATAAACTCAGCAGTTCCTCAAGTGAAAAGACTTGACCTGTACTGTTTGAACCGGGAACACATGTCGTACCTTGCCGACCCTACTCAAGGTCTTCCGTAAGACGTTCCCGCGAGTCACCTCAGTCAGCTGCTCCCCAGCAGGCTAACCCACTAACACTGCTTAGACGACCTTCGTCACCCGTCGATGAAATACGACAACAGATGCTTAGTGCAAGTCTTAAGGGGAATCTCGGTACCCATTTTCGAGATTCCTTGACTTGGAGATTTCCGGACTGATTCGGCAGGACTGATTTCATGGACCTACCTCCAAGCGTAGTCCCAGTCCCCGAAATACGTTTTTAGTCCATGGACTTTTTTTGCATAGTGAACAGATATATATAAAGAAGATAAAGTGATCACAAACAAAGTAATGCCACATGAATATAACTTTTATTCATTAATAATTTATCAAAATCCTTGAAATTGTTTAGACATAGGTTACATTTTGCCTGCTAAGATTGGCTACATGGTCACCTATTCTAACAGGTTAATGGATTCTTAGACATATCTACATTAATGAAAATGTAAAGCAGAAATTAGCAGATAATGCTAATATTATTGTTCAAGTTGAAGACTTGGTCTTTTAGTCTTTAACCCTCGCACTATTTATACGAAAGTCCGCCACTCTCAGGCGGAGTTTCAGGAAACCATTTCCTAGTGGGCTTGGGATCCACAAGCGTAATCTCCATGCCCCGCTTTTACGATGCACATGAAGAAGACCTCGTGGGAGATATCCAATATCATTCTCATCCAATGAGATTCCCAAGATATTTTGCCTCACCTATTCACATGGTTCCGAGGACTCCAAGCAAACCATGTTACTCAGTGTTGGGCCCGACCCATCAACCAAATCATGCCTTAAACTGGCCTACCACAACTCGTGAGACAGGGAAACAACGAGTGCAATCTCTTTGTTCACAATAATAGTGCAGCTTTCCCCTAGTCCAAGTGTTCCACGACTCGTGAGACCACACTTGGGTAGTGGTAGCTTCCTCACCACATTGTTGTGGATAGAAGGCTCGGATAGATCAAAATACCATTTGATCCAAGTCCGTTCTAGGCCTAATATTTAATTTGGTCTAACCAAATGAGAGTTTGTTAAACGACCGAGACCTCATCACATTAAATGTTTTAGTGAGTGCAGGAAAATATCGAGCGCAGTCTTTTTGTTCACAATAATGATGCAGCTTTCCCTTAGTCCAAGTGTGTAACGACTCGTGAGACCACACTTGGGTAGTGGTAGCTTCCTCACCACATTGTTGTGGATGGAAGGCTCGGACAGATCAAAATACGCCGCATGCAGAAAACATAGCATACCCCTGTTAGGATGATCACAAGCCCAACCAATGCGACCCACTGAGCCCGTAGTGAGTCTATGGTCTGTCTGGGGTGGTCCTAAATTATTACAAAGTGATATACCCATTGTCATTCCAATGGGCCTTGTAATGCTCTTGTTTCACGCCTTGATGCTTCACCTTGGGTGTCCGACTCCACAAGCTTGTTAAAATAAAATCTCACCCAACAGAAATGTAAACAATCATACATTCATCCATACACAAGGTCTAGGGCTTTTGTGATCATCCCATATTGATTCCATCAACACACATAACGCAATTATTCCAAATAATTATGCATAAACCCATGGATATTCCAAATATCCAAGTGATGTCCAACATCACTTAAAACATAAACACACAAAATACTATGCAAAATTCAAATTTCAAATTTAATGGACATTATAAACAATGCATCCATGGCATGTATTAATCCCAAATTAATTAAGCAAATTTGATCTAAGAAACAATCCAATTATTCCAAATCAAATGTGCAAAATTAATACATTTTTCAGAATATTGTGCAGAAAAGGCAGAAAATCAAATTTTCCAAAAAACGTCAAAAAACGGCACAAAACGGCCCAGCCGTTGTGCCTGCCAGCCAGCCGTGCGCACAGGCCAGCGCGCGCGCGCAGGCAGCAAATCTGTGCGCCCGCGCGCTCCGTGCCGCGCTTTCCTCGGCCGGCAGCGGCATGCCTGCGCACAGCGGGGGCGCCTGCGCGCGGCCACCCCTACTAGCACGCACGCTGGCAGGCACACCGGCCAGGCCTGCGCGTAGGCGTGAGCCCGTGCGTGCCTGGCAGTGCGCCTGCCAGCCAGTGACCGGCCGGCAGGAGCGGCAGCAGTCCGTTTTTCCATATTTTTCGACATAATTTTTCAGCACAAAACAGCAATAATAAACTGAAAATAAGCATCTAATTCTAGATCCAATCTCACAAAAATTAGCATGCTTAATGTCCATCAAATTCAAACAATTGAATCATCATATTATTCATATATTTATATAATCTAACATGCCATTAAAACCATAAATGCAAGTAGATCATGCCAAGCACATATGTCTATGCCCCTTACATTGAATCGGGCTTTGATACCACTTGAAGGACAAGTGGATCCGCCCGGGAGTGCGAGCGAAAGCGAGAAAGCGATAAATGGTGCATAAATTTAAATCAAATTTAAATAAACGTGTCCCAAGGGGTGTACCCTTGGGTGCTCAACCGGGCGTTCGATATAGGATGTATTAATGTTTAAAAAACATACATGTAACACATAGGGCATAGATGAATATTAAAACCATCAAAGCATAATAAAATCGTTACCTTTGATGATCTTACGTATGCTCAACTACTTGCATTGTTCCTTCTCCGAATGCTCACGAAATTCAAATGTATGGATTCTCCAAAGGTGATCCACACCACACCGGAAGAAACACACGTCTTCTTTGCTAGAAGAAAACGAGTTTAGGAAGGAATCGGTTCAAGAGAAAAACACTATGAATTAGTGTTCTCTTAAACCTACTTTGTTCTTCCTTTTGATTCAAAATCAAGTGAAGAACACAAGTGGGAAGGGAGTGAGATGGCCTAGAGTGAGAGAGGAGAGAGGGCCGAATTTTTGGTCTTCTTTTTCTTTGAAAAGATGAATAATGATTCTATTACACAAGGTGTTGTATATACTCCTATATATACATAATTAATGTGATAATTGGAATGTGTCTAGGTTCATCCAAGTATATCTAGATACATCCCAATCAATCACCATTAATTCTTCAATTTAAATTATTCCCGTTGGTCTTTTAATCCAATCAAAAGATCCAACATCTCGACTTTCCATACTTAATCGATAAATCCAATTTACTGATTAAACAAGGCCTGATGCAATATCGGCCCGTCCATCCGATGGACTATCCCTTAAGTAATCCAATTACTTATTTATCCTTCGAGATTGACTCCAAGTCAATCTCTCAACCTCCTCGGTGATTTGTGTGTGACCCTTTAGGTTCACCCTCAGCCAGACTTGGGCCCATTACCATGGGTGTCCGTCTAGCAACAGTCCATGGCACTAGTGACTAGGTGAATGTTGGCGTGAAGATTTAGGCGCCAATTCCATACGGTTACGGTCCTTCTATCTACCGTCTCCCACCCTTAGTCTAGGGTATGGACATCGGTTTCCATCCTTGACTAGGCATCTATGCTTAATACTCAAGACTACGTATGCTTCATTGCATCGACATAAGAAACCAATCCCTGCTTGACCAACCACTGTGGCTGCAGCTTTAAACAGCATGAACGTGTCTCCGAGTGCATAGGAGATACCGTTGTCACATACTGACAGGGTACGGATCCTCTTTTTGGAATCCACCGTCCTCGCTACACATTCCAACTGCACTGGACAAGGCTTATAATGATCATCTTACAGAATATTCATCTCTCTCCATATCCAAGATACAACTGTCTTGTGCACGTGACTGCATTGATTCCTCAAGTCTGAGGAGTACTCCCGTACTATCGGAACTGAAAAAATCGGTACGGCCCAGGAACGCGGCGGAAACGTAAAATAAAAAAAATTTAAAAATGATTTCAAAGGGGTGTTCCCTTTGAATTCCCGGGCGTCCGGTGTATTCAAAAGCATGATAACATACAGAAAAATATGCTTGAACATGTGGCTAGAGGAGGAAATAAAAAGGTACAATAATTTAAATAGAAACATCTCACCTTAGCATTCAAACTAGAACCCCTCTAATTTGTCCACACCACAACAATGGAAGCAAATCTACATCTACTGCTAGGTAGAAGCTAGATCAAGGAAGAAACGAAAAACGTATTACACTATTGATTAGTGTATACGTATTTCTCATGTTCTCATCTTGAATCCAATTCAAATAGAACTCAAAAGAAGGAGAAAAAAGTGGGAAATTTCGTGGCTTGTGTGCTAGAGAGTCCAAGTTAGGGAGATGAAAAGTGTATACATGTGTTGTGTTGTTGTAGGTAGTTTTCAAAACCACCTACACACTAATCCACAACTTCTGCTCAACCTCCAACCATGTTAGCACAATATGTGGACCACCTAGCCATCATGGCAAGCCACATTATCTCTTACATGGAGCCACATCATTGCTTACATGGAGGACTTTCAACTCCTCTTAAACATGCATCAAACCTTTGAGCTTTGATTTCAAGTCATGGACCGGTTTTGACCGGTCTTGATTTAATCAAATTAAATCAAGTGATCCATGGGTTTTAAATTAATCCAATTAATTGTAAACCTTATTGAAATTCAAAATTTTATGTAATCCAATTAAATCAACATAAGCTCAAACACTAATTAATTTATCTAATCAATTAATTAAACGAAATCCAATAAATCAATCCAATTAATTTAAAGTATCAAGCCCAAAATTAATTAATCAAATTAATTAATTCTTGGGCCGTCCATCCAATGGATTTTCCCAATAAATGATCCAATCATTTATATTCTCCTTGAATTAATTTAATCCAATTAAATTAATTCACTTCTTCCAGAATTAATTCCAAATTAATTCCACTACTTCCATAGTAATTTATGTGTGACTCTTTAAGTTCACCCTCAGCTAGACTTGGGCTTGGGTCCAACACAATTAACTAATTAAATCCAACTTAATTAATTATTTCATATTAACCATTAATCAGAAATGCCCGTTACCATGGGTGGCCATCTAGCAACGGTCCATGGCACTAGAGACTAGGTGAATGTTGGCGTGAACATTTAGGCTCCGAATTCCATACAGGTACAGTCCTTCGTCAACTACATACTCCGACTACACTGGACAAGGCTTATAATGACAATATCAAAGACACGGTCACCTCTCGCTAGATCCAAGATACAACCTTTATATGCATGCGACTGCCATGATTTCTCAAGTCCGAGGACTAATCCCGTACTATCGGAATCGGGAATTCTAGTCATACCGACCAAGCCTCCAAGGCTTCCATATGACGATTCCCGCGTGTCAGTTCAGTCAGTCGACTACCTTGCCAACTAACCCACTAAAATTGCATAGACGACCTACGTCTGGCACCGATGAAACTCGGCACTCACCCAGTGAATGCAATACTTAGTGCAAGTCTCTATAGGCACTCGAGGCCCAGTCTCGAGGTCCTCGACTTGGAACGTTTCAGATCGACCCTCAAGCAGTTAGTTTCATAGCAGCTAACCTATGCGCAGCTCAACTCAATAGGTTTAAGCAATCAGTCTGCAGGCATTTGTTGTGACATTGAAACGGCATTCAATGTAAGTAGTAAGCACAACAAACACATTTTGCCAGTGATGAATACTTTATCCATCAGTATAATATTACTTTAATAAAGATCGACGAATAGTTCCCAGAACAGCAAATCTAATTGACTTTCTAGTCACCTATTCTAACAGGAACCAGGGAAATCCGATCATACCGACCAAGCCTCCAAGGCTTCCATATGACGATCCCCGCGAGTCAGTCTAGTCGGTTCGACCCCAGTCGACCAACTCATCAAGATCGTGTAGGCGTCCCACGCCTGTCGTCGATGAAACACGGCACTCATCCAATGAACATGACTCTTGATGCAAGTCTCAATAGGACTCTCGATGCCCTTTCTTGAGGTCCTCGACTTGGAACGTTTCAGACCCAACTCTCAATCAGTTGGTTTCGTGACCACCATCCAATGCGTGGCCCAACTATATGAGTTGTTAACCGTGGTCTGTGGGCTTTGTTGCGATATAAGTAAAACACCGTTTTAACATATGTAAAATGAGCGCAACTAAGTAGACACCAATAGTGACGAACACTCATTTTATTCATCAAATTATAATATTACATTTACATCAAGTTGTCGAATAGGTTACAAATTGCCAAACCTATTGGCTTTCTGGTCACCTATTCTAACAGACCTAACCTCACATGCCATATCTGTGCATTATCTTGATTAACATGTTTCCGTTTGTGTTCTGCAGTCATAATCCAATTAGACTGTTGACCAATGTACCAAGCAAATGAGAAACACCAGTATTTATAATATAAAAACTTTTTTTATTGATGGTGAAAGAATATCCCTCCTTATCAAGGACTGGGATTGATACAATATTCTTAATCATGCTAGGTACATAGAAACAGCCGTTCCGTACAATCCTAACATAACTACTAATGGCTAACTCCATTGATCCTACGGCTTCCGCTACAACATCCTTGCCATCGCCTAGCCTCAGGATCATCTCATCCTTGGTTAGCCTTCTGCTTCTTTGCAGTGCCTGCAAATCATTGTAGATGTGAGCACCACACTTGGTATGTTTGAATAGGTGACCAGAAAGTCAATGGTATTGGCTGTTCTGAGAACCATTCATCAATCTCTGAACAAGTAATATTATGTTCATGAATGTAGTAAGGATTCATAGGCATGAGTTTGTTGTACTTACTGCTTGTAACAACAAACGCCCACAGACTGAAATCACATTTTGGGGACTGGGACTACGCTTGGAGGTAGGTCCTTGAAATCAGTTCCGCCGAATCAGTCTGGAAATCTCCAAGTTAAGAAATCTCAAAAATGACTACCGAGATTCCCGTTGAGACTTGCACTAAGCATCTGCTGTCGTGTTTCATTAACGGGTGACGAGGATCGTCTAAGCAGTGTTAGTGGGTCGGCCTGCTGGGGAGTGGCCGACTGAGGTGACTCGCGGGAATCGTCATATGGAAGCCACTCGGGCTTGGTCGGTATGACTCGTATTCCCGATTCCGATAGTACGAAATTAGTCCTCGGACTTGAGGATCACGGCAGTCCCCTACATACTAAGGTTGTATCTTGGATCTGGTGAAATTGGATCGGTTATATTACATGGTCATGATAAGCCTCGTCCAGTGCAGTCGGATAGTATGTAAGATCGGTGTATTCTAAGACAGGATCTATCCCCTGTCAAAGGATATGACAGCAAGATCTCCTATGCGCTCGGAGATGGTTTAGACTCACAAAGTCTATGGCCGTAGCACTTGATTTAGTGCGAAAGGATTTCCTACGTCGAGTTAAACCTATCTCGAGCATTATGTATAGTTGCCTAGTCAAGGATGGGAACCGACGCTCAATTCCATGTCCAAGACTAAAGGCTGGGAGACAGGCGACAGTAGGACTGTACCCGTACGTATCGAGCGACGGTAGGACCGTACCTGCATGTAACGCGGAGCCTAAATGTTCACACCACATATTCACCTAGTCTCTAATGTCATGGATCGTTGCTATATGGCCACCCATGGTAACGAACTACTTTGGTTATGAAATAAAAAGAAGTAGGTCCAAGTCTAGCTGAAAGGTGAACCTAAAGAGTCACACCCGCTACACCAAATGAAAGGGAATTAATTTGGAATTAATTCCGGGAGAAGGTTTAATTTAATGGAATTAAATTATGTTTCTTGGAGATTCAAGCCTCGACGGATTATTTGGAATAATTGGGCTTGAGTTCATAAATTAGATTTATGGATTTTATAAACTATGAGCTTCCCTTTTAATTAGATTAAAAGGGTGAATTAATTAATGGGCATGGTATATTAAATGTGATTTAATATGAAGTTCATGGGACTATTTAATTGGGAATTAAATGAAGTCCATTCCATTAATTAATTAATGGGCTTAGTATATTAAATAGGATTAAATATAAAGTCCATGGGATTATTTAATTTAGAATTAAATAAATCCCATCAAAATGGATGGACAAGATTTGATCAAGGGATTGATGAGATGAAGGGCCATGATTAATTTGACCTAATCAAAGCCTAGTTTGACTAGGATTTGACTAGATCGAAATCCTAGTCAAAGTGTGTCTCTTTAGAAGAGTTTGAGAAGGAATAGGAAATTCCATCTTCTATAAATACTCAAAACACACACACACACACACACACACCTATTAATCTCTACAACTCTCATCTCATAATTCTCTCAAGAATTCGTCCACCCCCTCTTCTTCTCTCCAAGATTTCTACTTTATTTTTCTTGATTTTATTCAAACTAGAACATAAGAGACATTGATTGCGATAATTGATAACGTGTATCGATGTCACTTCTCCCCAAATAATTTCTTGCTAGCACAAGGATTCTTTGCCTTACGGTGTAGCGAGTGTCATGATTTAGAGGATCTCTTCTTTGAGATCTTGGTGCAAAACGGGGAACAATGCATGTAGCCGAACGAAGACAAAAGTACAACCGGGTAGGTTGTTTAATTACATTTTTCGGTTCCAATTCTATGGCCTCCATGTTGTGTTTTTATTGAACATGAGATAGACCGAACGCCCGGGAGAATCAAGGGCACACCCCTTGATCCAGTTATGTATGTTATGCATGATTTAAATTCCGTTTAATTATGCTTTGTAATTATATTATGCAATCTTTCGCGCTTCCGCTATTCGCGTTCATCTCCCGGGACGATCCACATAACGTTTCAGAGGTATCAGAGCCCGGTTCGGTGTATAGGCCTAGAATTCTATGTGCTATGTGCGTTTAAGCATGATAAACGTGTTTTAATTTACGTTTAGCATGTTTAATGTAGATCTTGTTTCGCGTTTAATTTTGCATGGGATTTTAGATCTTGGTTTTCTTGAATGTGTTTATGCATGTTCTAAGGTTGAATTTATCTTGTGTTTCAGAAAAATAGCATGAAAAGTCGAAAAGGAGTGAAAAACGGCGAACCGACAGCAGCAACATGCTGGCCGCGCGCACAGTGGCACGGTCGGGCGCGCGGCGTGCGCGGACAACGTTCACTTAGAATATTTATTTTTTTGAGATTTGGAATTTCTTAAAATAAATATTTCTTTGTTGATGAGGAATAGGTTTCTTGACAAGATTTAATTCTTGCAATTGTTGCACGAATGATCAAGATTTAAATGTAAAATTTTGCTATAATTTCTGTGTTTTATGATGTTGGACATCATGGTTATTTTATGGCTTGAGCATGAGTAGATCTTGACATTTATTAATATTGCACAAATGTTGGATTTTGAAATTCTTGAATATATGGGCACATTCTTGAATTGTTGGTTTTGTGTTTCAGAAATTTAATTGCAAGAAAACATTTAAAAATGAAAAACGGTGGTGGTCGGCAGGGAGGCTGCACAACAGACAGTAGGCGTGCGCACTGCACTGTGTGCGCGCGCTGCTGCGCAGCACCTACGCGAGGACAGCACCTGCGCGAGCGGGGCGAGGGCCCGTGCGCGTGCAGGCGCGCGTCCTGTGCCGGCTGCGCGGCGGGTCGGCGGTTGTGGATCATTTTTTGGTTTTTCGTTATTTTCGTGCGTTTTTAGAAAATCTGATTTTTTTGTATTATTCTGGGAATTTTTCTTAACTAATTAACTTGGGTATTTTAATTTTGGCTGAAATTAGTTATTTTATAGAACTAATATTGCCTTGTTAATTATGGAAAGGGATTTTCCAACAAAACTCGTTGTGCATAGGTTGCACCATTTTTCAATGTTTGGTGTGAATATTTTGCATGTAATTTCTGCATTTATTTTATGGTATGGGATATCATGGATATTTGAATAGCATGTTTTACGTGGGATATGTCTTTATGCTATTTGTGTTAATTAGATTGACGAAGGATGATCACAAAGCCCCTAGACCGCATGTATAGTTTATTTATGTTTATTTGTTGGGTTGTGGCCTATGTGCCTCTTTATTTTCCTCTCTCTCTCTCTCTCTCTCTTCTAGTTGCCTTGGAATAATAAGGCTTGCTCTCTCCCTCCTAATGTACTCCCCCCAAATGTTTAATTGGGGTTTCTTATTTTATGATGTAATGAGAGTAGAATAGTGGTGAGGTTTTATTTTTATAAATAAAAGCTGCAAGAGAAGACAAGGCCAAGGTGTTGGAGGCCCATGGAGGTAGCCATCAGATGGCCCACGGAGGATCCATGGAGAAGGAGCCCGGTGTAGGCCCAAGATGGAGAGCCCAAGAAGATAAAGAGGACTTACAAGGCCCATTGCATGTAATGGGTTATTAAATCATGTAATAGCATAGGGCCTACCCTTAGATTGACCATAGATCCACTCCGGGCTCAGTGGGTCGCATAGGTATGGACTTGTGATCATCCTACAGGGGCGTGCTAGGCTTTATTTTGCATGCGATGCGTTTTATATGCTTATGATTATTCTATATGCTTTATGTATGGTTACATTTATGCTTAGAATATTTATGCTATAACGCATGCAAAACACTTAATATGTGATGAGGTTTCGTTCCATCAAAACTCTCACTTGGTTGAACCAAGTTAAATATAGACCCTTAATAAATGGACTAGGACTCTAGGAGTCTGTCCAAGCCTTCCATCCATGGCAAAAGTGAGGAAGATCTTTTAGGTCGATAGCGTGGTCTCACGAGTCGTGGCACGACTATCGTGCTTAAAAGAAGCTGCATTTTATCATGAACGAGGAGTAGACGGCTGTTACCTGTCTCACGAGTCATGGAGGTAGCAGTGGGTCTATGAATCGGTTGATGGGTCGAGTCTAACGCCCAAATAACGTAATTCGTTTGGAGGCCTCGGGATCACGTGAAAGGGTGAGGCAATTATCTTGGGAATCTCGTGGAACGAGAATGGTATGGAATACTTCCCACGGGTTCTTTTCCCATGCGAATCGTAAAAGCGGGGTATGGGGAGATCGCTGTGGATCCCGAGCCCACTAGGAAAGGATTTTCCGAAAACAACATTTGAGAGTGCCGTATTTTCGTAGAAATAGTGGGAGAGGTTAATGACTAAAGACCGAGACTTAACCTTAATATTACTTCATTCTGCTTATTATTTTCTAGTTTGTGAATGTCTAAGTATCCACCAAACACATCACTAAGAGGCTTATTAAAAGGGAACCAATTACACGAATTGACTGCGAAATCTTAAGATGGTCTTAGATTTCCAGAACCTTAACTCACATAACCAGATGAGGACGTTCCTCAGCCCTTGCCGGAGGGGTCGACAACTAAGGCAACGCTTGGCGTTCAAAAGTTGAAGGATGACCACCGGCAAGTAGAATAAAATGATGTTGGCTCAAACGTTGCTTCGTTTGCATCATATGGTCCTAGACCAGCATGTAGGGTAAAATGCAACGAAGGCATTTTTGAAGCTAAGATGACGGAAGGGATGTCTGTACAAAGAACATGGAGTGATGATGCAATCCCTAGTGGAGAAGCTCAAAAGACCTCCACGTCAGTCTTGAAATAGAGACGTACATTGACATGATCCTTCAGTTTCTTCCTCCCTCCTACGAACCATTAATTATCAACATGAATGAGCTTAGAAAAGATCTTCATAGGTTGGTAATTATGTTGGTCTAGTACGAGGCAACGATTGCAAAATTTGCGCCATCGGTATTAATAAGAGAGGCTTCAACCTCCATAAGCGAAAGGCAAGGGTGCCAGACGCCAAAAGAGGAAGAAAGGTAAGGTGACATCAACTATTAAGCACTTCAAGTGCTGTTCCTTTACAACACAAGGTGGAGGTAAAGGAAAGAGCAAAAAGGATCAAGCAGTCAAGTTCATAGATTTCTAAGAACGTAAGCATTCATTGTCGTAAAGAGGGCCATTGGAAAGGGGAGTATCCTAAACCTCTCTCCAATGTAGGTAAAATTTGATATTGAGTATTGACATGATTACTTTTTGGTATTTGATACCGTTCCTATCACTAATCTGGGGTTGGTTTGTAGAAAGTGAATAAGGACTTAAAAGCCAAGCACAGTTCTATGATTCAACAATGGCAAGGTCCATTGCTGAAAAGGACTAGAGACTTGTTAGGCCCATAATCATGATCATGTTAGGATAGTATAGGAATTACGTAATCTAGCATGATCAAAAGTATGTCTCTTTGTTGGACAAAGGTTTTATTTCATACATAGTTGATCAACAAAATTATTGAATATTGATTCATGTTTGCTAGTGTTTACACGTAAAATCCTAGAATACCATCCCATAAAAGGTTTATGGATACTCAAAATTCAAATTATCTAAATGGATTAATCAAGACTAACTTACAGATTTGGCATCTGCAACAGCTAGGACGTTTCCTCATATTAAAAGATAAGTAAATTAGAAAGTTCAATGAATCTAGAAATAGATTATTTGAATCAACTAAATTTACAAGTCTTTTATAAAGAAGAAAGTCCCAAAGCTCTTTTTTGGACAAAGTAGGCTTGCCAAATAGTCTATTGGAAGGGAACCAATAAGACAACTGTAGGTTACTAATACACAAGACCATAAGAGGGTTCAAAAGTCTAAAGGTCCCATAGGAGGTTTGGGAATTAGACTTAAGGAGGTGAACCATAAATGGTTGCAAAATTAAACCTAATTCGATAGGATCGAAAAGACCGTGTATTTAGTGGGAGCTCCTCAGCATCCAAGTTGAGAATGGAATTCTCAATGAAACGTTTCCTGTAAAGGCCAAGTATGACAGTCTCTGATAAAGGGAACGATCGAGCTTCGTTGGACGAAGATCGATCGAAGTTTCACCAAGTTACCTTAGCCCGTGAAGACGTAGACTCAAAAATTGCCAACGTAAGGAACGTGGCACTTTGCTAGGAGTCACGCTCAAGGAGCCATGGTTTGGCAAGCCTGTGTCCTGACAAAGTCCTTGAGCATGTAGAAGGATCCTACATGCGTCAAGGGACTAGTGGGAGACAAATTAGACTCGGTGTCTAATTTGTACAAGTTTACGACAGAATAATACTAACGTTGCTTATAATCGCATTTCTTAAATTGATCATATTCCAGTCCCCTTAAGAACGAACCCGAACGTCGTAAGAGGTACGAGTAATCAGGATATGTTCGGTCAAAATTGGATAGAAATCCAAATGACCTGCGGAACGTGATGTTGGACATCGGAGTAGGATTTATGGAGAGGAGCCATAGAATCTACTAGGAAATTCAAACAAGTTTTGAAACACCGCATAACTAGAATATTCGTTTAGACGAGCTCATACGGTGCATGACTCGGTCTTAAACGACGTAGGTGATCAGTGGGAGTAGAAATGGTGTTCCAAGTGTTTAAGTGTGCAATGTCTTGATTCATGGATGAATCCAAGGCATTAGGAATCACTAAAACACAAATCGTAACTCACAAAAATTCTCCATGACATTTTAGGGTTCCCATATATATATCATGCATTGAGCTTTTCAAAAACTTAGTCATGGTAGACTGATGAGAAAACACAGATATGTAGAGGGACAAGTTGTTCGAGACTCAGTCATGGTAAGACTGATGAGAAAACTTAGATACTATGAATAAAGCATCAAACTATTCAAGACTTAGTCATGGTGGACTAATGAGAAGGCTTGGATGTTGAGTATCCCCTACGTCTTAACCCTAGGCAAACATACGATATGTTTACTCGGTGCATAGGAACCGATGTTGAGTGTGCTTCTTCCACGACTGAACAGAAATCGATAATGCACTGAGGGGTTGAAGACAGCAATCAAGAACAATCCTTAGTACCTGAATAAGGACTAAAGATGTGTTCATGATGCACCGTCTGTTGAGAGTTGCTTTGGAAGGCTAAAGCGATACTAGCTTCCAGAGAATAAGTGAAAACCAGTTAGTCTCAAAGGTATGCACAGTCAGGCCCAATGACGAGTGCATCGGATAGTGGTCACTGATGAAGACCGCGTCCATAGGATGGACGTGGCGCCTAGCACGGCCAAGCCATGTTTGCCTATATGGCAGGCAACTTGGCTATGGGTGTATTGGCACGAGATCTCATCACAAGATCCACGAAAATATTCTTAGACAACCACCATCTCTAGGAGGCAATGGTGGATAGAGGTAACACGGTTGGACCGTATTGCTTCACAAGGAAATATAAGCGGACTCACAATACCTTAGTCGATATCGTAGATTACTCATACTCAGAGGATTCTGAACAAAGGGGGTAATTGACTTAATGGTCAAGTGGGAGATTGTTAGAATAGGTGACCAGAAAGTCATTGGTATTGGCTATTCTGAGAACCATTCATCAATCTGTGAACAAGCAATATTATGTTCATGAATGTAGTAAGGATTCATAGGCATAAGTTTGTTGTACTTACACCTTGTCACAACAAACGCCCACGGACTGAAATCACATTTCGGGGACTGGGACTACGCTTAGAGGTAGGTCCATGAAATCAGTTCCACCGAATCAGTCTGAAAATCTCCAAGTCAAGGAATCTCAAAAATGGGTACCGAGATTCCCCTTGAGACTTGCACTAAGCATCTGCTGTCATGTTTCATCGACGGGTGACGAGGATCGTCTAAGTAGTGTTAGTGGGTCGGCTTACTAGGGAGTGGCCGACTGAGGTGACTAGCGTGAATCGTCATATGGAAGCCACTCGGGCTTGGTCGGTATGACTCGTATTCCCGGTTCCGATAGTATGGGATTAGTCCTCGGACTTGAGGATCACGGCAGTCCCCTACATACTAAGGTTGTATCTTGGATCTGATGAAATTTGACCGGTTATATTACATGGTCATCATAAGCCTCGTCCAGTGCAGTCAGAGTATGTAAGAACAGTGTATTCTAAGACAGGATTTATCCCCTGTCAAAGGATATGACAGTGAGATCTCCTATGCGCTCGGAGATGGTTTACAGTCACAAAGTCTATGGCTGTAGTTCGTTCCATTAAACTTATTAGTCTTAAGTATCATGGTCAACAGATTCTTAGACATATCTACATTTATAAAAATGTAAAGCAGAAATTAGCAGATGATGGTAATATTATTGTTCAAATTGAAGACATGGTCTTTTAGTCTTTAACCCTCCCACTATTTATACGAAAGTCCATCATTCTGAAATGGAGTTCCCCGCTTTTACGATTCACATAAAAAAGACCTCATGGGAGATATCCAATATCATTCTCATCCAATGAGATTCCCAAGATATTTTGCCTCACCTATTTGCATGGTTCCGAGGACTCCAAGCACCATGTTACTCAGTATTGGCCCCGACCCATCAACCAAATCATGCCTCAAACTGTCGCCCACCACAACTCGTGAGACAGGGAAACAACGAGTGCAATCTCTTTGATCACAATAATAGTACAGCTTTCCCCTAGTCCAAGTGTGCCACGACTCGTGAGACCACACTTGGGTAGTGGTAGCTTCCTCACCACATTGCTGTGGATAGAAGGCTCGGACAGATTAAAATACCATTTTGATCCAAGTCCGTTCTGGGCTTAATATTTAATTTGGTCCAACCAAATGAGAGTTTGTTAAACGACCGAGACCTCATCACATTAAATGTTTTAGCATGCATAAATATTCAATATTAAAAGCATTTAAATAAATACACCGCATGCAGAAACATAGAATACCGTGTTAGGATGATCACAAGCCCAACCTATGCGACCCACTGAGCCCGCAGTGAGTCTATGGTCTGTCTAGGGTGGTCCTATATTATTACAAAAATAATATACCCATTGTCATTCCAATGAGCCTTGTGACTTCTCTTGTTTCACGCCTTGACATTTCACCTTGGGTCTCCGACTCCATGGGCTTGTCAAAAATTTAAAACCTCACCAAACCTATCAACTCTCATTACAAATGAATGTAATACATGGAAAATTAATAATAAGCCTTAACATCATGAGGCTAAAATAACGGGAGATGGTAGTCCCAAAACAAGAGGCACGCAGGCCCCACCCAATAAAAATGTAAATAACAAACATACATCCATACACTGTTAGAATAGGTGACCAGAAAGTCAATGGTATTGGCTGTTCTGAGAACCATTCGTCAATCTGTGAACAAGTAATATTATGTTAATGAATGCAGTAAGGATTCATAGGCATGAGTTTGTTGTACTTACTGCTTGCATCGTTACGATGTCGCAACAAACGTCCACAGACTGAAATAACATTTCGGGAAATTGGAACTACGCTTGGAGGTAGGTTCATGAAATCAGTTTCGCCGAATCAGTCTGAAATACTCCAAGTCAAAGGAATCTCGAGACAGGGCATCGAGAATCCATTTGAGACTTGCACTGAGCATCTGCTGTCGTATTTCATCGACGGGTGACGAGGATCGTCTAAGCAATGTTAGTGGGTCGGCCTGCTGGGGAGCGGCCGACTGAGGTGACTCGCGGGAATCGTCATATAGAAGCTACTTGGGCTTGGTCGGTATGACTCGTATTCCCGGTTCCGATAGTACGGGATTAGTCCTTGGACTTGAGGATCACGGCAGTCCCCTACATACTAAGGCTGTATCTTGGATCTGGTGAAATTTGACCGATTATATCACATGGTCATCATAAGCCTCGTCCAGTGCAGTCGGAGTATGTAAGAATGGTGAATTCCAAGATAGGATCTGTCCCCTGTCAAAGGATATGACAGCAAGATCTCCTATGCGCTCGGAGATGGTTTAGACTCACAAAGTCTATGGCCATAGCACTTGATGTAGTGGGAAAGGATTTCCTACGTCGAGTTAAACCTATCTCGAGCATTATGCATAGTTGCCTAGTCAACGATGGGAACCGACCCCTAGACTAAAGGCCGGGAGACAGGCGACAGTAGGACCGTACCCGTACGTATCGAGCGTCGGTAGGACCGCACCTGCGTATAACTCGGAGCCTAAATGTTCACACCATAAATTCACCTAGTCTCTAGTGCCATGGACTGTTGCTAGATGGCCACCCATGGTAACGGACTACTTTAGTTATGAAATAACGAAAAGTAGGTCCAAGTCTAGCTGAAAGGTGAACCTAAAGAGTCACACCCGCTACACCAAATGAAAGGGAATTAATTTGGAATTAATTCCGGGAGAAGGTTTAATTTAATGGAATTAAATTATACTTCTTGGAGATACAAGCCTCGATGTATTATTTGGAATAATCGGGCATGAGTTCATAAATTAGATTTATGAATTTTACAAAGCATGGGCTTTCCTTTTAATTAGATTAAAAGGGTGAATTAATTAATTAATGGGCTTGGTATTAAATAGGATTTAATATAAAGTCCATGGACTATTTAATTTGGAATTAAATAAAGTCCATTCCATTAATTAATTAATGGGCTTAGTATATTAAATAGGATTTAATATAAAGTCCATGGGACTATTTAATTTAGAATTAAATAATCCCATTCTATGGAATTAATTAATGGGCTTGGTATTAAATAGGATTTAATATAAAGTCCATGGACTATTTAATTTGGAATTAAATAAAGTCCATTCCATTAATTAATTAATGGGCTTAGTATATTAAATAGGATTTTAATATAAAGTCCATGGGAATATTTAATTTAGAATTAAATAGGCCCATTCCATAAAGCCCATCAAAATGGATGGACAAGATTTGATCTAGAGAATGATGAGATGAAGGGCCATGATTAATTTGACTTAATCAAAGCCTAATTTGACTAGGATTTGACTAGGTCAAAAAATCCTAGTCAAAGTGTGTCTCTTTGGAAGAGTTTGAGAAGGAATAGGAATTCCATCTTCTATAAATACTTAAAAAAAACACACACTTACACCTACTATTCTCTACAACTCTCATCTCTCATCTCTCTCAAGATTTTCGTCCATCCTCTTATTTTCTCTCCAAGAATTATACTTTGTTCTTCTTGATTTATTCAAGTTAAGAACATAAGAGACATTGATTGCGTTAATTCATAGCGTGTATCGATGTCTCTTCTCCCCAAATAATTTCTTGCTAGCACAAGGGTTGTTTTGCTTTCCGGTGGAGCGAGTGAGATGATTTAGAGGGTCTCTTCTTGAGATCTTGGTGCAAAACGGGGAACAATGCATGTAGCCGAACGAAGACAAAACTACAACCGGGTAGGTTCTTAATTTCGTTTTTTCAGTTTCAATTCTATGGCCTCCATGTTGTGCTTTATTGAACATGAGATACACCGAACGCCCGGGAGAATCAAGGGCACACCCCTTGATTCGTTTATGTATATTATGCATGATTTAAATTCCATTTAATTATGCTTTGTAATTTTTTATTACGCACTGTTTCGCGCTTCCGCTATTCGCGTTAATCTCCCGGGACGATCCACCAAGCTTGTCTTCTCTTGCAGCTTTTATTTACAAAAAGAAAAATAAAACCTCGCCACTAATTCTACTCTCATTACATCATAAAATAAGAAACCCCAATTAAACATTTGGGGGGAGTACATTAGGAGGGAGAGAGAAAGCCTTATTATTCCAAGGCACTAGAAGAGAGACAGAGAGGAAAATAAAGAGGCACACAGGCCATTGCATGTAATGGGTTATTAAATCTTGTAATAGTGTAGGGCCTACCCTTAGATTGACCATAGATCCACTGCGGGCTCAGTGGGTCGCATAGGTTTGGGCTTGTGATCATCCTACAGGGGCGTGCTAGGCTTTATTTTGCATGCGATGCGTATTAATTGCTTATGATTATTCTATATGCTTTATGTATGGTTACATTCACGCTTAGAATATTTCTGCCATAACGCACGCAATGCAATACTTAATATGTGATGAGGTCTCGTTCTATCAAAACACTCACTTGGTTAAACCAAGTTAAATATAGACCCTTAATAAATGGACTAGGACTCTGGGAGTCTGTCCAAGCCTTCCATCCATGGCAAAAGTGAGGAAGATCTTTTAGGTCGATAGCGTGGTCTCACGAGTCGTGGCACGACTATCGTGCTTAAAAGAAGCTGCACTTTGTCATGAACGATGAGTAGACTACTGTTACCTGTCTCACGAGTCGTGGAGGTAGCAGTGAGTTTATGAATCGGTTGATTGGGTCGGGTCTAACGCCGAATAACGTGATTCGCTTGGAGTCCTCGGGATCACGTGAAAGGGTGAGGCAATTATCTTGGGAATCTCGTGGAACGAGAATGGTATGGAATACCTCCCACGGGTTCTTTTCCCATGCGAATCGTAAAAGCGGGGTATGGGGGAGATCGCTGTGAATCCCGAGCCCACTAGGAAAGGATTTCCCGAAAACAACGTTTGAGAGTGCCGTGTTTTCGTAGAAATAGTGGGAGAGGTTAAGGACTAAAGACCGAGACTTAACCAAAATATTACTTCACTCTGCTTATTATTTTCTGCTTTACATATATGTTGTGAATGTCTAAGAATCCACCAAACACATCACTAAGAGGCTCATTAAAAGGGAACCAATTACACGAATTGACTGCGAAATCTTAAGATGGTCTTAGATTTCCAGAACCTTAACTCACATACCGGAATGAGGACGTTCCTCAGCCCTTGCCGGAGGGGTCAACAACTAAGGCAACGCTTGGCGTTCAAAAGTTGAAGGATCACCACCGGCAAGTAGGATATAATGATGTTGGCTCAAACTATGCTTCGCTTGCATCATGTCTATATGGTCTTGGACCAGCATGTGGGGTAAAATGCAACGAAGGCATGTTTGGAGCTAAGATGACGGAAAGGATGTCGGTACAAAGAACATGGAGTGATGATGCAATCCCTAGTGGAGAAGCTCAAAAGACCTCCACGTCAGTCTTAGAGACGTACATTGACATGATCCTTCAGTCTCTTCCTTCCTCCTACGAACCATTAATTATCAACATGAACGAGCTTAGAAAAGATCTTCATAGGTTGATAATTATGTTGGCCTAGTACGAGGCAACGATTGCAAAATCTGCGCCGTCGGTACTAGTAGGAGAGGCTTCAACCTCCATAGCGAAAGGCAAGGGTGCCAGACGCCAAAAGAGGAAGAAGGGTAAGGTGACATCAACTATTAAGCACTTCAAGTGCTGTTCCTTTACAACACAAGGTGGAGGTAAAGGAACGAGCAAAAGGTTCAGCAGTCAAGTTCATAGATTCTAAGAACGTAAGCATTCACTGTCGTAAAGAGGGCCATTGGAAAAGGGAGTATCCTAAACCTCTCTCCAATGTAGGTAAAATTTGATATTGAGTATTGACATGATCACTTTTTACTCCATTTGGTATTTGATACCATTCCTATCACTAATCTGCGGGTGGTTTGCAGAAAGTGAATGAGGACTTAAAAGCCATGAACAGTTCTAGGATTCAACAATGGCAAGATCCATTGATGAAAAGGACTAGAGACTTGTTAGGCCCATAATCGTGATCATGTTAGGGTAATATAGGAATTACGTAACCTAGCATGATCAAAAGTATGTCTCTTTGTTGGACAAAGGTTTTATTACATACATATTTGATCAAACAAAAATTATTGAATATTGATTCATGTTTGCTAGTGTTTGTACGTAAATTCCTAAAATACCATCCCATAAAAGGTTTATGGATACTCAAAATTCAAATTATTTAAATGGATTAATCAAGACCAACTTATAGATTTGGCATCTACAACAGCTAGGACGTTTCTTCTTATTAAAAGATAAGTAAATTGGAAAGTTCGATGAATCTAGAAATAGATGATTCGAATCGACTAAATTTACAAGTCTTTTATGAAGAAGAAAGTTCGAAAGCTCTTTGTTGGACAAAGTAGGCTTGCCAAATAGTCTATTGGAAGGGAGCCAATAAGACAACTGTAGGTTACTAATACACAAGACCATAAGAGGGTTCAAAAGTCTAAAGGTCCCATAGGAGGTTTGGGAATTAGACTTAAGGAGGTGAACCATAAATGGTTGCAAAATTAAACCTGTTTCGATAGGATCGAAAAGGCCGTGTATTTAGTGGGAGCTCTTGAGCATCCAAGTTGAGAATGGAATTCTCAATGAAACATTTCCTGTAAAGGCCAAGTATGACGGTCTCTGATAAAGGGAACGATCGAATCTCGTTGGACGAAGATCGATCGAAGTTTCGTCCAATTACCTTAGCCCGTGTAGACGTAGACTCAAAATTGCCAACGTAAGGAACGTGGCACTTTGCCAAGAGTCACGCACAAGGAGCCATGGTTTGGCAAGCCTATGTCCCGACAAAGTCCTTGAGCATGTAGAAGGATCCTACATACGTCAAGGGACTAGTGGGAGACAAATTAGACTCAATGTCTAATTTGTACAAATTTACGACAGAATAATACTAACGTTGCTTAGAATCGCATTTCTTAAATTGATCATATTCCAAGTCCCCTTAAGAACGAACCCGAATGTCGTAAGAGGTACGAGTGATCGGGATATGTTCGGTCAAATTTGGATAGTAATCCAAATGACCTGCGGAACGTGATGTTGGACATCGTAGTAGGATTTATGGAGAGGAGCCATAGAATCCACTAGGAAATTCAAACAAGGTTTGAAACACCGCATAACTGGAATATTCGTTTTGACGAGCTCATACGGAGCATGACTCGGTCTTAAACAACGTAGGTGATCAATGGGAGTAGAAATGGCGTTCCAAGTGTTTAAGTGTGTAATTTCTTGATTCATGGATGAATCCAAGGCATTAGGAATCACTAAAACACAAACCGTAACTCACGAAAATTCTCCATGACATTTTAGGGCTCCCACATACATATCATGAATTGAGTTTTTTCAAAGACTCAGTCATGGTGGACTGATGAGAAAAACTCATATATGTAGAGGGACAAGTTGTTCAAGACTCAGTCATAGTAAGACTGATGAGAAAACATGGATACTATGCATTAAGCATCAAGCCATTCAAGACTTAGTCACGGTGGACTAATGAGAAGGCTTGGATGTTGAGTATCCCCTACGTCTTAACCCTAGGCAAACATATGATATGTTTACTCGGTGCATAGGAACCGATGTTGAGAGTGCTTCTAGCATGGCTCAACATAAATAAGTAATGCACTGAGGGGTTGAAGACAGCAATCAAGAACGATCCTTAGTACCTGAATAAGGACTAAAGATGTGTTCATGATGCACCGTCTGTTGAGAGTTGCTTTGGAAGGCTAAAGCGATACTAGCTTCCAGAGCATAAGTGAAAACCAGTTAGTCTCAAAGGTATGCACAGTCAGGCCCAATGACGAGTGCATCGGATAGTGGTCACTGATGAAGACCGCGTCCATAGGATGGACGTGGCGCCTAGCACGACCAAGCCATGTTTGCCTATATGGCAGGCAACTTGGCTATGGGAGTATTGGCACGAGATCTCATCACAAAATCCACGAAAATATTCTTAGACAACCACCATCTCTAAGAGGCAATGGTGGATAGAGGTAACATGGTTAGACCGTATTGCTTCGCAAGGAAATATAAGCGGACCCACAATACCTTAGTCGGTATCGTAGATTACTCATACTCAGAGGATTCTGAACAAAGTGGGTAATTGACTTATTGGTCAAGTGGGAGATTGTTAGAATAGGTGACCAGAAAGTCAATGGTATTGGCTGTTCTGAGAAACCATTCGTCAATCTGTGAACAAGTAATATTATGTTAATGAATGCAGTAAGGATTCATAGGCATGAGTTTGTTGTACTTACTGCTTGCATCGTTACGATGTCGCAACAAACGTCCACAGACTGAAATAACATTTCGGGAAATTGGAACTACGCTTGGAGGTAGGTTCATGAAATCAGTTTCGCCGAATCAGTCTGAAATACTCCAAGTCAAAGGAATCTCGAGACAGGGCATCGAGAATCCATTTGAGACTTGCACTGAGCATCTGCTGTCGTATTTCATCGACGGGTGACGAGGATCGTCTAAGCAATGTTAGTGGGTCGGCCTGCTGGGGAGCGGCCGACTGAGGTGACTCGCGGGAATCGTCATATAGAAGCTACTTGGGCTTGGTCGGTATGACTCGTATTCCCGGTTCCGATAGTACGGGATTAGTCCTCGGACTTGAGGATCACGGCAGTCCCCTACATACTAAGGCTGTATCTTGGATCTGGTGAAATTTGACCGATTATATCACATGGTCATCATAAGCCTCGTCCAGTGCAGTCGGAGTATGTAAGAACGGTGAATTCCAAGATAGGATCTGTCCCCTGTCAAAGGATATGACAGCAAGATCTCCTATGCGCTCGGAGATGGTTTAGACTCACAAAGTCTATGGCCATAGCACTTGATGTAGTGGGAAAGGATTTCCTACGTCGAGTTAAACCTATCTCGAGCATTATGCATAGTTGCCTAGTCAACGATGGGAACCGACCCCTAGACTAAAGGCCGGGAGACAGGCGACAGTAGGACCGTACCCGTACGTATCGAGCGTCGGTAGGACCGCACCTGCGTATAACTCGGAGCCTAAATGTTCACACCATAAATTCACCTAGTCTCTAGTGCCATGGACCGTTGCTAGATGGCCACCCATGGTAACGGACTACTTTAGTTATGAAATAACGAAAAGTAGGTCCAAGTCTTGCTGAAAGGTGAACCTAAAGAGTCACACCCGCTACACCAAATGAAAGGGAATTAATTTGGAATTAATTCCGGGAGAAGGTTTAATTTAATGGAATTAAATTATACTTCTTGGAGATACAAGCCTCGATGTATTATTTGGAATAATCGGGGCATGAGTTCATAAATTAGATTTATGAATTTTACAAAGCATGGGCTTTCCTTTTAATTAGATTAAAAAGGGTGAATTAATTAATTAATGGGCTTGGTATTAAATAGGATTTAATATAAAGTCCATGGACTATTTAATTTGGAATTAAATAAAGTCCATTCCATTAATTAATTAATGGGCTTAGTATATTAAATAGGATTTAATATAAAGTCCATGGGACTATTTAATTTAGAATTAAATAATCCCATTCTATGGAATTAATTAATGGGCTTGGTATTAAATAGGATTTAATATAAAGTCCATGGACTATTTAATTTGGAATTAAATAAAGTCCATTCCATTAATTAATTAATGGGCTTAGTATATTAAATAGGATTTTAATATAAAGTCCATGGGAATATTTAATTTAGAATTAAATAGGCCCATTCCATAAAGCCCATCAAAATGGATGGACAAGATTTGATCTAGAGAATGATGAGATGAAGGGCCATGATTAATTTGACTTAATCAAAGCCTAATTTGACTAGGATTTGACTAGGTCAAAATCCTAGTCAAAGTGTGTCTCTTTGGAAGAGTTTGAGAAGGAATAGGAATTCCATCTTCTATAAATACTTAAAAAAAACACACACTTACACCTACTATTCTCTACAACTCTCATCTCTCATCTCTCTCAAGATTTTCGTCCATCCTCTTATTTTCTCTCCAAGAATTATACTTTGTTCTTCTTGATTTATTCAAGTTAAGAACATAAGAGACATTGATTGCGTTAATTCATAGCGTGTATCGATGTCTCTTCTCGCCAAATAATTTCTTGTTAGCACAAGGGTTGTTTGCTTTCCGGTGGAGCGAGTGAGATGATTTAGAGGGTCTCTTCTTGAGATCTTGGTGCAAAACGGGGAACAATGCATGTAGCCGAACGAAGACAAAACTACAACCGGGTAGGTTCTTAATTTCGTTTTTTCAGTTTCAATTCTATGGCCTCCATGTTGTGCTTTATTGAACATGAGATACACCGAACGCCCGGGAGAATCAAGGGCACACCCCTTGATTCGTTTATGTATATTATGCATGATTTAAATTCCATTTAATTATGCTTTGTAATTTTTTATTATGCACTGTTTCGCGCTTCCGCTATTTCCGTTAATCTCCCGGGACGATCCACCGATTTCTTTCATACACAAGGTCTAGGGCTCTTGTCATCATCCCATGTTGATTCCATCGACACACATAACACAATTATTCCAAATAATCATGCTAAACCGTGGATATTAAAAATATCCAAGTAATGTCAAACATCACAAGGTACAAATATATAAATAATATGCAAAGTTCAAATTTAAAATTCAATAGACATTTCATACAATGCATCCAATGCATGTATTAAACCCAAATTAATTAAACATATTTGATCTAAGGAAAAATCCAATAATTCCAAAATCAAATATGCAAAATTAATTCATTTTTCAGAATAATGTGCAGAAATCCTCGAAAATCCAATTTTTCAGAAAACGTCGAAAAACAGCACAAAATGGCCCAACTGTTGTGCCAGCCGCCCGCCCGCCCGCACAGGGCCGTTTTGAAAAGCGCGCGCCCTGTGCCGCGCTGGCCTCGACCAGCAGCCGCGTGCCTACGCACAGCCCGCGCACGCGCACACATGTCGGAGCAGACTGGCCAGGCTACGTGCAGGCGTGAGCCCGCACGCGCCCTCTAGCCAGTGACTGGCCGGCAAGGGCAGCAGCCAACTGTTGTTGCTGCTGTCTGTTTTTTCATATTTTTTGAATTTTCGTTTTAGCACAAATTATACAAAATAAACTAAAAATGAACATGCAATTTTAAGATCCAATCTCACAAAAATCACATTCTTAATGTCCATGAAATTTAAACAAATTAACAATCATAATTATTCACATATTCATACGGTCATACATACTTATAAAACCATAAAAGACAGTAGATCATGCCAAGCACATAGATTTATGCCCCTTACATCGAACCGGGCTCTGATACCACTTGAAGGGACAAGTGGATTCGCCCAGGAGTGCGAGCGGAAGCGAGAATGAGAAAAATACGTAAATTTAAACCACAAAAATAAACATAATAAACATAAAATCGCAAGGGCTATACCCTTAGGTGCTCAACCAGTCGTCCGATGTAGGATGTATCAACATAAAACGGATATTGAAACATAGGGCATAAAATGGAAGAAACTACGAAATCGTATAAACTGTTACCTTTGTTGTTTTTCACGTGTGCCGCTACTTGCGTTGTTCCTCTCCGGAATGTCCACAAAGTTCAAAGGTATGAACTCTCCAAAGGTGATCCACGCCACATCGGAAGAAACCCTCGTTCCTTGCGAGAAGAAAACGGGTTTAGAAGGACTAGGTTTAAGAAGATGAACACTATTAATTAATGTTATTCTTAAACTCACTTTGTGCTTTCAAACGATCCTAGATCAAATTAAGAACACGAGTGTAAGGAGAGGGAGAGAGGCCGAGAATGGAGAGGGGGAGAGTGTGTGATTTTTCTTCTTCTTTTTCTAGAAAAGATGAATAATGAATCTTGTTATTTAGGTGTTAGTATATACTCATATGTGTACATAATTAATGTGATTATTGGAATGTGTCTAGGTTCATCCAAGGATGTCTAGATACATCCCAATCAATCCCCATCAATTCTTCAATCAAGCCTGCCATCTTTTAAGCTATGATCAAATCATACCAAAAGGGAAAGGCTTGATTGGAGTTGATTTGTCTCTTACTAAAAGAGACAGGTCAACTTAAACCTAGCATCCAACATGGCCAATTTTTGCTCCCTCCAAGATAGCAATTTTCGGCCATGCCTATTTAGCGAAGAAGTCCAACTTCTTCCTATTCCAAAAATGAAATTAACACATCTCTCGGGTCAAAATTTAACAGACCGGGTTCCACTGTAATCCAATTATAACGAACCCAAAATTAAATCCAATTTAATTTAGTGTCCACTTAAATAATTCCTGTTTATCTTCTAATCCAATTAAAAGATCTAACATCTCAACTTTCCATATGAATCGATAAATCCGAAATTCGAAATTGACTCCAAGTCAATTTCTCAACCTTCTCCGATGGAATTAGGCGCCGGTTCCCATCCGTAATTAGGCATCTATGCTTAATACTGGAGACTACGCATGCCTCATTTCGTCCACACAAGAAACCATTTCCTGTTCGACCAACAACTGTGGCCACAAGTTTAAACATCATGAACATATCTTCGAAAGCATAAGAGATACCTCTATCACATACTGACAGGGGACGGATCCTCTTCTTGGAACCCACCGTCCTCGCTACACATTCGGACTGCACTAGACAAAGCTTATAATGATCATCTTACAGAATGATCACCTCTCGCCAGATCCAAGATACAGTCGTCCTGTGCACGTGACTGCCATGGTTCCTCAAGTCTGAGGACTACTCCCGTACTATCAGAATTGGGGAAATCAAATCATACCGACCAAGCCACCAAGGCTTCCATATGATGATCCCGGTGAGCTAGTCCAGTCGGGTCGACCCCAGTCAACCAAACCATCAAGATCGTGTAGGCATCCACGCCCTGTTGCCGATGAAACACGACACTCATCCAATGAGCACGACTCTTGATGCCCTGTCTCGAGGTCCTCGACTTGGAACATTTCAGACCCAACTCTTAATCAGTTGATTTCATAACCACCATCTAATGTGTGGCCCAGCTGCATGAGTTGTTAATCGTGGTCCATGGGCTTTGTTGCGATATATGTAAAACACCATTTTAGCATATGGAAAATGAGCACCACAAAGAGAATACCAAAGTAACGAATACTCATTTTATTCGTTACATAATATTAAATTACATCAAGTTGTCGAATAGGTCACAAAATGCCAAAACCAATTGGCTTTTTGGTCACCTATTCTAACATGAAGCATAGATGCCTAAGTCAAGGATCAGAATCGACATCCTGATTCCATGCCCTAGACTAAGGCCAGGAGACTGGCGACAATTGAATTATGATAAAACCCGGTCCGTTAAAATTATACCCGAGAGGAGAAATAATTCCTAATTTGGAATAGGAAGAAGTTGGACTTCTTCCCTTAATTAAATATGGCCGACATGCTCCGTTGGAGGAAGCAAAATCAGCCATGTTTCATGCTAGTTGGTATGTTGACTTATCTCTTTTGGAAAGAGACAAATCAACTCCAATCAAGCTCTTCCCTTTTGGTATGATTTGATCATACCATAAATTTTGGTAGGCTTGATTGAAGAATTGATGGTGATTGATTGGAATGAATCTAGACATCCTTGGATGAACCTAGACACATTCCAATAATCACATTAATTATGTATATATATTAGAATATACAACACCTAGCATAAGTGATTCATTATTCATCTTTTTCTAGGAAAAAGAGAAGACAAAAATCCTCTCCTCTCTCTCAAAATTTCGTGCTCCCTCCCTCTCTTACACTTGTGTTCTTCACTTGATTTTGAATCAAGAAGAATAACAAAGTAAGTTTAAGAGAACACTAATTCATAGTGTTCTTCTCTTAAACCGATTCCTTCCTAAACCCGTTCTTTTCTAGCAAGAAGAACGTGTGTTTCTTCCGGTGTGGTGTGGATCACCTTTGGAGAATCCATACGTTTGGATTTCGTGAGCATTCCGGAGAAGGAACAACGCTAGTAGCCGGGAGCATACGCTAAACAATCAAAGGTAACGGTTTATTACACTTTGATTGATTTCATTTGTATATCTATGCCCTATGTGTTTAAATATATATTTTAATATTTACACATCCTACATCGAACGCCCGGTTGAGCACCCAAGGGTACACCCCTTGGAATTCGCGTATTTTGAATTTGATTTAAATTTACGCAATTTCTCGCCTTCCTCGCTTCCGCTAGCGCTCCCGGGCGGATCCGCTTTTCCTTCGAGTGGTATCAGAGCCCGGTTCGATGTAAGGGGCATAGATCTATGTGTTTGGCATGATCTACTTGCTTTTAAATGGCTTTATTGGCATGTTAGATTACATAAATATATGAATAATATGATGATTCAATTGTTTGGATTTAATGTACTTTTGGCATGCTTAATTTTGTTAGATTGGATCTAAAATTGCATGCTTATTTTCCGAATAATATTAATGTTATTATGCTGAAACAGTTTCGAAAAACACAAAAAAAAAAAAAAAAAAATTCGTCGGGCCGGCAGTGGCCGCGCGCAGGCGGGCGCCGTTAGAATAGGTGACCAGAAAGCCAATAGGTTTGGCGATTTGTAACCTGTCTGACAACTTGATGTAAATGTAATATTATTATGTGAAGAATAAGATGAGTATTCATCACCAGTGGTACCTTCTTTGTTGCGCTTATCTTACATTTGTTAAAATGGTGTTTAACTTATATCGCAACAAAGCCCACAGACCATGGATAACAACACATGCAGTTGGGCCACGCATTGGATGGTGGTCATGAAACCAACTGATTAAGAGTTGAGTCTGAAACGTTCCAAGTCGAGGACCTCGAGACAGGGCATCGAGAGTCCTATTGAGACTTGCATCAAGAGTCGTGTTCATTGGATGAGTGCCGTGTTTCATCGCCTACGGGCGTGGGACGCCTACACGGTTTTGATGGGTTGGTCGACTGGGGTCGAGCCGACTGGACTGACTCGCGGGGATCATCATATGGAAGCCTTGGAGGCTTGGTCGGTATGATTGGATTCCCCAGTTCCGATAGTACGGGAGTAATCCTCAGACTTGAGGAATCATGGCAGTCACGTGCACAGGACGGCTGTATCTTGGATCTGGCGAGAGGTGATCATTCTGTAAGATGATCATTATAAGCCTTGTCCAGTGCAGTCAGAATGTGTAGCGAGGACGGTAGATTCCAAGAAGAGGATCCATCCCCTGTCAGTATGTGACAGAGGTATCTCCTATGCACTCGGAGACACGTTCATGCTGTTTGAAGCTGTGGCCACAGTGGTTGGTCGAACAGGGAATGGTTTCCTGTGTCGACGCAATGAAGCATACGTGGTCTCGAGTATTAAGCATAGATGCCTAGTCAAGGATGGGAACCGACGCCCAATTCCATACCCTAGACTAAGGCCGGGAGACGGTAGACGGAAGGATCGTACCCGTACGGAATCGGCGCCTAAATGTTCACGCCAATTCACATAGTCTCTAGTGCCATGGACCATTGCTAGACGACCACCCATGGTAACGGGCCCTTGTGGGACACGGGCCCAAGTCTAGCTGAGGGTGAACCTAAAGGGTCACACACAAATCACCGAGGAGGTTGAGAGATCGACTTGGAGTCAATCTCGAAGGATAAAATAAGTAATTGGATTACTTAAGGGAAAGTCCATTGGATGGACGGGCCGATATTGTATCGGGCTTTCATTTAATCGGTAAATTGGATTTTCGATTAAATATGAAAAGTTGAGATGTTGAGACGTTGGATCTTTTAATTGGATTAAAAGATCAACGGGAATAATTTAAGCGGACATTAAATTGGATTTAATATTGGGTTCGTCGCAATTGGATTACGATAAAACCCGGTCCGTTAAATTATACCCGAGAGGAGAAATAATTCCTAATTTGGAATGGGAAGAAGTTGGACTTCTTTCCTTAATCAAACATGGCCGACACGCTCCCTTGGAGGAAGCAAAATCAGCCATGTTTCATGGTAGGTGGTATGTTGACTTATCTCTTTTGGAAAGAGACAAATCAACTCCAATCAAGCTCTTCCCTTTTGGTATGATTTGATCATACCATAAATTTTGGTAGGCTTGATTGAAGAATTGATGGTGATTGATTGGAATGAATCTAGACATCCTTGGATGAACCTAGACACATTCCAATAATCACATTAATTATGTATATATATTAGAATATACAACACCAAGCATAAGTGATTCATTATTCATCTTTTTCTAGGAAAAAGAGAAGACAAAAATCCTCTCCTCTCTCTCAAAATTTCGTGCTCCCTCCCTCTCTTACACTTGTGTTCTTCACTTGATTTTGAATCAAGAAGAAGAACAAAGTAAGTGTAAGAGAACACTAATTCATAGTGTTCTTCTCGCAAACCGATTCCTTCCTAAACCCGTTCTTTTCTAGCAAGAAGAACGTGTGTTTCTTCCGGTGTGGTGTGGATCACCTTTGGAGAATCCATACGTTTGGATTTAGTGAGCATTCCGGAGAAGGAACAATGCTAGTAGCCGGGAGCATACGCTAAACAATCAAAGGTAACGGTTTATTACGCTTTGATTGATTTCATTTGTATATCTATGCCCTATGTGTTTAAATATATGTTTTAATATTTACACATCCTACATCGAACGCCCGGTTGAGCACCCAAGGGTACACCCCTTGGGATCCGCATATTTTGAATTTGATTTAAATTTACGCACAATTTCTCGCTTTTCTCGCTTCCGCTCGCGCTCCCGGGCGGATCCGTTTGTCCTTCACGCGGATGCTGCGCACAGGCGCGCGCGCGCTGTGCGCAGTCGGCCGCTGCTGGCCGAGGGCCAGCGTGTGGCACAGCGCGTGCGCGCGCTGCCCTGTGCGCGCGGCCGGCCCGCCAGCACAACGGCTGGGCCGTTTTGTGCCGTTTTTCGACTTTTTTCGGAAAATTTAATTTTCTGTATTTTCTGCACAATATTCTGAAAATATATTAATTTTGCATTTTTGATTTTGGAATAATTGGATTATTCCTTGGATTAATTTTGCTTAATTAATTTGGGATTAATACATGCATTGGATGCATTGTGTAAAATGTCCATTAAATTTAAAATTTGAATTTTGCATATTATTTATATGTTTATGCTTTTATGATGTTGGACATCACTTGGATATTTGGAATATCCATTGGTTTTATTGCATGATTATTTGGAATAATTATGTTATATGTGAGTTGATGGAATCAACATGGGATGATCACAAAGCCCTAGACCTTGTGTATGGATGAATGAATGTTTATTTATTTTCTGTTGGGTGGGGCCTGCATGCCTCTTGTTTTTGGGACTATCATCTCCCGTATTTTCAGCCTCATGATGTTAAGGCTTGTTTTCTTTATTACCGATGTATTACTTTCAGTTGTAATGAGAGTAGATAGGATTGGTGAGGTTTCAATTTTAACAAGCAATTGGAGTCGGAGACCCCAAGGAGGAGCATCAAGGCATGAAACAAGAAGCACTTCAAGGCCCATTGGAATGACAATGGGTTTATTATTATTGTAATAATTTAGGACCACCCTAGACAGACCATAGACTCACTGCGGGCTCAGTGGGTCGCATAGGTTGGGCTTGTGATCATCCTAACAGGGGTATGCTATGTTTTATGCATGCGGCGTTTTTTTTTATCGCTTTAAATATTGGATATTTATGCATGCTAAAACACAATAATGTGATGAGGTCTCGGTCATACACAAACTCTCATTTGGTTGGACCAAATTAAATATTAGGCCCAGAACGGACTTGGATAAAAAATGGTATTTTGGTCTGTCCGAGCCTTCCAACCACAGCAATGTGGTGAGGAAGCTACCAATACCCAAGTGTGGTCTCACGAGTCGTGGCACACTTGGACTAGGGGAAAGCTGCACTATTGTTGTGAACAAAAAGACTGCGCTCGCTGTTTCCCTGTCTCACGAGTCGTGGGGGGCGACAGTTTGAGGCATGATTTGGTTGATGGGCCGGGCCCAACACTGAGTAACATGGTTCGCTTGGAGTCCTCGGGACCATGTGAATAGGTGAGGCAAAATATCTTGGGAATCTCATTGGATGAGAATGATATTGGATATCTCCCACAAGGTCTTCTTCATGTGAATCGTAAAAGCGGGGCATGGAGATTACGCTTGTGGATCCCAAGCCCACTAGGAAATGGTTTCCCGAAACTCCGCTTGAGAGTGGCGGACTTTCGTATAAATAGTGGGAGGGTTAAAGACTAAAAGACCAAGTCTTCAACTTGAACAATAATATTACCATCATCTGCTAATTTCTGCTTTACATTTTCATTAATGTAGATATGTCTAAGAACCCGTTAACCATGATTCTTGAGACTAACAAATTCAACGGAACGAACTACTCGGACTGGCTGAGAAACCTGAGGATTGTCCTCGGTTTCGAGAACCAAGGCTACGTCTTGGACGAGCCACCACCGAGCGACTTACCGGAGGGGTCCACGCCTGAAGAACGTTTGACGTTCGAGAAATGGCATGAGGACAACCGGAAAGTACGCAGTATCATACTTGAGAAGTCTATTCATGAGTTGATTAACATGCTGGTCCAATACGAGGCAACGACCCACAAGTCGGTGCCGGCGGTATTGATAGGAGAGGCTTCGACCTCCAAGGCGAATGGCAAGAGGGTCGGACGCTGGAAGAGGAAGAAGGGAAAAGGGAAGACGGTTGTAGCCCCTGCTCACGCTCCGGGCGTCCCTGTTGCTCCGGTTGGACCGAGCAAAGGGAAAGGGAAGGCCCGTGGTTCTCAGCGGTCCAAGGCAAATGATGTCTGTATACATTGCCAACGGAAAGGGCATTGGAAGAGGGAGTGCCCACAACTCCTCTCCAACCCAGGTGTGTTTGTGGTTGAAGTTAATATGATTACTAATTCTGCTTCATGGGTATTGGATACCGGGTGTGGTGCTCACATCTGCAATGATCTGCAGGCACTGCAAAGAAGTAGAAGGCTAACCAAGGATGAGATGATCCTGAGGCTAGGCGATGGCAAGGCCGTTGCTGCGAAGGCCGTAGGATCACTAGAGTTAGCCATTAGTAGTCATGTTAGGTTTGTACTGAACGACTGTTTCTATGTACCTAGCATGATTAAAAAACATTGTTTCCATCCCGGTCCTTGATAAGGAGGGATATGAATTTACCATCAATAAAACGGTTTTTTACATTATCAAAGATGGTATTTCTCATTTGCTTGGTACATTGGTCAACGGTCTGTACATGCTTCAACAGTCTAATTGGATTATGACTGCAGAACACAAACGAAAACGTGATGATCATAATAACGCACAGATATGGCATGCGAGGTTAGGTCATATCTCTAAAGATAGGATAAGAAGGTTGGTGGACTCAAAGAGTCTAGAAATAGACGATTTGGACAACCTACCGACCTGCGAATCCTGTCTAAAGGGAAAGATGACCAAGAAACCCTTTGTTGGACAAAGTACGCTAGCCAGTGGTCTGTTGGATTTGATCCATACAGATGTCTGTGGTCCACTAAATACTCAGGCTAGAGGTGGGTACTCGTACTTCATAACCTTTACCGATGATCACTCACGGTATGGTTATGTTTACCTGATGAGGTACAAGTCTGAAGCCTTTGGAAGGTTTAAAAGAATACAGACTTGAAGTAGAGAACCAAACCGGTCGAAAGATCAAAGCCCTTTGGTCGGACCGAGGTAGAGAGTATTTGAGTGGTGAGTTTACTGATTATCTAAAAGAGAATGGGATTCTCTCTCAGTGGACCCCTCTTGGAACACCGCAGCTTAATGGTGTGTCTGAAAGGAGGAATCGGACCTTGTTGGACATGGTCCGATCCATGATGAGTTTTACCGAACTACCCCTTTCCTTCTGGGGATACGCTCTTGAGACGGTGGCCAAAGTTTTGAACTTGGCGCCATCTAAAAGGGTATCCCAGACGCCATATGAGATATGGCATGGCAAGCCTGCCTCCTACAAATACTTGAAAGTGTGGGGTTGCCCCGCATATGTCAAGAGATTAGTGGGAGATAAACTGGACTCGAGGTCTAGTTTGTGCAGGTTCATCGGCTCTCCGAAAGAAACTGCGGGATATTATTTCTATGATCCCTCCGAGCAAAAGGCTTTTGTCTCGCGAAACGCAGTGTTCTTGGAAAAAAGGTTTTCCATCGGATAGTCGACGCGATGAGGTACTCCTTGAGAAATCAAGTGAGGAACCCCAAGAGGCGGCAGTGACATTGTTCACTGATATTGTTCCAGTCCTCCGTAGGTCGGCCAGAGTATCCCATGCACCTGATAGGTATGGATTTCTGGGTCTGACCAATCAGTTGGATAATGATCCAAAGACGTACGGAGAAGCGATGTCGGACATCGATTCGGACAAGTGGCTTGAGGCCATGAAATCCGAGATGGACTCGATGGGTACAAACAAGGTTTGGACCCTAGCAGATCCACCAAAAGAGGTTAAACCCGAAGCTGGAACATACGTTTTGATGAATTCATACGGGGATATGATTTCATCAAGAACGAGTCCGATCCTTGTGTATACAAGAAGATCAGTGGGAGCTCAGTTGCGTTTCTGGTGCTTTACGTGGATGACATCTTGCTCATTGGGAATGATGCTAAGATGTTGGGTACCACTAAAGCTTGGCTATCAATGCAATTCTCCATGAAGGATATGGGCGAGGCATCCTACATCCTTGGCATCAAGATCTACAGGGATAGATCTAGAAGGATGTTAGGAATGGCCTAGTCCTCGTACATTGAGAAAGTCTTGAAGAGATTCAAGATGGAGAACTTAAAACGAGGATTCCTTCCTATGAGGCATGGAATTAAGATATCCAAGAAGCAGTCTCCTAAGACTGATGAGGAACTTAAAAGGATGTTGGACATCCCCTATGCTTCAGTCGTAGGCAGCATACAGTATGCTGTTCAGTGCACTAGACCTGATGTGGCTTTCGCTTTGAGCGCAACTAGCCGATATCACTGGAGTGCAGTCAAGACTATCCAAAAGTACCTGAAAAGGACTAAGGACATGTTCTTGATCTACGACGATGGAGAGTTGATACTGGAAGGCTATAGCGACGCTAGCTTCCAGTCGGATGACGATGATGCCAAGTCTCAGTCTGGTTTTGTATTTAGACTAAATGGTGGCGTGGTTACTTGGAAGGGTTCCAAGCAGGCTACCACGGCGGACTCCACCATAGAGTTTTGAATACATAGCGGCTTTGGAAGCTGCTAAGGAGTGGTTTGGTTGATGAGCTACATCCAAGGGTTGGATGTAGTACCTAGCATTGCTAAGCCTGTAATTATCTTTTATGATAACAACGGGACAATAGCGCTAGCAAAGGAACCGAGATCTCATCACGATCCAAGCATATTCTTAGACGCTACCATCTACGTAGAGAGATGGATAGCAGGAGTGACGTTCGGTTGGACCGAGTCAGCTCCGCAGAAAACATAGCAGGTCCACTTGCTAAGCCCATGTCGCAAGTTGCCCATACTCACCATCTGAATAAGAGGTTCTAGATCAATGGGTGATTGGCTTTAGGTCAAGTGGGAGATTGTTGGAATAGGTGACCAGAAAGCCAATAGGTTTGGCAATTTGTAACCTATCCGACAACTTGATGTGAATGTAATATTATTATGTGATGAATAAGATGAGTATTCGTCACCAATGGTACCTTCTTTGTTGCGCTCATCTTACATTTGTTAAAATGGTGTTTAACTTATATCGCAACAAAGCCTACAGACCATGGATAATAACTCGTGCAGTTGGGCCACGCATTGGATGGTGGTCATGAAACCAACTGATTAAGAGTTGGGTCTGAAACGTTCCAAGTCGAGGACCTCGAGACAGGGCATCGAGAGTCCTATTGAGACTTGCGTCAAGAGTTGTGTTCATTAGATGAGTGCCGTGTTTCATCGGTGACAGGCGTGGGACGCCTACACGATCTTGATGGGTTGGTCGACTAGGATCGAGCCGACTGGACTGACTCGCGGGGATCATCATATGGAAAGCCTTGGAGCTTGGTCGGTATGATTGGATTCCCCAGTTCCGATAGTACGGGAGTAATCCTCAGACTTGAGGAATCATGGCAGTCACGTGCACAGGACGGCTGTATCTTGGATCTGGCGAGAGGTGATCATTCTGTAAGATGATCATTATAAGCCTTGTCCAGTGCAGTCAGAATGTGTAGCGAGGACGGTAGATTCCAAGAAGAGGATCCGTCCCCTGTCAGTATGTGACAGAGGTATCTCCTATGCACTCGGAGACACGTTCATGCTGTTTGAAGCTGTGGCCACAGTGGTTGGTCGAACAGGGAATGGTTTCCTGTGTCGACGCAATGAAGCATACGTGGTCTCGAGTATTAAGCATAGATGCCTAGTCAAGGATGGGAACCGACGCCCAATTCCATACCCTAGACTAAGGCCGGGAGACGGTAGACGGAAGGATCGTACCCGTACGGAATCGGCGCCTAAATGTTCACGCCAATTCACATAGTCTCTAGTGCCATGGACCATTGCTAGACGACCACCCATGGTAACGGGCCCTTGTGGGACACGGGCCCAAGTCTAGTTGAGGGTGAACCTAAAGGGTCACACACAAATCACTGAGGAGGTTGAGAGATCGACTTGGAGTCAATCTCGAAGGATAAAATAAGTAATTGGATTACTTAAGGGAAAGTCCATTGGATGGACGGACCAATATTGTATCGGGCTTTCATTTAATCGGTAAATTGGATTTTCGATTAAATATGAAAAGTTGAGATGTTGAGACGTTGGATCTTTTAATTGGATTAAAAGATCAACGAGAATAATATAAGTCGACATTAAATTGGATTTAATATTGGGTTCGTCGTAATTGGATTACGATAAAACCCGGTCCGTTAAAATTATACCCGAGAGGAGAAATAATTCCTAATTTAGAATAGGAAGAAGTTGGACTTCTTCCCTTAATTAAATATGGCCGACATGCTCCGTTGAAGGAAGCAAAATCAGCCATGTTTCATGCTAGGTGGTATGTTGACTTGTCTCTTTTGGAAAGAGACAAATCAACTCCAATCAAGCTCTTCCCTTTTGGTATGATTTGATCATACCATAAATTTTGGTAGGCTTGATTGAAGAATTGATGGTGATTGATTGGAATGAATCTAGACATCCTTGGATGAACCTAGACACATTCCAATAATCACATTAATTATGTATATATATTAGAATATACAACACCTAGCATAAGTGATTCATTATTCATCTTTTTCTAGGAAAAAGAGAAGACAAAAATCCTCTCCTCTCTCTCAAAATTTCGTGCTCCCTCCCTCTCTTACACTTGTGTTCTTCACTTGATTTTGAATCAAGAAGAAGAACAAAGTAAGTTTAAGAGAACATTAATTCATAGTGTTCTTCTCTTAAACCGATTCCTTCCTAAACCCGTTCTTTTCTAGCAAGAAGAACGTGTGTTTCTTCCGGTGTAGTGTGGATCACCTTTGGAGAATCCATACGTTTGGATTTCATGAGCATTCCGGAGAAGGAACAACGCTAGTAGCCGGGAGCATACGCTAAACAATCCAAGGTAACGGTTTATTATGAAAGATTATGTGGATCGTCCCGGGAAAAGCGCGAATGCGGAAGCGCGGTATAATTAAAAATTAAAAACGGAATTTAAACATGCTTTTAAAATTAAAAACACGTTTCAAAGGGTGTGCCTTTGAAATTTTCCCGGGCATTCGGTGTATCTCATGAACGTATATAACATAAAATAAATCATGGAGGCCATAGGGTTGAAAATTAAAGAGGGACGAAAATTTAAAACGAGACCTACCCGTTGTCGTTTTCGTCTTCAACGGCTACACGCGTTGTTCCCCGTTTTGCACCAAGATCCCGTCCTTGAGACCCTCTAATTCGTGACACACGATCCACCCACGTATCTTGCACGTCGTGCTAGCAACGAACAAGTGTATAATTTTGGAGTGGATAAATCAATAACACATTATCAATTAATGGTATTGATTCATCAAGATTCTAATGTTCCAAGAACAAAAGAATCAAGAAAAACTATTTTCTTGAGAGAGAGAGAGGCGGACGAGAGAGATGGGAGAGAGAGAGAAACCGTGTGTGTGTGTTGTGTGTGTGTGTTGGAGTTTCATCATCATGTAAATTGTAGGATGCTAGGGGTTTATAAAGAAGAGGAGTTTAATCCTCTTTAAACTCCTCTTTCAAGAACTCTAATTTGATTAGGATTTTGACCTAGTCAAAGTCCTAGTCAAACTAGTGTTTTGACTTAGTCAAAACGATCCTAGCCATCCATCTCTCCCATTAATCTCAACCGTTGATTTAATTTAATTTAATGGAAATATTTAAAACCTATTTAAATATTTCCAAGAGGCTAAAATAAATATAAATATTATTTAAGCCCATTAAATAAATCCTTTTGATAAATCCAATTTATCAATTTAATTCCTTCTATCAAATAGAAAGAATTATTTCTCCAAGAAAAATAAAGGTCCCGATTAAATCTAATTTAATCATTCCTTCACTCCAATATTTAATTCCAAATTAAATATTTAATTGTGTGTGGATAGTGTGTGACTCTTTAGGTTCACCATTCAGCTAGACTTGGTCGGATTCCTAGAATCCGTCCGTTACCATGGGTGGCCATCTAGCAACGGTCAATGGCACTAGAGACTAGGTGAAATATTCAGGGATGAACATTTAGGCTCTAACAGTACGCTTGTCCTTCTGTCTACGGTCTCAACACTTAGAGTCTAAGGCACGGAAAAACTAGGTACCCATTTTGGACCTAAGTGTCGGTCTGTCCACACTAAACGCCGCGAGGGAACCCCTTCCCTTCTGTTCAGTCACTGTGGCCACAGTTTTTAGGGACAAGACCTAGAGCATACATGAGACTCAACTGTCAAAACCTATTGACAGGAGACAGATCCTTTCTTGGAAACTACTGTCACTTTGTACATCAGAAATGCACTAGACATGGCTTATGACTACCAAATGGAATTCTGGCAATCTCTCACCATATCTAAGATACAATCCTGATGTACAGGTAAACTCAGTAATTCCTCAAGTCAAAGGACTTTACCTGTACCGTTGGAACCGGGAATACACGTCATACCTAGCAGACCATACTCAAGGTCCTCCGTAAGACGGTTCCCGCGAGTCACCTCAGTCAGCTGCGTCCTAGCAGGCTAACCCACTAACACTGCTTAGACGATCCTCGTCACCCGTCGATGAAACACGACAGCAGATGCTTAGTGCAAGTCTCAAATGGAATCCCGGTACCCATTTTCGGGATTCCTTGACTTGGAGATTTCCGGACTGATTCGGGAAGACTGATTTCATGGACCTACCTCCAAGCGTAGTCCCAGTCCCCGAAATCGAATCTCAGTCCGTGGGCTCTGTTTGCGTAGTGAACAGATATGAAAAAATAGGTGCAAGTGAACACAAACAAAGTAATGCCAAATGAAAATTCACTTCTTTATTCATTAATGATTTATCAAAACACCTATAATTGTCTAGACATAGGTTACATATACCCGCCAAAATTGGCTTACATGGTCACCTATTCTAACAATCTCCCACTTGACCTTTAAAGCCAATCACCCATATGCCTAATCCCCATCTTCTCAAGATGTTGCGTATGAGCACTTTGCGACATAGGCTTTGTCAGCGGGTCTGCTGTGTTGTCTGCTGAGTTGACTCGGTCCATCCGAACGTCACCTCTTCCTACCATTTCTCTAAGAAGATGGTAGCGTCTAAGAATGTGTTTGGAACGGTGGTGAGATCTCGGTTCCTTCGCTTGCGCTATTGCACCGTTGTTATCACAGAAGATGACAACGGGCTCGGCGATGCTAGGCACCACACCCAACTCTTGGATGTAGTTTCTCATCCAAACCGCTTCCTTGGCAGCTTCTGAAGCTGCTATGTATTCAGCCTCAGTGGTGGAGTCAGCAGTGGTTGCTTGCTTGGAACTTTTCCAAGCCACTACTCCTCCGTTGAGCTTGAATACATACCCCGATTGAGACTTGGCATCATCGTCATCAGACTGGAAGCTGGCGTCGCTAAAGCCTTCCAGAATTAGTTTTCCATTGCCATAGACTAAGAACATTTCCTTAGTCCTCCTTAGGTACTTAAGGATGCCCTTAACTGCATTCCAATGTGCATCTCCTGCACAGGACTGATATCTGCTAGTCACGCTCAAAGCGTATGCAATGTCAGGCCTGGTGCAGTGGACCGCATATTGGATGCTACCTACGGCAGAAGCATAGGGGATGACTTTCATCTTTTCAAGTTCCTCATCAGTCTGCGGGGACTGTTTCTTGGACAACTTGATCCCATGCCTCATAGGAAGGAACCCTCGTTTGGAGTTGTCCATTCGATATCTCTTTAGGACTTTCTCCATATACGAGTTTTGGGTGAGCCCTAACATCCTTTAGATCTGTCACTGACAATCTGGATGCCTAGGATGTAGGATGCTTCACCCAAGTCCTTCATGGAAAAACTTGGTTGACAGCCATGCTTTCGTGTTTCCTAACATTCTGACGTCATTTTCCAATGAGCAGAATGTCATCCACGTAAAGCACTAGGAACACTATGGAGCTCCCACTGACCTTCTTGTATACACAAGGCTCGGATTCGTTTTTTGATGAAGTCATAACCCCGTATTACTTCATCAAATCGAATGTTCCAACTCCGGGAAGCTTGTTTGAGGCCATAGATGGACTTCTGGAGACGACAGACCTTCTGTTCTTCTCCAGCGACCGTGAAACCCTCCGGCTGATGAAAGATTATGTGGATCGTCCTGGGAAAAGCGCGAATGCGGAAGCGCGGTATAATTAAAAAATAAATGCGGAATTTAAACATGCCTTTAAATTAAAACACGTTTCAAAGGGTGTGCCTTTGAAATTTCCCGGGCGTTCGGTGTATCTCATGAACGAATAACATAAAATAAATCATGGAGGCCATAGGGTTGGAAAATAAAAGAGGACGAAAATCATAAACGAGACCTACCCGTTGTCGTTTTCGTCTTCAACGGCTACACGCGTTGTTCCCCGTTTTGCACCAAGATCCCGTCTTTGAGACCCTCCAAATCGTGACACACGATCCACCCACGTATCTTGCACGTCGTGCTAGCAACGAACAAGTGTATAATTTTGGAGTGGATGAATCAATAACACATTATCAATTAATGGTATTGATTCATCAAGATTCTAATGTTCCAAGAACAAAAGAATCAAGAAAACTATTTTCTTGAGAGAGAGAGGGGCGGACGAGAGAGATGGGAGAGAGAGAGAAACCGTGTGTGTGTGTTGTGTGTGTGTGTGTTGGAGTTTCATCATCATGTAAATTGTAGGATGCTAGGGGTTTATATAGAAGAGGAGTTTAATCCTCTTTAAACTCCTCTTTTAAGAACTCTAATTTGATTAGGATTTTGACCTAGTCAAAGTCCTAGTCAAACTAGTGTTTTGACCTAGTCAAAACGATCCTAGCCATCCATCTCTCCCATTAATCTCAACCGTTGATTTAATTTAATTTAATGGAATATTTAAAACCTATTTAAATATTTCCAAGAGGCTTAAAATAAATATAAATATTATTTAACCCATTAAATAAATCCCTTTGATAAATCCAATTTATTAATTTAATTCCTTCTATCAAATAGAAAGAATTATTTCTCCAGGAAAAATAAAGGTCCCGATTAAATCTAATTTAATCATTCCTTCACTCCAATATTTAATTCCAAATTAAATATTTAATTGTGTGTGGATAGTGTGTGACTCTTTAGGTTCACCATTCAGCTAGACTTGGTCGGATTCCTAGAATCCGTCCGTTACCATGGGTGGCCATCTAGCAACGGTCCATGGCACTAGAGACTAGGTGAAATATTCAGGGATGAACATTTAGGCTCTAACAGTACGCTTGTCCTTCTGTCTTCGGTCTCATCACTTAGAGTCTAGGGCACGGAAAATGCAGGTACCCATTTTGGACCTAAGTGTCGGTCTGTCCTCACTAAACGCCGCAAGGGAATCCTTCCCTTCTGTTCAGTCACTGTGGCCACAGTTTTAGGGACAAGACCTAGAGTATACATGAGACTCAACTGCCAAAACCTATTGACAGGAGACAGATCCTTTCTTGGAAACTACTGTCACTTTGCACACCAGAACTGCACTAGACATGGCTTATGACTACCAAAGAGAATTCTGGCAAATCTCTCACCATATCTAAGATACAGCCCTGATGTACAGGTAAACTCAGCAATTCCTCAAGTCAAAGGACTTGACCTGTACCGTTGGAACCGGGAATACACGTCATACCTTGCTGACCATACTCAAGGTCCTCCGTAAGACGGTTCCCGCGAGTCACCTCAGTCAGCTGCGTCCTAGCAGGCTAACCCACTAACACTGCTTAGACGATCCTCGTCACCCGTCGATGAAACACGACAGCAGATGCTTAGTGCAAGTCTCAAATGGAATCCCGGTACCCATTTTCGGGATTCCTTGACTTGGAGATTTCCGGACTGATTCGGGAAGACTGATTCCATGGACCTACCTCCAAGCGTAGTCCCAGTCCCCGAAATTGATTCTCAGTCCGTGGGCTTTGTTTGCATAGTGAACAGATATAGAAAAGTGAACACAAACAAAGTAATGCCAAATGAAATTCACTTCTTTATTCATTAATGATTTATCAAAACACTTATAATTGTCTAGACATAGGTTACATATACCCGCCAAAATTGGCTTACATGGTCACCTATTCTAACAATCTCCCACTTGACCTTTAAAGCCAATCACCCATATGCCTAATCCCCATCTTCTCAAGATGTTGCGTATGAGCACTTTGCGACATAGGCTTTGTCAGCGGGTCTGCTGTGTTGTCTGCTGAGTTGACTCGGTCCATCCGAACGTCACCTCTTCCTACCATTTCTCTAAGAAGATGGTAGCGTCTAAGAATGTGTTTGGAACGGTGGTGAGATCTCGGTTCCTTCGCTTGCGCTTATTGCACCGTTGTTATCACAGAAGATGACAACGGGCTCGGCGATGCTAGGCACCACACCCAATTCTTGGATGTAGTTTCTCATCCAAACCGCTTCCTTGGCAGCTTCTGAAGCTGCTATGTATTCAGCCTCAGTGGTGGAGTCAGCAGTGGTTGCTTGCTTGGAACTTTTCCAAGCCACTACTCCTCCGTTGAGCTTGAATACATACCCCGATTGAGACTTGGCATCATCGTCATCAGACTGGAAGCTGGCGTCGCTAAAGCCTTCCAGAATTAGTTTTCCATTGCCATAGACTAAGAACATTTTCCTTAGTCCTCCTTAGGTACTTAAGGATGCCCTTAACTGCATTCCAATGTGCATCTCCTGCACAGGACTGATATCTGCTAGTCACGCTCAAAGCGTATGCAATGTCAGGCCTGGTGCAGTGGACCGCATATTGGATGCTACCTACGGCAGAAGCATAGGGGATGACTTTCATCTTTTCAAGTTCCTCATCAGTCTGCGGGGACTGTTTCTTGGACAACTTGATCCCATGCCTCATAGGAAGGAACCCTCGTTTGGAGTTGTCCATTCGATATCTCTTTAGGACTTTCTCCATATACGAGTTTTGGGTGAGCCCTAACATCCTTTTAGATCTGTCCCTGACAATCTGGATGCCTAGGATGTAGGATGCTTCACCCAAGTCCTTCATGGAAAACTTGGTTGACAGCCATGCTTTCGTGTTTCCTAACATTCTGACGTCATTTCCAATGAGCAGAATGTCATCCACGTAAAGCACTAGGAACACTATGGAGCTCCCACTGACCTTCTTGTATACACAAGGCTCGGATTCGTTTTTGATGAAGTCATAACCCCGTATTACTTCATCAAATCGAATGTTCCAACTCCGGGAAGCTTGTTTGAGGCCATAGATGGACTTCTGGAGACGACAGACCTTCTGTTCTTCTCCAGCGACCGTGAAACCCTCCGGCTGATGAAAGATTATGTGGATCGTCCCGGGAAAAGCGCGAATGCGGAAGCGCGGTATAATTAAAAAATAAATGCGGAATTTAAACATGCCTTTAAATTAAAACACGTTTCAAAGGGTGTGCCTTTGAAAATTTCCCGGGCGTTCGGTGTATCTCAATGAACGAATAACATAAAATAAATCATGGAGGCCATAGGGTTGGAAAATAAAAGAGGACGAAAATCATAAACGAGACCTACCCGTTGTCGTTTTCGTCTTTCAACGGCTACACGCGTTGTTCCCCGTTTTGCACCAAGATCCCGTCTTTGAGACCCTCCAAATCGTGACACACGATCCACCCACGTATCTTGCACGTCGTGCTAGCAACGAACAAGTGTATAATTTTGGAGTGGATGAATCAATAACACATTATCAATTAATGGTATTGATTCATCAAGATTCTAATATTCCAAGAACAAAAGAATCAAGAAAACTATTTTCTTGAGAGAGAGAGGGGCGGACGAGAGAGATGGGAGAGAGAGAGAAACCGTGTGTGTGTGTTGTGTGTGTGTGTTGGAGTTTCATCATCATGTAAATTGTAGGATGCTAGGGGTTTATATAGAAGAGGAGTTTAATCCTCTTTAAACTCCTCTTTTAAGAACTCTAATTTGATTAGGATTTTGACCTAGTCAAAGTCCTAGTCAAACTAGTGTTTTGACCTAGTCAAAACGATCCTAGCCATCCATCTCTCCCATTAATCTCAACCGTTGATTTAATTTAATTTAATGGAATATTTAAAACCTATTTAAATATTTCCAAGAGGCTAAAATAAATATAAATATTATTTAACCCATTAAATAAATCCCTTTGATAAATCCAATTTATTAATTTAATTCCTTCTATCAAATAGAAAGAATTATTTCTCCAGGAAAAATAAAGGTCCCGATTAAATCTAATTTAATCATTCCTTCACTCCAATATTTAATTCCAAATTAAATATTTAATTGTGTGTGGATAGTGTGTGACTCTTTAGGTTTCACCATTCAGCTAGACTTGGTCGGATTCCTAGAATCCGTCCGTTACCATGGGTGGCCATCTAGCAACGGTCCATGGCACTAGAGACTAGGTGAAATATTCAGGATGAACATTTAGGCTCTAACAGTACGCTTGTCCTTCTGTCTTCGGTCTCATCACTTAGAGTCTAGGGCACGGAAAATGCAGGTACCCATTTTGGACCTAAGTGTCGGTCTGTCCTCACTAAACGCCGCAAGGGAATCCTTCCCTTCTGTTCAGTCACTGTGGCCACAGTTTTAGGGACAAGACCTAGAGTATACATGAGACTCAACTGCCAAAACCTATTGACAGGAGACAGATCCTTTCTTGGAAACTACTGTCACTTTGCACACCAGAACTGCACTAGACATGGCTTATGACTACCAAAGAGAATTCTGGCAATCTCTCACCATATCTAAGATACAGCCCTGATGTACAGGTAAACTCAGCAATTCCTCAAGTCAAAGGACTTGACCTGTACCGTTGGAACCGGGAATACACGTCATACCTTGCTGACCATACTCAAGGTCCTCCGTAAGACGGTTCCCGCGAGTCACCTCAGTCAGCTGCGTCCTAGCAGGCTAACCCACTAACACTGCTTAGACGATCCTCGTCACCCGTCGATGAAACACGACAGCAGATGCTTAGTGCAAGTCTCAAATGGAATCCCGGTACCCATTTTCGGGATTCCTTGACTTGGAGATTTCCGGACTGATTCGGGAAGACTGATTCCATGGACCTACCTCCAAGCGTAGTCCCAGTCCCCGAAATTGATTCTCAGTCCGTGGGCTTTGTTTTGCATAGTGAACAGATATAGAAAAGTGAACACAAACAAAGTAATGCCAAATGAAATTCACTTCTTTATTCATTAATGATTTATCAAAACACTTATAATTGTCTAGACATAGGTTACATATACCCGCCAAAATTGGCTTACATGGTCACCTATTCTAACAGCTGATCCATATAGATCTCTTCTTCAACGAAATCGTTGAGGAAGGCCGTTTTTCACGTCCATCTGCCATATTTCATAGTCATACCATGCTGCTATGGCAAGCAGGATCCGAATGGATTTTAGCCATGGCTACTGGCGAGTAGGTATCCTCAAAATCGACCCCGGGTCGTTGAGTGTATCCCTTAGCTACAAGCCTAGCCTTGAAGGTAATAACCTCTCCATCAACGCCGAGTTTGCGCTTGTAGACCCACTTACAGCCCACTGGCTTAACACCTTTCGGTGGATCTACAAGTCTCCAAACTTGGTTCTCGCTCATGGAGTCCATTTCGGTTTTCATGGCCTCAAGCCATTTCCCAGAGTCGATGTCTGACATTGCTTCCCCGTATGTCTTAGGATCGTTATCCAGAAGATCGGTCGCACCTAGAAATCCATATCTCACTGGAGGTCTGGATTCTCTAGTGGACCTTCGGAGAACGGGAACGTTAGTGGTAACTGTGGGCGCTGACTGTATCGGAGCCGGCGGTTCAGGGGCCGGGGCTGGCCTCCCTTGAGGTTGTCCTTCATGCCTAGCATGTTGGACTTCTCTAGGTAGGTCAGTCCTCCTAGTGTCTATCCTGAATCCTCTAGGTGAGGTTTCCGCGACTGTTTCTGATGGCTGAGTTCCATCACTTGATTCCTCAAGGATCAGCTCATCAGGTTGGATATCCTCCGGGAAGCCTTGCTCCAAGAATACTGCATTCCTTGAAACAAATACCTTTTGTTCCAAAGGGTCATAAAAGTAATAACCCGCAGTTTCTTTAGGGTATCCAACGAACCTGCATAGGCTAGACCTGGATTCTAGCTTATCTCCCACTAACCTCTTGACGTATGCGGGGCTACCCCACACTTTCAAGTAGTTGTAGGATGCAGGCTTGCCGTGCCATATCTCATATGGCGTTTTGGGTCACTACACTAGTAGGCGCCAAATTCAATAACTTGGCTGCCATTTCTAATGCATAACCCCAAAACGATAGGGGCAATTTGGTAAAACTCATCATGGAACGAACCATGTCCAACAGGGTTCGGTTCCTCCTTTCAGAGACGCCATTTAACTGTGGTGTTCCGGGAGGTGTCCATTCTGATATTATACCATGTTCCTTTAGATAATCTAGGAATTCGGCACTAAGGTATTCACCGCCTCGGTCTGACCGTAGGACTTTAATTTTGCAGTTGGTTTGATTCTCCACTTCAAGTCTGAATTTCTTTAAACCTCTCAAGAGCTTCAGACTTGTACCTCATCAGGTAAACATAACCATACCGTGAATGATCATCGGTGAAGGTTATGAAGTAGGAGAACCCACCTCGGGCCTGCGTCCTTAGTGGTCCACACACGTCTGTATGGACCAAGTCCAACAGACCTGTGGCAAGCCTGCTTTGTCCTACAAAGGGCTTCTTGGTCATTTTCCCTCTTAGACAAGATTCACAAGTTGGTAGATCACTCAAGTTCCCAACCTCTAGGTTCTTTGAGTCTACCAACCTTTTCATCCTATCTTGGGATATGTGACCTAGCCTAGCGTGCCACAGACGTGCGTTCCCGTTATTATCTAATTTCCGTTTGTGTTGAGCGTTAAGAACGAAATTCGTTTGTTGCAATATATAGAGCCCATTATGTAATGTACCAAGTAGATGAGCAATTCCACACCTCATCAAATAAAAGCAATTTTTATTGATTTTAAAACTCATAACCATTATTGTCTAACAATGGAATGGAAATGATGTTTTTAATCATACTGGGTACAAAATAAACTTGCTCTAATTCTATGCTAATGGTATCACTAATAACTAAAGTGGCGGATCCTACTGCTTCTGCCGAGATGGCCTTGCCATTTCCGAGCTTCAGGATCATGTCCCCGCTACTTAGTTTTTCTGCTTCTTTTCAACACCTGCAGATCATTGCAAATGTGAGCTCCACAGCCGGTATCCAATACCCAAGAGGCAGAATTAGTGACCATGTTAACCTCAATCACAAATATACCTTGGTTTGAGAAGAGTTTGGGGCACTCTCTCTTTCCAATGCCCTTTCTCACGGCAGTTGATACATATGTCATATGCCTTTGACTGTTGCTTGGAGACAACCTTTCCCTTACCTTTGCCTTTCCCCTCTTTGGCAATGGGAACACTCTGAGTGTTCGTAGCTGCTATGACTACCTTTCCCTTCCCTTTCTTCCTTTTCCAACGTCCGGCACCCTTGCCTTTCGTCTTGGAAGTAGAAGCACCTCCAAACAATACCGAAGGCGTGGACTTCTTAGTCGTTGCCTCGTATTGCACCAACATATTGATCAACTCATGAATACCCTTCTCAAGTGCATTCATGTTGTAGTTTGACAATAAATTGATCAAAGGAGGGTGGGAGTGACTGAAGGATCACATCTATGTACGTTTCGTTATCGAGACCTGCCTTTAGGTCCTCGAGCTTTTCCACTAGGGTAAGCATTTTAACCCCATGCTCTTGTACAGAGGATCCTTCTGTCATTTTTAGTTCCAAAAAACGCCTTGGTCGGGACATACCTAGTATGCCGGTCCGGGACTGCATAGCAATCCTTAAGGCGAGCCATTATGGAAGGGACATCGTCTAGCCTTTCATATTGCTTCTGAATCTCTTTGGTCATCGAAGCAAGTATGATGCTACGAACCTTCCGGTTATCCTTATGCCAAGTCTCGAACGTCTCACGTTCCTCTGGCGTGGATCCTTCCGGTAAGGTCCTAAGGAGAGGCTCGTCCATGACGTAGCCTTGGTTCTCATAATCCAGGACTATCCTGAGATTGCGCAACCAGTCGTTGTAGTTGGTTCCATTAAATTTGTTTATCTCAAGAATGGTTGAAAGTGGGTTCTTAGACATTTTAAAATCTACATGTAGAAAAACAACGCGCGATCAGCAGAGAGTAAAGACGGTGGTTTGATAAAAATAATTAAATGCTTGGTCTTTAGTCATTTAATCCTCCCACTATTTATACGAAAACACGGTACTCTCAAACATAGTTTTCGGGAAATCCTTTCCTAGTGGGCTTGGGATCCACAGCGATTTTTTCCCATACCCCGCTTTTACGATTCGCATGGAAAAGATCCTGTGGGAGGTATTCCATACCATTCTCGTTCCACGAGATTCCCAAGATTATTGCCTCACCCTTTTGCATGATCCCGAGGACTCCAAGCGAATCATGCTAATTAGGCGTTAGACCCGACCCAATCGACCGAGCCATGGACCCACTAGTACCCCCACGACTCGTGAGACAGGTAGCAGCAGCCCATTTTTCGTTCATGACATAGTGCAGCTTCTTTTAAGTACAATAACGTGCCACGACTCGTGAGACCACGCTATTGACCTAAGACAGCTTCCTCACTATGCCACGGATTGGAAGGCATGGACGAACTCCTAGAGTTCATGTCCACTTTATCTAGGGTCTAATATTTTAACATTGGTCCAACCAATGTGAGAGTAATAATGACCGAGATCTCATACTATATCCATACATTCATCCAAAAATGCATAAATGAAATTCATCCATAGCAGTTATACATGATAAATAAAACCCATTCATCCATCACAATAACCACATGCAAAATTAAAGCCTAGCACGCCCCTGTTGGATGATCACAAGCCCGAATCCTATGCGATCCACTGAGCCCGCAGTGGATCTATGGTCAATCTAGGGTTGGTCCTATACTATTACAATAATAGTAACCCAATCATCATTCTGATGGGCCTTGGTCTCTTTTTCTCTTTCTTCACTTCATGGAAAACGCCAAGGGACCTCCGGTCTGTGCTCTCCATGTGGTCCTTCCTTCTTCTCCACCAATTACAAAAATGGAAACCTCACTCCTAGTCTACTCTCATTACATATAAAAATTAGAAACCCCAGCGAAAACCCGGGGGGAGTACATAAGGAGGGAGGTAGAAAGCCTTATTATTCCAAGGCACTAGAAAGAGAGAAGGAGAAAGCAGTTTAAAGAGGCACACAGGCCCAACAGTAAATTAAACCATACATTCGGTCTAGGGCTCGTGATCATCCATTTCCATCCAACACACATGATTACATGATCCAATCACATAATCATAATATTCCAACAACACATGATTTCCAATCACATCAATCCAAGATGAAAATAAATGAACATGTGCGTAACGTGTGAAAATAAAATATAAATATTGGCAATGTAAAATTTTTCGTTTTAGGAAAACCTTTCCTCATTATTCTAAGTAAAATAACCCCGGGATTCCAAATCCATTTATTTTACTCCTAAAATAATGTCTTTAGGAATTTAGGAAAAATTGAACCCAAAAAACGAATTCTTCAGAATTAATTTAAAATTAAAACTGAAAATAAATTTTAAAAATAAAATTACACTAGGGTTTCAAAACCCTAGCCAAGGAGCCTCCGGCCGCCGCCGCCTGCAGCAGTCGGCCGCCGGGCGCGCAGGAGCAGGCCCTGCCTGCCGCCTCTGCGCGCGCGCAGGCACCGCCTTGCCGGGCGCGCGCGCGCAGGCCCCTGCCTGTGTGCGCGCGCGCCTGGCCGGCATCAGTCTGCGCGGCCTGGCGCATCGGCAGGCCGACGCGCGCGCAGGCTCTTTTGCCTGTGCGCGCGCGCTGGCCTGCTGGCCACCGGAAAATTGTCCCTCCTAAAAAGATTATTCCAGAATAAATAGGCAATAGTTAGGAGAGGTGCGCCAGCGGCGAGCAGAAGCAAGGTTATTAGATACGGCCAAAAGCCCTTCTTTCACAAGCGATTCTCTTGTGTGCGTCTTAACTATTGAAAGGACAGGATCAGTATGACCTCTGGCTCAAGGACTGGTCTTTCTCCCCACCCCTTTGTGCCCAGGTCCTCCTTTCGTGCCTTATGATCCACTCGTTGGGGGAGGAAGAGAAGGTTTTCCTATCGAGCTAGATCTCCATTTCAAATCTATTGTGTTAGGAAGGCTTGCCTCGAGAGGATGATCGGCGTAAACTAATCGAAAGAAAGAAATCTATCGATCCTCCATCGCTCGAGCAACTCCCTTCCTCTCAAACAAGGAACTAGCCATGTTCCACCAATCTTCGGTTGAGCTTCACATAGTCCACTCTCGCTTCTACAACTGAACTCTTGCCCGATCAGTCGACTACCAAAGGTACCTTCTCCTTATCCATTTCGCTACTGAGTTCTTGAGAGGCGACCGAAGGGTGGCCTTCAACCCCCCTTTGCGATGAATCCTGGGTATGCCTAGAGAGGAGCGGAAGACACTCCAGCGAAGCCTAAGAGTGAGTGGACGTAGTAAAGTGAAATACAATGAATCGCGTCCCTGCGTCGCGCGCAGAGCGCGCGCGCAGACGCGCACTGGGCGTGCCTGCCGGGCGCGCGCGCGCAGACGCCTCCGTCTGCGTGCGCGCGCGCCTGGCGGCGCGCCTGGTGCCCGTCCGCGCGCGGGCTCCTCCGCCCGCCAGCCTTGCGCGCGCGCGCGCATGGGCGCGCCTGCCGGGCGCGCGCGCGCAGACACCTCTGTCTGCCCGCGCGCGCGCCTGGAGGCGTTTCCATGCGCGCACGCCCGCGCGCAGCCAACCCGGCTGCGCGCTGCCCCTGCGCGGCCGGCAACGCGCGCGCGCGCAGGCTTCCCATGCCTGCGCGCGTCTGCCCTGCCGCAGCGCTCGGCTGCGCGCGGGCCAGCCTTCCCGGCTGGCCGGCTGTGACGTTTTCTCGTTTTTCAGATTAATTCCCATCCCGATTCCCAAGAAAAACAGAAAATACCAATGTTCAGCAATTCACACGAATTAAAAGCAATAAAATAACATGCTTCAAGAATCAAGAAATTCAAGATTTAATTACAACATGCTATTTCACGTTTCATGCTTAAAACGCACATAAACCCTAGGCCTATACACCGAACCGGGCTCTGATACCACTGTAAAATTATGTGGATCGTCCCGGAAAAAGCGCGAATGCGGAAGCGCGGTATAATTAAAAATTAAAACGGAATTTAAACATGCTTTTAAATTAAAAACACGTTTCAAAGGGTGTGCCTTTTGAAATTTTACCGGGCATTCGGTGTATCTCATGAACGTATAACATAAAATAAATCATGGAGGCCATAGGGTTGAAAATTAAAGAGGGACGAAAATTTAAAACGAGACCTACCCGTTGTCGTTTTCGTCTTCAACGGCTACACGCGTTGTTCCCCGTTTTGCACCAAGATCCCGTCCTTGAGACCCTCTAATTCGTGACACACGATCCACCCACGTATCTTGCACGTCGTGCTAGCAACGAACAAGTGTATAATTTGGGGTGGATAAATCAATAACACATTATCAATTAATGGTATTGATTCATCAAGATTCTAATGTTCCAAGAACAAAAGAATCAAGAAAAACTATTTTCTTGAGAGAGAGAGGCGGACGAGAGAGATGGGAGAGAGAGAGAAACCGTGTGTGTGTGTTGTGTGTGTGTGTTGGAGTTTCATCATCATGTAAATTGTAGGATGCTAGGGGTTTTATATAGAAGAGGAGTTTAATCCTCTTTAAACTCCTCTTTCAAGAACTCTAATTTGATTAGGATTTTGACCTAGTCAAAGTCCTAGTCAAACTAGTGTTTTGACTTAGTCAAAACGATCCTAGCCATCCATCTCTCCCATTAATCTCAACCGTTGATTTAATTTAATTTAATGGAAGTATTTAAAACCTATTTAAATATTTCCAAGAGGCTAAAATAAATATTAAATATTATTTAAGCCCATTAAATAAATCCTTTTGATAAATCCAATTTATCAATTTAATTCCTTCTATCAAATAGAAAGAATTATTTCTCCAAGAAAAATAAAGGTCCCGATTAAATCTAATTTAATCATTCCTTCACTCCATATTTAATTCCAAATTAAATATGAAAGAAATCGGTGGATCGTCCCGGGAGATTAACGCGAATAGCGGAAGCGCGAAATAGTGCGTAATAAAAATTACAAAGCATAATTAAATGGAATTTAAACTATGCATAATATACATAAACGAATCAAGGGGTGTGCCCTTGATTCTCCCGGGCGTTCGGTGTATCTCATGTTCAATAAAACACAACATGGAGGCCATAGAATTAGAAACGAAAACCATAATTAAAGAACCTACCCGGTTGTAGTTTTGTCTTCGTTCGGCTACATGCATTGTTCCCCGTTTTGCACCAAGATCTCAAGAAGAGACCCTCTAAATCATCTCACTCGCTGCACCGGAAAGCAACGAACCCTTGTGCTAGCAAGAAAATCATTGGGGAGAAGAGACATCGGTACACGCTATCAATTAACGCAACCGGCGTCTCTTACGTTCTTAACTTGAATAAAATCAAGAAGAACAAAGTATATTTCTTGGAGAGAAGAAAGAGGGTGGACGAATTTGAGAGAGATGAGAGATGAGAGTTGTAGAGAATACTAGGTGTAAGTGTGTGTGTTTTTAAGTATTTATAGGAGATGGAATTCCTATTCCTTCTCAAACTCTTCCAAAGAGACACACTTTGACTAGGACCTAGTCAAATCCTAGTCAAATTAGGCTTTGATTAAGTCAAATTAATCATGGCCCTTCATCTCATCATTCTCTAGATCAAATCTTGTCCATCCATTTTGATGGGCTTTATGGAATGGGCCTATTTAATTCTAAATTAAATATTCCCATGGACTTTATATTAAAATCCTATTTAATATACTAAGTCCATTAATTAATGGAATGGACTTTATTTAATTCCAAATTAAAATAGTCCATGGACTTTATATTAAATCCTATTTAATATACTAAGCCCATTAATTAATTAATTCACCCTTTTAATCTAATTAAAAGGAAAGCCCATGCTTTGTAAAATTCATAAATCTAATTTATGAACTCATGCCCGATTATTCCAAATAATACATCGAGGCTTGTATCTCCAAGAAGTATAATTTAATTCCATTAAATTAAACCTTCTCCCGGAATTAATTCCAAATTAATTCCCTTTCATTTGGTGTAGCGGGTGTGACTCTTTAGGTTCACCTTTTAGCTAGACTTGGACCTACTTTTCGTTATTTCATAACTAAAGTAGTCCGTTACCATGGGTGGCCATCTAGCAACGGTCCATGGCACTAGAGACTAGGTGAATTTATGGTGTGAACATTTAGGCTCCGAGTTATACGCAGGTGCGGTCCTACCGACGCTCGATACGTACGGTACGGTCCTACTGTCGCCTGTCTCCCGGCCTTTAGTCTAGGGGTCGGTTCCCATCGTTGACTAGGCAACTATGCATAATGCTCGAGATAGGTTTAACTCGACGTAGGAAATCCTTTCCCACTACATCAAGTGCTATGGCCATAGACTTTGTGAGTCTAAACCATCTCCGAGCGCATAGGAGATCTTGCTGTCATATCCTTTGACAGGGGACAGATCCTATCTTGGAATTCACCGTTCTTACATACTCCGACTGCACTGGACGAGGCTTATGATGACCATGTGATATAATCGGTCAAATTTCACCAGATCCAAGATACAGCCTTAGTATGTAGGGGACTGCCGTGATCCTCAAGTCCGAGGACTAATCCCGTACTATCGGAACCGGGAATACGAGTCATACCGACCAAGCCCGAGTAGCTTCTATATGACGATTCCCGCGAGTCACCTCAGTCGGCCGCTCCCCAGCTGACCGACCCACTAACACTGCTTAGACGATCCTCGTCACCCGTCGATGAAACACGACAACAGATGCTTAGTGCAAGTCTCAAATGGATTCTCGATGCCCTGTCTCGAGATTCCTTTGACTTGGAGTATTTCAGATTGATTCGGCGAAACTGATTTCATGAACCTACCTCCAAGCGTAGTTCCAATTTCCCGAAATGTTATTTCAGTCTGTGGGCGTTTGTTGTGACATCGTATCGATGCAAGCAGTAAGTACAACAAACTCATGCCTATGAATCCTTACTACATTCATTAACATAATATTACTTGTTCACAGATTGACGAATGGTTCTCAGAACAGCCAATACCATTGACTTTCTGGTCACCTATTCTAACAATCTCCCACTTGACCAATAAGTCAATTACCCACTTTGTTCAGAATCCTCTGAGTATGAGTAATCTACGATACCGACTAAGGTATTGTGGGTCCGCTTATATTTCCTTGCGAAGCAATACGGTCTAACCGTGTTACCTCTATCCACCATTGCCTCTTAGAGATGGTGGTTGTCTAAGAATATTTTCGTGGATCTTGTGATGAGATCTCGTGCCAATACTCCCATAGCCAAGTTGCCTGCCATATAGGCAAACATGGCTTGGTCGTGCTAGGCGCCACGTCCATCCTATGGACGCGGTCTTCATCAGTGACCACTATCCGATGCACTCGTCATTGGGCCTGACTGTGCATACCTTTGAGACTAACTGGTTTTCACTTATGCTCTGGAAGCTAGTATCGCTCTAGCCTTCCAAAACAACTCTCAACAGACAGTGCATCATGAACACATCTTTAGTCCTTATTCAGGTACTAAGGATCGTTCTTGATTGCTGTCTTCAACCCCTCAGTGCATTACCGATTTATGTTGAGCCATGCTAGAAGCACTCTCAACATCGGTTCCTATGCACCGAGTAAACATATCATATGTTTGCCTAGGGTTGAGACGTAGGGGATACTCAACATCCAAGCCTTCTCATTAGTCCACCGTGACTAAGTCTTGAATGGCTTGATGCTTTATGCATAGTATCCAAGTTTTCTCATCAGTCTTACTATGACTGAGTCTCGAACAACTTGTCCCTCTACATATATGAGTTTTTCTCATCAGTCCACCATGACTGAGTCTTTGAAAAGCTCAATTCATGAAATGTATGTGGGATCCCTAAAATGTCATGGAGAATTTTCGTGAGTTACGGTTTGTGTTTTAGTGATTCCTAATGCTTTGAATTCATCCATGAATCAAGACATTACACACTTAAACACTTGGAACGCCATTTCTACTCCCACTGATCACCTACGTCGTTTAAGACCGAGTCATGCTCCGTATGAGCTCGTCAAAACGAATATTCCAGTTATGCGGTGTTTCAAACCTTGTTTGAATTTCCTAGTGGATTCTATGGCTCCTCTCCATAAATCCTACTACGATGTCCAACATCACGTTCCGCAGGTCATTTGGATTATTATCCAAATTTGACCGAACATATCCCGATCACTCGTACCTCTTACGACATTCGGGTTCGTTCTTAAGGGACTTGGAATATGATCAATTTAAGAAAGAAATGCAATTATAAGCAACGTTTAGCATTATTCTGTCGTAAACTTGTACAAATTAGACACCGAGTCTAATTTGTCTCCCACTAGTCCCTTGACGTATGTAGGATCCTTCTACATGCTCAAGGACTTTGTCGGGACATAGGCTTGCCAAACCATGGCTCCTTGTGCGTGACTCTTGGCAAAGTGCCATGTTCCTTATGTTGGCAATTTTGAGTCTACGTCTACACGGGCTAAGGTAATTGGGCGAAACTTCGATGGATCTTCGTCCAACGAGATTCGATCATTCCCTTTATCATAGACCGTCATATTTGGCCTTTATAGGAAATGTTTCATTGAGAATTCCATTCTCAACTTGGATGCTCAAGGGCTCCCACTAAATACACGGCCTTTTCGATCCTATCGAAACAGGTTTAATTTTGCAACCATTTATGGTTCACCTCCTTAAGTCTAATTCCCAAACCTCCTATGGGACCTTTAGACTTTTGAACCCTCTTATGGTCTTTGTGTATTAGTAACCTACAGTTGTCTTATTGGCTCCCTTCCAATAGACTATTTGGCAAGCCTACTTTGTCCAACAAAGAGCTTTCGGACTTTCTTCTTCATAAAAGACTTGTAAATTTAGTCGATTCGAATCATCTATTTCTAGATTCATCGAACTTTCCAATTTACTTATCTTTTAATAAGAAGAAACGTCCTAGCTGTTGTAGATGCCAAATCTGTAAGTTGGTCTTGATTAATCCATTTTAGATAATTTGAATTTTGAGTATCCATAAACCTTTTATGGGATGGTATTTTAGGAATTTACGTACTAGCAAACATGAATCAATATTCAATAATTTTGTTTGATCAAATATGTATGTAATAAAACCTTTGTCCAACAAAGAGACATACTTTTGATCATGCTAGGTTACATAATTCCTATATTATCCTGACATGATCACGATTATGGGCCTAACAAGTCTCTAGTCCTTTTCATCAATGGACCTTGCCATTGTTGAATCCTAGAACTGTTCTTGGCTTTTTAAGTCCTTATTCACTTTCTGCAAACCACCCGCAGATTAGTGATAGGAATGGTATCAAATACCAAATAGAGTAAAAGTGATCATGTCAATACTCAATATCAAATTTACCTACATTGGAGAGGGGTTTAGAATACTCCCCTTCCAATGGCCCTTTTTACGACAGTAAATGCTTACGTTCTTAGAATCTATTGACTGCTTGAACCTTTTGCTCTTTCCTTTACCTCCACCTTGTGTTGTAAAGGAACAACACTTGAAGTGCTGCAATAGTTGATGTTACCTTACCCTTCTTCCTCTTTTAGCGT